>JARNME010000314.1:13643235-14137538 GCA_030179655.1 Scaptomyza flava
GACTTCCACAACTTCGTCAAAAGTGGCCCGATTTTCAAAAGCAATATCTTAAAAGTCATGGTTTGACCATTAGAATTAAACTGCATTTAAATATCTACATTTACATAAAATTCGATTTTTGGTCAAATTGCATGTTAAGATTTTTTGCCAATTAATCGACTTAGGCAATTGTAAAATCTTTCGACTTCTACAACTTCGTCAAAACTGACCCGATTTTCAAAAGCAATATCTTAACAGTCATGGTTTGACCATTAGAATTAAACTGCATTTAAGTTTCTACACTTATATAAAATTCGATTTTTGGTCAGATTGCATGTTAAGATTTTTTGCCAAAATATCGACTTAGGCAATTGTAAAATCTTTCGACTTCTACAACTTCGTCAAAAGTGGCCCGATTTTCAAAAGCAATATCTTAAAAGTCATGGTTTGACCATTAGAACAAAACTGCATTTATGTATCTACATTTATATTAAATTCGATTTTTGGTCTAATTGCATGTTAAGATTCTATTCCAAAAAATCAACTTGAGCAATTGTAAAATCTTTCGACTTCTACAACTTCGTCAAAAGTGGCCCGATTTTCAAAAGCAATATCTTAAAAGTCATGGTTTGACCATTAGAACAAAACTGCATTTAAATATCTACATTTATATAAAATTCGATTTTTGGTCAAATTGCATGTTAAGATTTTTTGCCAATTAATCGACTTAGGCAATTGTAAAATCTTTCGACTTCTACAACTTCGTCAAAACTGACCCGATTTTCAAAAGCAATATCTTAACAGTCATGGTTTGACCATTAGAATTAAACTGCATTTAAGTATCTACATTTATATAAAGTTCGATTTTTGGTCAGATTGCATGTTAAGATTTTTTGCCAAAAAATCGACTTAGGCAATTGTAAAATCTTTCGACTTCTACAACTTCGTCAAAAGTGGCCCGATTTTCAAAAGCAATATCTTAAAAGTCATGGTTTGACCATTAGAATTAAACTGCATTTAAATATCTACATTTACATAAAATTCGATTTTGGTCAAATTGCATGTTAAGATTTTTTGCCAATTAATCGACTTAGGCAATTGTAAAATCTTTCGACTTCTACAACTTCGTCAAAACTGACCCGATTTTCAAAAGCAATATCTTAACAGTCATGGTTTGACCATTAGAATTAAACTGCATTTAAGTATCTACATTTATATAAAGTTCGATTTTTGGTCAGATTGCATGTTAAGATTTTTTGCCAAAAAATCGACTAAGGCAATTGTAAAATCTTTCGACTTCTACAACTTCGTCAAAAGTGGCCCGATTTTCAAAAGCAATATCTTAAAAGTCATGGTTTGACCATTAGAATAAAACTGCATTTAAATATCTACATTTATATAAAATTCGATATTAGGTCAGATTGCATGTTAAGATTTTTGGCAAAAAATCGACCTGACAATTGGTAAAGTCTTTCGACTTCTACAACTTCGTCAAAACTGACCCGATTTTCAAAAGCAATATCTTAACAGTCATGGTTTGACCATTAGAATTAAACTGCATTTAATATCTACATTTATATAAAATTCGATTTTTGGTCAAATTGCATGTTAAGATTTTTTGCCAATTAATCGACTTAGGCAATTGTAAAATCTTTCGACTTCTACAACTTCGTCAAAAGTGGCCCGATTTTCAAAAGCAATATCTTAAAAGTCATGGTTTGACCATTAGAATTAAACTGCATTTAAATATCTACATTTATATAAAATTCGATTTTTGGTCAATTGCATGTTAAGATTTTTTGCCAATTAATCGACTTAGGCAATTGTAAAATCTTTCGACTTCTACAACTTCGTCAAAACTGACCCGATTTTCAAAAGCAATATCTTAACAGTCATGGTTTGACCATTAGAATTAAACTGCATTTAAGTTTCTACATATATATAAAGTTCGGTTTTTGGTCAGATTGCATGTTAAGATTTTTGCCAATAATCGACTTAGGCAATTGTAAAATCTTTCGACTTCCACAACTTCGTCAAAACTGACCCGATTTTCAAAAGCATTATCTTAAAAGTCATGGTTGGACCATTAGAACAAAACTGCATTTAAATATCTACATTTATATAAAATTCGATTTTTGGTCTAATTGCATGTTAAGATTCTATTCCAAAAAATCGACTTAGGCAATTGTAAAATCTTTCGACTTCCACAACTTCGTCAAAAGTGGCCCGATTTTCAAAAGCAATATCTTAAAAGTCATGGTTTGACCATTAGAACAAAACTGCATTTAAATATCTACATTTATATAAAGTTCGATTTTGGTCAAATTGCATGTTAAGATTTTTTGCCAATTAATCGACTTAGGCAATTGTAAAATCTTTCGACTTCTACAACTTCGTCAAAACTGACCCGATTTTCAAAAGCAATATCTTAACAGTCATGGTTTGACCATTAGAATTAAACTGCATTTAAGTATCTACATTTATATAAAGTTCGATTTTTGGTCAGATTGCATGTTAAGATTTTTTGCCAAAAAATCGACTTAGGCAATTGTAAAATCTTTCGACTTCTACAACTTCGTCAAAAGTGGCCCGATTTTCAAAAGCAATATCTTAAAAGTCATGGTTTGACCATTAGAATTAAACTGCATTTAAATATCTACATTTACATAAAATTCGATTTTTGGTCAAATTGCATGTTAAGATTTTTTGCCAATTAATCGACTTAGGCAATTGTAAAATCTTTCGACTTCTACAACTTCGTCAAAACTGACCCGATTTTCAAAAGCAATATCTTAACAGTCATGGTTTGACCATTAGAATTAAACTGCATTTAAGTTTCTACATATATATAAAGTTCGGTTTTTGGTCAGATTGCATGTTAAGATTTTTTGCCAATTAATCGACTTAGGCAATTGTAAAATCTTTCGACTTCTACAACTTCGTCAAAACTGACCCGATTTTCAAAAGCAATATCTTAACAGTCATGGTTTGACCATTAGAATTAAACTGCATTTAAGTATCTACATTTATATAAAGTTCGATTTTTGGTCAGATTGCATGTTAAGATTTTTTGCCAATTAATCGACTTAGGCAATTGTAAAATCTTCGACTTCTACAACTTCGTCAAAACTGACCCGATTTTCAAAAGCAATATCTTAACAGTCATGGTTTGACCATTAGAATTAAACTGCATTTAAATATCTACATTTATATAAAATTCGATTTTTGGTCAAATTGCATGTTAAGATTTTTGCCAATTAATCGACTTAGGCAATTGTAAAATCTTTCGACTTCTACAACTTCGTCAAAACTGACCCGATTTTCAAAAGCAATATCTTAAAAGTCATGGTTTGACCATTAGACTAAAACTGCATTTATGTATCTACATTTATATAAAATTCGATTTTTGGTCTAATTGCATGTTAAGATTCTATTCCAAAAAATCAACTTGAGCAATTGTAAAATCTTTCGACTTCCACAACTTCGTCAAAAGTGGCCCGATTTTCAAAAGCAATATCTTAAAAGTCATGGTTTGACCATTAGAATTAAACTGCATTTAAATATCTACATTTACATAAAATTCGATTTTTGGTCAAATTGCATGTTAAGATTTTTTGCCAATTAATCGACTAGGCAATTGTAAAATCTTTCGACTTCTACAACTTCGTCAAAACTGACCCGATTTTCAAAAGCAATATCTTAACAGTCATGGTTTGACCATTAGAATTAAACTGCATTTAAGTATCTACATTTATATAAAGTTCGATTTTTGGTCAGATTGCATGTTAAGATTTTTAGCCAAAAAATCGACTAAGGCAATTGTAAAATCTTTCGACTTCTACAACTTCGTCAAAAGTGGCCCGATTTTCAAAAGCAATATCTTAAAAGTCATGGTTTGACCATTAGAATAAAACTGCATTGAAGTATCTACATTTATATAAAATTCGATTTTTGGTCTAATTGCATGTTAAGATTCTATTCCAAAAAATCGACTTAGGCAATTGTAAAATCTTTCGACTTCCACAACTTCGTCAAAACTGACCCGATTTTCAAAAGCAATATCTTAAAAGTCATGGTTTGACCATTAGAATAAAACTGCATTTAAGTATCTACATTATATAAAATTCGATTTTTGGTCAAATTGCATGTTAAGATTTTTTGCCAAAAAATCGACTTGAGCAATTGTAAAATCTTTCGACTTCTAAAACTTCGTCAAAAGTGGCCCGATTTTCAAAAGCAATATCTTAAAAGTCATGGTTTGACCATTAGAACAAAACTGCATTTAAATATCTACATTTATATAAAATTCGATTTTTGGTCAAATTGCATGTTAATATTTTTTGCCAAAAAATCGACTTGAGCAATTGTATAATCTTTCGGCTTTCTCAACTTCGTCAAAAGTGGCCCAATTTTCAAAAGCAATATCTAAAAGTCATGGTGGGACCATTAGAACAAAACTGCATTTCAGTATCTACATTTATATAAAATTCGATTTTTGGTCTAATTGCATGTTAAGATTCTATTCCAAAAAATCAACTTGAGAATTGGTAAAATCTTTCGACTTCTACAACTTCGTCAAACGTGGCCCGATTTATGTATGTTAAGATTTTATGCCAATTAATCGACTTAGGCAATTGTAAAATCTTTCGACTTCTACAACTTCGTCAAATTTGACCCGATTTTCAAAAGCATTATCTTAAAAGTCATGGTTTGACCATTAGAATAAAACTGCATTTATGTATCTACATTTATATAAAGTTCGATTTTTGGTCAAATTGCATGTTAAGATTCTATTCCAAAAAATCGACTTGAGCAATTGTAAAATCTTTCGACTTCTACAACTTCGTCAAAATTGGCCCGATTTTCAAAAGCAATATCTTAAAAGTCATGGTTTGACCATTAGAACAAAACTGCATTTAAATATCTACATTTATATAAAATTCGATTTTTGGTCAAATTGCATGTTAAGATTTTTGCCAATTAATCGACTTAGGCAATTGTAAAATCTTTCGACTTCTACAACTTCGTCAAATCTGACCCGATTTTCAAAAGCAATATCTTAAAAGTCATGGTTTGACCATTAGAATAAAACTGCATTTAAGTATCTACATTTATATAAAGTTCGATTTTTGGTCAGATTGCATGTTAAGATTTTTTGCCAAAAAATCGACTTAGGCAATTGTAAAATCTTTCGACTTCTACAACTTCGTCAAAAGTGGCCCGATTTTCGAAAGCAATATCTTAAAAGTCATGGTTTGACCATTAGAATTAAACTGCATTTAAGTATCTACATTTATATAAAGTTCGATTTTTGGTCAGATTGCATGTTAAGATTTTTTGCCAAAAAATCGACTTAGGCAATTGTAAAATCTTTCGACTTCTACAACTTCGTCAAAAGTGGCCCGATTTTCAAAAGCAATATCTTAAAAGTCATGGGTTGACCATTAGAATAAAACTGCATTGAAGTATCTACATTTATATAAAGTTCGATTTTTGGTCAAATTGCATGTTAAGATTCTATTCCAAAAAATCGACTTAGGCAATTGTAAAATCTTTCGACTTCCACAACTTCGTCAAAACTGACCCGATTTTCAAAAGCATTATCTTAAAAGTCATGGTTTGACCATTAGAATAAAACTGCATTTAAGTATCTACATTTATATAAAATTCGATTTTTGGTCAAATTGCATGTTAAGATTTTTTGCCAAAAAATCGACTTGAGCAATTGTAAAATCTTTCGACTTCTAAAACTTCGTCAAAAGTGGCCAGATTTTCAAAAGCATTATCTTAAAAGTCATGGTTTGACCATTAGAACAAAACTGCATTTAAGAATCTACATTTATATAAAGTTCGATTTTTGGTCAGATTGCATGTTAAGATTCTATTCCAAAAAATCGACTTAGGCAATTGTAAAATCTTTCGACTTCCACAACTTTGTCAAAAGTGGCCCGATTTTCAAAAGCAATATCTTAAAATTCATGGTTTGACCATTAGAACAAAACTGCATTTAAATATCTACATTTATATAAAATTCGATTTTTGGTCAAATTGCATGTTAAAATGGTATGCCAAAAAATCGACTTGAGCAATTGTAAAATCTTTCGACTTCTAAAACTTCGTCAAAAGTGGCCAGATTTTCAAAAGCAATATCTTAAAAGTCATGGTTTGACCATTAGAACAAAACTGCATTTAAATATCTACATTTATATTAAGTTCGATTTTTGGTCAGATTGCATGTTAAGATTCTATTCCAAAAAATCGACTTAGGCAATTGTAAAATCTTTCGACTTCCATAACTTCGTCAAAACTGACCCGATTTTCAAAAGCAATATCTTAAAAGTCATGGTTTGACCAGTAGAATAAGACTACATTTAAATATCTACATTTATATAAAGTTCGATTTTTGGTCAGATTGCATGTTAAAATTGTATGCCAAAAAATCGACTTTCATAACTTCGTCAAAACTGACCCGATTTTCAAAAGCAATATCTGAAAAGTCATGGTTTGACCAGCAGAATAAGACTAAATTTAAATATCTACATTTATATAAAGTTCGATTTTTGGTCAAATTGCATGTTAAAATTGTATGCCAAAAAATCGACTTGAGACTTGGTAAAATCTTTCGACTTCCATAACTTCGTCAAAACTGACCCGATTTTCAAAAGCAATATCTTAAAAGTCATGGTTTGACCATTAGAACAAAACTGCATTTAAATATCTACATTTATATAAAATTCGATTTTTGGTCAAATTGCATGTTAAGATTCTATTCCAAAAAATCGACTTAGGCAATTGTAAAATCTTTCGACTTCTACAACTTCGTCAAAAGTGGCCCGATTTTCAAAAGCAATATCTTAAAAGTCATGGTTTGACCATTAGAACAAATCTGCATTTAAATATCTACATTTATATAAAATTCGATATTAGGTCAGATTGCATGTTAAGATTTTATGGCAAAAAAACGACTTGAGAATTGGTAAAATCTTTCGACTTCTACAACTTCGTCAAAAGTGGCCCGATTTTCAAAAGCAATATCTTAAAAGTCATGGTTTGACCCCTACAACTTAAGTTCGTTATGTGAAGTCAAGTTAAGTTGTGGGTAACGACCAAGCAGTATTTTCGTTAAGTTGAATAAGCTTGTTTTTCAGTTAAGGTAAAATTTAGTTCACGTTAACTTAAGTTCGGGTAACTCAGCCTCAGCTGAGCCTCCAAGCCTCTAAGCGCAAACAAGTTGATTGCTAATCAATTCTGTCATAATTTTTCGAGTAGAAAAAGGTAGATAGGCAAAATATAAGGCTAAAATAGCTTTTAACCTATCAATTTTATCACACTAATGCCACCTGACACATACAGAAAAAATCTATATGTTGATGATCCTGTGTAATATATGAATGTTTTTCTCGCAATCGCATTTTAAAAACAGCCAGATCTTGCGGAAAAAATGGCAGCACTGAAATGTACGTACATCATGTTATGTTCGTTAGCTTACGACTCTAAAATATGACAAATACACTGATTTGAACTTGCTTCTTACGTAAGATTCTTTGTGTGTATTTGAAACAAGATTTTAACCCCCCGAGCCTATAGATGTTTACACAGAAATTTTGAAAAATAAATTAAAAATCATATATTATACTTACTAAGATTGATGTAGTTCATATCAAATTAAGTATAGGGTAACTTTTAGACTAGACAATGTACGAGAAAGCTCGGTAGTATTTGTGGCTTTGTTGTTGGCGGCAATTTGGAAAGCAGACGTCGGTCTTGCTCTAAAATATTGGTTATTAGCATAGCAGTTGGCAGTCAGTTTTTGAGTAGGTTGGTAGTGGGTGTGTCGTTGTGTGGGTGGTTGGGTTCTTTTGTCGTCATTTTGAATTGCTGACAAAGCAGCCAAAGCTTTTTTGTTGCTTACTTTTTGGGGTCAGGGACTTGTTTTGTCAGCTTGGTGAACACACACTCACCCGCGCTCTCTTCCTTTATTCGAAGAAAAAGACACAAAGATGGAGAGAGAAATGGAGCGAGAGAGTGAGGAAGAGATAGAGAAAGAGTAAGCAAGTCATTGCCTATACATCTATTTATCGCCACCCATAATTTTTATTTTTATTTTTTGCCTCAGCAAAAGCGTCGCCGGCAATGCTGCTGCATCTATTGTTTTGTGAATCATCGCCAAATGCATTGGCCGCCATAGCCGCTGACAATGCTTCCCCAACAGCATCAACTACATAAGTGCCACCCCAAATCACCCTTCTCTCTACTTTTTGACCAACCTCGCAGCAGCACACACGCTGACGTTGTTCTCATCCTCATTGTCGACATCGTCATCGTCATCATTGACTGTGGCTGCGTTCGCGTTTATGGCAGCTACAGTTTGGCCTTTGTTACAGCGTCTCTGCAGATAGCGAAAAATTTAGCGTTAATCGAAGTGTATTTACATCCGCTACCGCTGTCTGCATAACCCTTCTTAGCTCATCCCTCTTCTACCTTTGCCCCTTATTCGCTTATTCCTTTGTACAATCTGTTGTTGGGCTGAAGCGCTTATAGTATAAGAGGGGGAGATCTACTTCTATAAGCATTTGCAGTTAATGCGGCTTGTTCATAATTAGTTTCTGAATGCCTCACAACGCTGAAGTTGCTTGCCTTCCTTCCCATTACATCCTGCCCAACATTTTTTTTTTTTGGTGAAGAGCTTAATGCCAGCCTTCAGCCGAACCGAAAGATTATTAACAAATTCATTAGAATATTCAACTTACCTCAGACGTGTTTATAGTGTTTTTTTTTTCACCATGAGCTTAAAGTAGCTAATTGGAAGAATTAAAGTGCTTAAATTGAAACCAAAAATATGCTTTATGAAACTCATGGAAGCTTGATTCAATTGTTGATTAGATTTAGTTGCTGCGACACTTACGAGATACAATTATAGTAAAATAAACGATGCACTAACCATATTATTAGTTGTGTTATTGACCAAGAATCGAGTATTTCCTCAAAGGCTCATATCGCAATGCGTGAAGAGCCTCAAAGAGTATTTAAAAGTTGGCTAAGATTAAGAAAAGCACAAATTCATATTGACAAATATGTGTGCCTGTGTTTGTGTACTTAATTATTTCTTTAAATACAATTGGCAATTGGCATTTAATCGATATGAAACACTTTATGCCAGTTGCTTTTATTTCCATTTGTAGGCTAATTATCTCAATTTGGATACAATCTGCATTTGAACGCAATAACCGCAACAACGACAACAGGGAGATTAACTGTTTTCGGCTCCATTTGCTGTTTTTACATCGATTGTTGCCATATTCTTAAGCTCTACCTTCAAGCCCAACCATACAGCATGTCGTATGTCCTATGTCCTGTGCCAGGCACGTCACTCAATTTCATATATATATATATATGTATATGCACGAATGTTATGTTTGTACTGTGCGTGTGAAAAATGGATATTGCCATGTGCCATAATGTTTATGTCTGTGTGTGTTTGTGTTGGTTTTTGTGTGTGTTCTTAACTAATATGCCAGAAACGTAGCTTCGACACGTTGCAATTGTCGTTTGTTTTCCTTGTTTTTTCCTTCTTTTTTTTTCTTCATTGTACTATGTATTGAGTTTGTTTTTTTTTTTTTTGTTGTTGCTGCCTTGCATTGTGGCCAAATATAATATGGCTGGTTTAAGTGAAAGTAACAAAGACTCGTGATGGAATTGACTTTCAATGCTGCTGTCACAATTGACAATTATAAGCATATGAACAATTTTATTATGGTTTGTCATCAAATATTTAAAGACACATTGCACATTCTAGAAGCGATTCAAACGCAAATAACAAATAGTAATGCTGTAGTTACAAATCAGTATGCTACAAACCATTTCAACTCGTTAATCTCAAACGACAAAACTAAAGCACCCCCTTCCTAATTAATGAGAAACAAATTTTATATTAATATTTTGTTGCGAATCTTTTTTTTTGTGATGACACACGCACATTTTCTTCGCATGGCTATTTTGACGGCTTCAAATAGGTTTTGCTTCCTTTTTGCAATTTCGTCTGTTAATTTTCCTGTTAAATATCTCCCAAAAGTCCTCAATCGGATTTAAATCGAGCGATTGGAAAGGCCAACCAAGAACTTCTATTCCACTGCTCTGAATCCAATACTTGACCACCTTTTCAAGTCGTCCATATGACGTCCTTAATTATACTTAAATACTTAAAACGATCCATAATTTCATAAAACTCATTAAAACTGGCCCGATTCCACGCCCAGAGAAACAAATTACATATACATTACTTTTTACATGCTTTTATTTAACTTGACTTTTCTGTATGTACCAGATTCTTGTAATCAAATGTTCACCAAGTTCCCGACTAGCTAGAGCTTTGAAATTTTTCCCCAAAGATGTTTTAAATGTTTTTGGCACGATAAAATACGTTATATCAAGTAAAAGCCACGAAAAATTGTTTTCCCTTTTGCTTAAATTACTAATTTGACTGGTAAAATTGACAAAATCGGCATGCTGCCGAAGGTTGCGGGTTCGAATCCCGAACGGATCATACTATTTTTTTGTTTTTATTTTTGATTATTTAAACTTTTTAATGTTTTTTTTCTTTTTTATTATACATAGAAACTTTTTTAAACTATCCCAAGAAAAGATTTTTCAAATCATATTTTGGTGATGGTAAAAAATTGATTACAAATGTATGCGAGAAGGCATTTAATATTTTTGTGATTTACTTGTTTATAGATTTATTTATGATGATAGATTTAAATTAACATTGAACAATTTTTACAAATTTAAACGATTTATAAAAGTAAGTTTTGATAAAAGTTAAAATCTGTCATACTTGGCATCATTTTTGATATTTCTTATTAAAAACAATATATATCATAATATTTTAGTTAGTTCGTAAATAAAATATTCAAAATATTTAATTTAGGTATAGAACACAGTTAGCTTCGAAATCAATACAATGGTATATAAAAAATTGAATTAAAGTAGCAAAACACACATACATATGTATATACCATATACTATATGTATGCTTGCACTATTGTTCACTTACTATTAATCTTTAGATAAGGTTCTTAACGGCTTTCGTTATGGAGCTTACGTATGTATGTATAAATAGTACATATGCATATGTATGCGTTTGCATTGTCGTTTTGCTCAGTGCATTCGTCTGAAATCGGTTATATTACACAAAACGGCGGCCGATTAAGCCGCATTTGTCGCAACCAGCAGCTATATATATATGTGTGTTTGTTTATGTGTGTGTGTGTGTGTTTGGGCACGTGTGCATGTGTTAGTTTGTGTGTGACAGGTAAGTGAATTTATGCTGCACACGCTATGCGAAACATGCCACTGCTTTTGGCCATAAAAACGTGAGCTCCTCCCGCCGCCCTCTTCGCCCACGGGCACCGACCGCACTAACAACACCAATGCCCATTCATAAAAAAAAAAAATAACAAAAAATGAAAATGCGAAAATAGACAGCAACAACAACAACAAGCAAGCAAGAACAGGTGAGGAACCGCCCAAGGCTCAGCAGGCTGAAACATCCTGAACATTCTGGCTGCAGTGTCGCCTCGCTGGTCACAAAAGTTTCGCAGCCAGGCGAAACGAAATATTATTTATTTGCTGGACTGAGGAGGAGGCAGAGGCAGAGGCAGAGGAACAGGCAAATTCAGAGAGGCTTACTACCCAGCTATATACGATAGCGTTTACGTAAGCCCAATTCTCTGCTTTCTCTCTCTCTCTTTCTCTCTCTCTTACTCGTGCTGTGGCAGACTTTGTTTGCAGTTTTGGGATTTTTGTTGCTCATTTTGGTGGCCATTTCGCTAGGCACACACATTAAACGCTTAAATTTGAAGACCACCAAGTAACAGAGCACATTTAAAATACATTTTTTTATTTTTAAATATCAGCAAATAATATTTAAATGTGTTTAAATTTATGCATCAGCCTTTTTAAGCTTATTGTCGAAAAATGAAACATTTGGTGTGCAAAAAAGTCATATAAAATATTCCAATATTTTTGCTTTAAGCCTTGATCACTTAGTGTGACTTAACATTGTTAGCTGGATAGAAAATGCATAATAACAAAATGAGAAATTTAAAAAAAATAAAGCTTATTTATTGAGGCAGGAGTGAACGCTGCAGTTTGAGAGCCTTTGATGCACATTTTTGACACCTATCTTCCTACCAAAGTTTGGTGGATCTAGGTTAAAAAAATGTGAAAGACATAGGCGTTGCAGATAACGAAATGCGGTTGGCTGGGGAAAACCTGTTGCTTTCATTTTACAACATTCGGTTGCTCTAGCTGTAAGGAAATGGGAATTACGTGGGTCAATCGATTTCAGTTATCGATTTTATTGATTTCCCAGTCCCGCAGTAGGCGTAGAGACCCAATCTTCACACTTAATTTATCCCACACGCAGAAAAAGGTATTTGCATAGTTTCAAGACTTTAGCTTTAGAGGTGCCGAAAAAAGTTGCGGACAAAGGGACAAACATTATATCTTAACCTCCATTAGTAGTATTAGAGTATAATGAGTGCTAAACACGAATTTCGAAAATGCATTAGCGCTTTAATAACCAGGTAACTCAACTGATCGGTTCGATAGAGAATATGAGTTTCAAAGCGTAAAGCCTTAAATTATAGACTCAATTTTGCTTAGCCTTAAACCATTCAATACACAAACACTAGTACATACATATAGATGTGTGTGTGTGTGTGTGTGTGTTAGTTTATCAATGTATATGACCCGCACACACACGCACACACATCATTGATTTCTGGAAATGGCCTCGACTCATCAATTGACTGGCAGCAAAGCAACGAGCCCAAAAACTACTTGAGGCCTCTTTTTGTCATGTGTTTGGGTTCTGGTTTCTTGTGGCGAATTCCCTGCCCTGGCCCTGGATACACGTTCAAATTACTCTCATTTAACGAGTGGCTGCGAAAGCAGGGTACAGTTCTTGTTGTTGTCGTCCTTTTGTTTTAGTCTATGAGCCCAAGGGTATCAAATTTTTAACCACGCGTCACACATGACAGCACAAATTTAACATTGTAAGGCAGCAAAAGCAAAAACAAAAGCAGCAGCAGCAGCAAAGGCTTTATATTGTCGGTGTTGCCTGTTAGTGGTGATGGTGGTGGTGGTATGTAGTTGTAGTGGTGCGTAGTGGTAGTGGTCGTGGTCGTGGTTGTTGAAGGCGTGCCACCGCATTCGAAATAGTCAGGTGGATATTGGGCCACTGGCTCTGCTTGAAGTAGCTAGCTTGGTTTGTGCCATACTGCTGACTCATTCGGCACTTGAAAACGAAACCGGATTGCTGTCCTGGTCCTGATGTTGGTGGCACCTGGTTTTTGCACTGGTTTTCAGGCAGACAGGCAGGAAGTCGAGACGAGTCGAGCGATACGCGTACAAAGTTTTAAAATGATTTTTCGCGCAGCGTGTGTCCCAACTACATAATGATGTTGCAAGCCAATGTTGATGATGATGTTGACGATGATGATGATGATGCTGGTTACAGCAACATTCTTATAACTGTTTGTGACGTATTGCACAACAGCTCAAGACAGAAAAGACTTTGCAAAAATGAAACTTTCTACTCAGCTTCTTCTTAAACTATGCCACATTGTTCGGAGAACGCTTGTCATTCTTCGTAGTACATTCGCCAATATGTGCAAGCGCAGAAAAGAAGAAGATATTTTTAGGTTACAAATTTAATTTTATGCCAGTCTATTTTCTGATTTTCTTGAAATTTGTTTGCACCACCTTAAAAGTGTTAAGCAATCAACTGTTTTAGCGCTGGCATAGGTAAGAACAATGGCACTTTTCTTGCAACAAAGCTAACAAAAAATATAAATTTAATCTCATCTAATGTTAAGAGACTTCTCTTTTCGATAGGGTATCCTTAAGTCGAGCACTTAACATAATTGAATGTTTTTATTTGTTCCAACGAGTTTGCGAGTTTTTCCCATTTCTCCCTCTAGCTCATCTTTTGTAGTTTGCCACTTTACATGTGACAACGCACATTCTCTACCTCTAGTTATTGTTGTTGTTTTTAGTGTTGTTGGGGATGCTAATGGTGGATGGTGTGGTCCTGCCATTGTCCTGCAAACTTGGCAACTGCTGTGGCTTCTTTACTGTGTTTGCCTTTGAGCCGTTGCCGTCAAAAGTTAAACCTTTTTTTTGCTTTGTGTGCGTGTGTGTTTGTGTTTGCTTAATGTTTAGTTCTCACTTTCACGCAATGTTTTCATTAGAATACCTCCCTTTCCGACCTCCCTCTCTCCACCCTCTATACTAAAAAAATAACAACAGTGAAAAAGAAACAACAGCAGCGGCAAACATAAGTAAAAAGTCAAGAGCGCTAAAATAAAAATAAAACAGCGGCACTAAACAAATACACACACACACACACACACACACACAAACCGAAATCACACCCAGCCGGGTTTTCTCAAGAAAGGTGTGATGGTGAGGATGAAGGGGTGGGGGGGGGGATGTGTGTTCCTTTGGAAAAATGGCTTGACTTTGGGTTCGTGCATGTTTCATTTCTTGCCTGGCTGCTGCCTCTGCCCAGCTTTAACTTAGCCTACAGAGTCGAGTCTCCTCCACTCACCCCCCTCAAGCCAATTCACTGTTTTTACCATCTCCCCTCGTTAACAAAGATATCAGCGCTGCCTTCTCCCATCTTTGCTTTTGTTTGGCGCCTCGTTGTTTTTGTTGCATTCTGTCCTTGTTTTTTGTGTCTATTTTTCTTTGGCATATTTTAGAAACAATAAAGGAAAACTTTGAGCGCTTTATGTGGCCGCCAGGGCCAGGCCTTTGTTTCGTCCTGTAAGTGTCCTGTGTGCCTCACATTTCTGTATTTCTTGTTAGCTATCTTCATTTGCGCAGCTTTGACGACAGCCCGCAAGCTGGACGTAAAAATTGCGAATTATGTCAAATGGCTTCAACTGACAAACAAACAAACACAAAAATAAAGAACGCCAAATTTGCGAGCTAAGAAAACTAATTTTAGATTCTCTCTGCTCTCTGTTTGTCTGCTAATTTAGCACAAATATTGTCGCGCTATTATATATTATTTCCAGCTTCGCATGTATCATAAATATAATAAATAAACCTTATCATAATCCATTCCACTTCAATGGACTTACTTGCGATGAATAAACCCAATCATAGAAACTGATAAGAAACTGAAATAGATATATAATAAATAGCTGGTTACATATTACATTGCATTGTCTAATTACTAGCTAAAAAATATTTTTAACGATTTTGTATTGAGCAGTCTGCATTACAAAATATATGGCAGCATATTTATGTTTTGAAAACATTTTTTCATCAGAGACAATGCTGAAACTAGAATCAATACAAATGCATAACTATTTGCTTATAATTGAATACCACACAACTAAGCGCCATCTGTTGTCTACTCTTCGAAGTAGTCAGAACTGTCCAGTTACGCAATAATTTCCAACTGGTTCAAACCTTCGACAAGACTAGTCCCACACACACAATAATTCTCAACTGGTTCTACCCTCAACGGGTAGTGGTAGGACCCCGAAATTCTTCAACTTCAGCACCATCCGTCTATAATTGCTGCTCAATTTTATTTTCCTGCTGTTTTTTTTTGTTCCTGCTGATTTTTTTTTACTGATGTATTTTTTTTTCCTGCAATTTTTGTCTTTGACTTTTTGAAACATTAAAAATATATATTTATGCATGTTGCTAATATGAGACAACGGGCAACTGTCATTGGCAGCAAAAACGCTACTGATGCTAAAGCGTCACCACAACGCCGTGCTGAACAACCGATTCTGTCGATATTATGTGCGAAGGCAGGCTTTCTTAAACCTTGCTTTGATATGACTTTGGATTGTTATAAGAAGAAACAAATGCAGCCAGCAGTAGCGCATTTGAGTTTAAAGTTGATTTACCCAAAGTTTGTGGCTTCAAAAAGCAAAGAAATTGTTGACCAAGACACAAACAAAATGATGGAAATAACAACATTTAAAATAAAACCGTTGAAACGTTCATGAAAAAATTCTTATGCCACTGAAAAATACGACACACAGCACAGCCGAAAGCAAATCTGTGTCAGTGGACCAAAAGTACTTCTGATTTTTACTAGCTGATTTTAATAATTTTGATAAATGCTTAAATAAATAAAATACTATGACATCAAGGTTTCTGTGATTTGGTTTTGGTATGAGCTTTTCAATTTTACCAATTCAGAAACAAAGTTTATTGTAATGATAATAATATGATAATAATGAACAAATCATGCAATTTTAAGGACAAAAATTATATTTTCCTTCTACGTTCTGCTTAAATTGTATAATACAATCAGAAATAAAGCAAATTCACACCGAACTAAAAAATGTATAAATGGTTGTCGAATCTGTCCATTTTGCTACACAAAAAATGATTTATTTAACAAATGCAGCAGTAGCGCATTTGGATATAAAGTTGATTTACCTAGTGATGATATGACTGGATTGTCACGAGAAGAAACATATGCAGCAGTAGCGCATTTGAGTATAAAGTTAATTTACCTAGTGATGATATGACTTTGGATTGTCATAAGAAGAAACAAATGCAGCAGTAGCGCATTTGAGTTTAAGGTTGATTTACCTAGTGATGATATGACTTTGGATTGTCATAAGAAGAAACAAATGCAGCAGTAGCGCATTTGGGTATAAAGTTGATTTACCCAAAGTTTGTGGCTTCAAAAAGCAAAGAAATTGTTGACCAAGACACAAACAAAATGATGGAAATAACAACATTTAAAATAAGACCGTTAAAACGTTCATGAAAGAATTCTTTTGCCACTGAAAAATACGACACACAGCACAGCCGAAAGCAAATCTGTGTCGGTGGACAAAAAGTACTTCTGATTTTTACTAGCTGATTTTAATAATTTTGATAAATGCTTAAATAAATAAAATACTATGACATCAAGGTTTCTGTGATTTGGTTTTGGTATGAGCTTTTCAATTTACCAATTCAGAAACAAAGTTTATTGTAATGATAATAATATGATAATAATGAACAAATCATGCAATTTTAAGGACAAAAATTATATTTTCCTTCTACGTTCTGCTTAAATTGTATAATACAATCAGAAATAAAGCAAATTCACACCGAACTAAAAAATGTATAAATGGTTGTCGAATCTGTCCATTTTGCTACACAAAAAATGATTTATTTAACAAATGCAGCAGTAGCGCATTTGAGTTTAAAGTTAATTTACCTAGTGATGATATGAATTTGGATTGTCACGAGAAGAAACATATGCAGCAGTAGCGCATTTGAGTATAAAGTTAATTTACCTAGTGATGATATGACTTTGGATTGTCATAAGAAGAAACAAATGCAGCAGTAGCGCATTTGAGTTTAAGGTTGATTTACCTAGTGATGATATGACTTTGGATTGTCATAAGAAGAAACAAATGCAGCAGTAGCGCATTTGGGTATAAAGTTGATTGTTGATTTACCTAAAGTTTGTGGCTTCAAAAAGCAAAGAAATTGTTGACCAAGACACAAACAAAATGATGGAAATAACAACATTTAAAATAAAACCGTTGAAACGTTCATGAAAAAATTCTTATGCCACTGAAAAATACGACACACAGCACAGCCGAAAGCAAATCTGTGTCGGTGGACCAAAAGTACTTCTGATTTTTACTAGCTGATTTTAATAATTTTGATAAATGCTTAAATAAATAAAATACTATGACATCAAGGTTTCTGTGATTTGGTTTTGGTATGAGCTTTTCAATTTTACCAATTCAGAAACAAAGTTTATTGTAATGATAATAATATGATAATAATTTTAAGGACAAAAATTATATTTTCCTTCTACGTTCTGCTTAAATTGTATAATACAATCAGAAATAAAGCAAATTCACACCGAACTAAAAAATGTATAAATGGTTGTCGAATCTGTCCATTTTGCTACACAAAAAATGATTTATTTAACAAATGCAGCAGTAGCGCATTTGGATATAAAGTTGATTTACCTAGTGATGATATGACTGGATTGTCACGAGAAGAAACATATGCAGCAGTAGCGCATTTGAGAATAAAGTTGATTGTTGATTTACCCAAAGTTTGTGGCTTCAAAAAGCAAAGAAATTGTTGACCAAGACACAAACAAAATGATGGAAATAACAACATTTTAAATAAAACCGTTGAAACGTTCATGAAAGAATTCTTTTGCCACTGAAAAATACGACACACAGCACAGCCGAAAGCAAATCTGTGTCAGTGGACCAAAAGTACTTCTGATTTTTACTAGCTGATTTTAATAAATTTGATAAATGCTTAAATAAATAAAATACTATGACATCAAGGTTTCTGTGATTTGGTTTTGGTATGAGCTTTTCAATTTTACCAATTCAGAAACAAAGTTTATTGTAATGATAATAATATGATAATAATGAACAAATCATGCAATTTTAAGGACAAAAATTATATTTTCCTTCTACGTTCTGCTTAAATTGTATAATACAATCAGAAATATAGCAAATTCACACCGAACTAAAAAATGTATAAATGGTTGTCGAATCTGTCCATTTTGCTACACAAAAAATGATTTATTTAACAAATGCAGCAGTAGCGCATTTGGATATAAAGTTGATTTACCTAGTGATGATATGACTTTGGATTGTCATGAGAAGAAACATATGCAGCAGTAGCGCATTTGAGTATAAAGTTAATTTACCTAGTGATGATATGACTTTGGATTGTCATAAGAAGAAACAAATGCAGCAGTAGCGCATTTGGATATATAGTTGATTTATCTAGTGATGATATGACTTTGGATTGTCACGAGAAGAAACATATGCAGCAGTAGCGCATTTGAGTTTAAGGTTGATTTACCTAGTGATGATATGACTTTGGATTGTCATAAGAAGAAACAAATGCAGCAGTAGCGCATTTGAGTTTAAGGTTGATTTACCTAGTGATGATATGACTTTGGATTGTCATGAGAAGAAACAAATGCAGCAGTAGCGCATTTGAGAATAAAGTTGATTGTTGATTTACCCAAAGTTTGTGGCTTCAAAAAGCAAAGAAATTGTTGACCAAGACACAAACAAAATGATGGAAATAACAACATTTAAAATAAGACCGTTAAAACGTTCATGAAAAAATTCTTATGCCACTGAAAAATACGACACACAGCACAGCCGAAAGCAAATCTGTGTCGGTGGACCAAAAGTACTTCTGATTTTTACTAGCTGATTTTAATAATTTTGATAAATGCTTAAATAAATAAAATACTATGACATCAAGGTTTCTGTGATTTGGTTTTGGTATGAGCTTTTCAATTTTACCAATTCAGAAACAAAGTTTATTGTAATGATAATAATATGATAATAATGAACAAATCATGCAATTTTAAGGACAAAAATTATATTTTCCTTCTACGTTCTGCTTAAATTGTATAATACAATCAGAAATAAAGCAAATTCACACCGAACTAAAAAATGTATAAATGGTTGTCGAATCTGTCCATTTTGCTACACAAAAAATGATTTATTTAACAAATGCAGCAGTAGCGCATTTGAGTATAAAGTTAATTTACCTAGTGATGATATGAATTTGGATTGTCACGAGAAGAAACATATGCAGCAGTAGCGCATTTGAGTATAAAGTTAATTTACCTAGTGATGATATGACTTTGGATTGTCATAAGAAGAAACAAATGCAGCAGTAGCGCATTTGGATATATAGTTGATTTATCTAGTGATGATATGACTTTGGATTGTCACGAGAAGAAACATATGCAGCAGTAGCGCATTTGAGTATAAAGTTAATTTACCTAGTGATGATATGACTTTGGATTGTCATAAGAAGAAACATATGCAGCAGTAGCGCATTTGAGTTTAAGGTTGATTTACCTAGTGATGATATGACTTTGGATTGTCATGAGAAGAAACAAATGCAGCAGTAGCGCATTTGAGAATAAAGTTGATTGTTGATTTACCCAAAGTTTGTGGCTTCAAAAAGCAAAGAAATTGTTGACCAAGACACAAACAAAATGATGGAAATAACAACATTTAAAATAAGACCGTTAAAACGTTCATGAAAAAATTCTTATGCCACTGAAAAATACGACACACAGCACAGCCGAAAGCAAATCTGTGTCGGTGGACCAAAAGTACTTCTGATTTTTACTAGCTGATTTTAATAATTTTGATAAATGCTTAAATAAATAAAATACTATGACATCAAGGTTTCTGTGATTTGGTTTTGGTATGAGCTTTTCAATTTTACCAATTCAGAAACAAAGTTTATTGTAATGATAATAATATGATAATAATGAACAAATCATGCAATTTTAAGGACAAAAATTATATTTTCCTTCTACGTTCTGCTTAAATTGTATAATACAATCAGAAATAAAGCAAATTCACACCGAACTAAAAAATGTATAAATGGTTGTCGAATCTGTCCATTTTGCTACACAAAAAATGATTTATTTAACAAATGCAGCAGTAGCGCATTTGGATATAAAGTTGATTTACCTAGTGATGATATGACTTTGGATTGTCATGAGAAGAAACAAATGCAGCAGTAGCGCATTTGAGTTTAAAGTTGATTTACCCAAAGTTTGTGGCTTCAAAAAGCAAAGAAATTGTTGACCAAGACACAAACAAAATGATGGAAATAACAACATTTAAAATAAAACCGTTGAAACGTTCATGAAAAAATTCTTATGCCACTGAAAAATACGACACACAGCACAGCCGAAAGCAAATCTGTGTCAGTGGACCAAAGTACTTCTGATTTTTACTAGCTGATTTTAATAATTTTGATAAATGCTTAAATAAATAAAATACTATGACATCAAGGTTTCTGTGATTTGGTTTTGGTATGAGCTTTTCAATTTTACCAATTCAGAAACAAAGTTTATTGTAATGATAATAATATGATAATAATGAACAAATCATGCAATTTTAAGGACAAAAATTATATTTTCCTTCTACGTTCTGCTTAAATTGTATAATACAATCAGAAATAAAGCAAATTCACACCGAACTAAAAAATGTATAAATGGTTGTCGAATCTGTCCATTTTGCTACACAAAAAATGATTTATTTAACAAATGCAGCAGTAGCGCATTTGGATATAAAGTTGATTTACCTAGTGATGATATGACTTTGGATTGTCATGAGAAGAAACAAATGCAGCAGTAGCGCATTTGAGTTTAAAGTTGATTTACCCAAAGTTTGTGGCTTCAAAAAGCAAAGAAATTGTTGACCAAGACACAAACAAAATGATGGAAATAACAACATTTTAAATAAAACCGTTGAAACGTTCATGAAAAAATTCTTATGCCACTGAAAAATACGACACACAGCACAGCCGAAAGCAAATCTGTGTCAGTGGACCAAAAGTACTTCTGATTTTTACTAGCTGATTTTAATAAATTTGATAAATGCTTAAATAAATAAAATACTATGACATCAAGGTTTCTGTTTTTTGGTTTTGGTATGAGCTTTTCAATTTTACCAATTCAGAAACAAAGTTTATTGTAATGATAATAACATGATAATAATGAACAAATCATGCAATTTTAAGGACAAAAATTATATTTTCCTTCTACGTTCTGCTTAAATTGTATAATACAATCAGAAATATAGCAAATTCACACCGAACTAAAAAATGTATAAATGGTTGTCGAATCTGTCCATTTTGCTACACAAAAAATGATTTATTCAACAAATGCAGCAGTAGCGCATTTGAGTATAAAGTTAATTTACCTAGTGATGATATGACTTTGGATTGTCATAAGAAGAAACAAATGCAGCAGTAGCGCATTTGGATATATAGTTGATTTATCTAGTGATGATATGACTTTGGATTGTCACGAGAAGAAACATATGCAGCAGTAGCGCATTTGAGTATAAAGTTAATTTACCTAGTGATGATATGACTTTGGATTGTCATAAGAAGAAACAAATGCAGCAGTAGCGCATTTGAGTTTAAGGTTGATTTACCTAGTGATGATATGACTTTGGATTGTCATGAGAAGAAACAAATGCAGCAGTAGCGCATTTGAGTTTAAAGTTGATTTACCCAAAGTTTGTGGCTTCAAAAAGCAGAGAAATTGTTGACCAAGACACAAACAAAATGATGGAAATAACAACATTTAAAATAAAACCGTTGAAACGTTCATGAAAAAATTCTTATGCCACTGAAAAATACGACACACAGCACAGCCGAAAGCAAATCTGTGTCAGTGGACCAAAAGTACTTCTGATTTTTACTAGCTGATTTTAATAATTTTGATAAATGCTTAAATAAATAAAATACTATGACATCAAGGTTTCTGTGATTTGGTTTTGGTATGGGCTTTTCAATTTACCAATTCAGAAACAAAGTTTATTGTAATGATAATAATATGATAATAATGAACAAATCATGCAATTTTAAGGACAAAAATTATATTTTCCTTCTACGTTCTGCTTAAATTGTATAATACAATCAGAAATAAAGCAAATTCACACCGAACTAAAAAATGTATAAATGGTTGTCGAATCTGTCCATTTTGCTACACAAAAAATGATTTATTTAACAAATGCAGCAGTAGCGCATTTGGATATAAAGTTGATTTACCTAGTGATGATATGACTGGATTGTCACGAGAAGAAACATATGCAGCAGTAGCGCATTTGAGTATAAAGTTGATTTACCCAAAGTTTGTGGCTTCAAAAAGCAAAGAAATTGTTGACCAAGACACAAACAAAATGATGGAAATAACAACATTTTAAATAAAACCGTTGAAACGTTCATTAAAAAATTCTTATGCCACTGAAAATACGACACACAGCACAGCCGAAAGCAAATCTGTGTCAGTGGACCAAAAGTACTTCTGATTTTTACTAGCTGATTTTAATAAATTTGATAAATGCTTAAATAAATAAAATACTATGACATCAAGGTTTCTGTGATTTGGTTTTGGTATGAGCTTTTCAATTTTACCAATTCAGAAACAAAGTTTATTGTAATGATAATAACATGATAATAATGAACAAATCATGCAATTTTAAGGACAAAAATTATATTTTCCTTCTACGTTCTGCTTAAATTGTATAATACAATCAGAAATATAGCAAATTCACACCGAACTTAAAAATGTATAAATGGTTGTCGAATCTGTCCATTTTGCTACACAAAAAATGATTTATTTAACAAATGCAGCAGTAGCGCATTTGAGTATAAAGTTAATTTACCTAGTGATGATATGACTTTGGATTGTCATAAGAAGAAACAAATGCAGCAGTAGCGCATTTGAGTTTTAAGTTGATTTACCTAGTGATGATATGACTTTGGATTGTCATAAGAAGAAACAAATGCAGCAGTAGCGCATTTGGATATATAGTTGATTTATCTAGTGATGATATGACTTTGGATTGTCATGAGAAGAAACAAATGCAGCAGTAGCGCATTTGAGTTTAAAGTTGATTTACCTAAAGTTTGTGGCTTCAAAAAGCAAAGAAATTGTTGACCAAGACACAAACAAAATGATGGAAATAACAACATTTTAAATAAAACCGTTGAAACGTTCATGAAAAAATTCTTATGCCACTGAAAAATACGACACACAGCACAGCCGAAAGCAAATCTGTGTCAGTGGACCAAAAGTACTTCTGATTTTTACTAGCTGATTTTAATAAATTTGATAAATGCTTAAATAAATAAAATACTATGACATCAAGGTTTCTGTGATTTGGTTTTGGTATGAGCTTTTCAATTTTACCAATTCAGAAACAAAGTTTATTGTAATGATAATAATATGATAATAATGAACAAATCATGCAATTTTAAGGACAAAAATTATATTTTCCTTCTACGTTCTGCTTAAATTGTATAATACAATCAGAAATAAAGCAAATTCACACCGAACTAAAAAATGTATAAATGGTTGTCGAATCTGTCCATTTTGCTACACAAAAAATGATTTATTTAACAAATGCAGCAGTAGCGCATTTGGATATAAAGTTGATTTACCTAGTGATGATATGACTTTGGATTGTCATGAGAAGAAACAAATGCAGCAGTAGCGCATTTGAGTTTAAAGTTGATTGTTGATTTACCCAAAGTTTGTGGCTTCAAAAAGCAAAGAAATTGTTGACCAAGACACAAACAAAATGATGGAAATAACAACATTTAAAATAAAACCGTTGAAACGTTCATAAAAGAATTCTTTTGCCACTGAAAAATACGACACACAGCACAGCCGAAAGCAAATCTGTGTCGGTGGACCAAATTACTTCTGATTTTTACTAGCTGATTTTAATAATTTTGATAAATGCTTAAATAAATAAAATACTATGACATCAAGGTTTCTGTGATTTGGTTTTGGTATGAGCTTTTCAATTTTACCAATTCAGAAACAAAGTTTATTGTAATGATAATAATATGATAATAATGAACAAATCATGCAATTTTAAGGACAAAAATTATATTTTCCTTCTACGTTCTGCTTAAATTGTATAATACAATCAGAAATAAAGCAAATTCACACCGAACTAAAAAATGTATAAATGGTTGTCGAATCTGTCCATTTTGCTACACAAAAAATGATTTATTTAACAAATGCAGCAGTAGCGCATTTGGATATAAAGTTGATTTACCTAGTGATGATATGACTTTGGATTGTCATGAGAAGAAACAAATGCAGCAGTAGCGCATTTGAGTTTAAAGTTGATTTACCTAAAGTTTGTGGCTCCAAAAAGCAAAGAAATTGTTGACCAAGACACATCAAAATGATGGAAATAACAACATTTAAAATAAGACCGTTGAAACGTTCATGAAAAAATTCTTATGCCACTGAAAAATACGACACACAGCACAGCCGAAAGCATATCTGTGTCGGTGGACCAAAAGTACTTGTGATTTTTACTAGCTGATTTTAATAATTTTGATAAATGCTTAAATAAATAAAATACTATGACATCAAGGTTTCTGTGATTTGGTTTTGGTATGGGCTTTTCAATTTTACCAATTCAGAAACAAAGTTTATTGTAATGATAATAATATGATAATAATGAACAAATCATGCAATTTTAAGGACAAAAATTATATTTTCCTTCTACGTTCTGCTTAAATTGTATAATACAATCAGAAATAAAGCAAATTCACACCGAACTAAAAAATGTATAAATGGTTGTCGAATCTGTCCATTTTGCTACACAAAAAATGATTTATTTAACAAATGCAGCAGTAGCGCATTTGGATATAAAGTTGATTTACCTAGTGATGATATGACTTTGGATTGTCATGAGAAGAAACAAATGCAGCAGTAGCGCATTTGAGTTTAAAGTTGATTGTTGATTTACCCAAAGTTTGTGGCTTCAAAAAGCAAAGAAATTGTTGACCAAGACACAAACAAAATTATGGAAATAACAACATTTAAAATAAGACCGTTGAAACGTTCATGAAAAAATTCTTATGCCACTGAAAAATACGACACACAGCACAGCCGAAAGCATATCTGTGTCAGTGGACCAAAAGTACTTCTGATTTTTACTAGCTGATTTTTTTTTAAATGCTTAAATAAATAAAATACTATGACATCAAGGTTTCTGTGATTTGGTTTTGGTATGAGCTTTTCAATTTTACCAATTCAGAAACAAAGTTTATTGTAATGATAATAACATGATAATAATGAACAAATCATGCAATTTTAAGGACAAAAATTATATTTTCCTTCTACGTTCTGCTTAAATTGTATAATACAATCATAAATAAAGCTAATTCACACCGAACTAAAAAATGTATAAATGGTTGTCGAATCTGTCCATTTTGCTACACAAAAAATGATTTATTTAACAAATGCAGCAGTAGCGCATTTGGATATAAAGTTGATTTACCTAGGGATGATATGACTTTGGATTGTCATGAGAAGAAACAAATGCAGCAGTAGCGCATTTGAGTTTAAAGTTGATTTACCCAAAGTTTGTGGCTTCAAAAAGCAGAGAAATTGTTGACCAAGACACAAACAAAATGATGGAAATAACAACATTTAAAATAAAACCGTTGAAACGTTCATGAAAAAATTCTTATGCCACTGAAAAATACGACACACAGCACAGCCGAAAGCAAATCTGTGTCAGTGGACCAAAAGTACTTCTGATTTTTACTAGCTGATTTTAATAATTTTGATAAATGCTTAAATAAATAAAATACTATGACATCAAGGTTTCTGTGATTTGGTTTTGGTATGGGCTTTTCAATTTTACCAATTCAGAAACAAAGTTTATTGTAATGATAATAATATGATAATAATGAACAAATCATGCAATTTTAAGGACAAAAATTATATTTTCCTTCTACGTTCTGCTTAAATTGTATAATACAATCAGAAATAAAGCAAATTTACACCGAACTAAAAAATGTATAAATGGTTGTCGAATCTGTCCATTTTGCTACACAAAAAATGATTTATTTAACAAATGCAGCAGTAGCGCATTTGGATATAAAGTTGATTTACCTAGTGATGATATGACTGGATTGTCACGAGAAGAAACATATGCAGCAGTAGCGCATTTGAGTATAAAGTTGATTTACCCAAAGTTTGTGGCTTCAAAAAGCAAAGAAATTGTTGACCAAGACACAAACAAAATGATGGAAATAACAACATTTTAAATAAAACCGTTGAAACGTTCATGAAAAAATTCTTATGCCACTGAAAAATACGACACACAGCACAGCCGAAAGCAAATCTGTGTCAGTGGACCAAAAGTACTTCTGATTTTTACTAGCTGATTTTAATAAATTTGATAAATGCTTAAATAAATAAAATACTATGACATCAAGGTTTCTGTGATTTGGTTTTGGTATGAGCTTTTCAATTTTACCAATTCAGAAACAAAGTTTATTGTAATGATAATAACATGATAATAATGAACAAATCATGCAATTTTAAGGACAAAAATTATATTTTCCTTCTACGTTCTGCTTAAATTGTATAATACAATCAGAAATATAGCAAATTCACACCGAACTAAAAATGTATAAATGGTTGTCGAATCTGTCCATTTTGCTACACAAAAAATGATTTATTTAACAAATGCAGCAGTAGCGCATTTGAGTATAAAGTTGATTTATCTAGTGATGATATGACTTTGGATTGTCATGAGAAGAAACAAATGCAGCAGTAGCGCATTTGAGTTTAAAGTTGATTTACCTAAAGTTTGTGGCTTCAAAAAGCAAAGCAATTGTTGACCAAGACACAAACAAAATGATGGAAATAACAACATTTAAAATAAAACCGTTGAAACGTTCATGAAAAAATTCTTATGCCACTGAAAAATACGACACACAGCACAGCCGAAAGCAAATCTGTGTCAGTGGACCAAAAGTACTTCTGATTTTTACTAGCTGATTTTAATAAATTTGATAAATGCTTAAATAAATAAAATACTATGACATCAAGGTTTCTGTGATTTGGTTTTGGTATGAGCTTTTCAATTTTACCAATTCAGAAACAAAGTTTATTGTAATGATAATAATATGATAATAATGAACAAATCATGCAATTTTAAGGACAAAAATTATATTTTCCTTCTACGTTCTGCTTAAATTGTATAATACAATCAGAAATAAAGCAAATTCACACCGAACTAAAAATGTATAAATGGTTGTCGAATCTGTCCATTTTGCTACACAAAAAATGATTTATTTAACAAATGCAGCAGTAGCGCATTTGAGTATAAAGTTGATTTATCTAGTGATGATATGACTTTGGATTGTCATGAGAAGAAACAAATGCAGCAGTAGCGCATTTGAGTATAAAGTTGATTTACCCAAAGTTTGTGGCTTCAAAAAGCAAAGAAATTGTTGACCAAGACACAAACAAAATGATGGAAATAACAACATTTTAAATAAAACCGTTGAAACGTTCATGAAAAAATTCTTATGCCACTGAAAAATACGACACACAGCACAGCCGAAAGCAAATCTGTGTCAGTGGACCAAAAGTACTTCTGATTTTACTAGCTGATTTTAATAAATTTGATAAATGCTTAAATAAATAAATACTATGACATCAAGGTTTCTGTGATTTGGTTTTGGTATGAGCTTTTCAATTTTACCAATTCAGAAACAAAGTTTATTGTAATGATAATAACATGATAATAATGAACAAATCATGCAATTTTAAGGACAAAAATTATATTTTCCTTCTACGTTCTGCTTAAATTGTATAATACAATCAGAAATATAGCAAATTCACACCGAACTTAAAAATGTATAAATGGTTGTCGAATCTGTCCATTTTGCTACACAAAAAATGATTTATTTAACAAATGCAGCAGTAGCGCATTTGAGTATAAAGTTAATTTACCTAGTGATGATATGACTTTGGATTGTCATAAGAAGAAACAAATGCAGCAGTAGCGCATTTGAATTTTAAGTTGATTTACCTAGTGATGATATGACTTTGGATTGTCATAAGAAGAAACAAATGCAGCAGTAGCGCATTTGGATATAAAGTTGATTTATCTAGTGATGATATGACTTTGGATTGTCATGAGAAGAAACAAATGGAGCAGTAGCGCATTTGAGTTTAAAGTTGATTTACCTAAAGTTTGTGGCTTCAAAAAGCAAAGAAATTGTTGACCAAGACACAAACAAAATGATGGAAATAACAACATTTAAAATAAAACCGTTGAAACGTTCATGAAAAAATTCTTATGCCACTGAAAAATACGACACACAGCACAGCCGAAAGCAAATCTGTGTCAGTGGACCAAAAGTACTTCTGATTTTTACTAGCTGATTTTAATAAATTTGATAAATGCTTAAATAAATAAAATACTATGACATCAAGGTTTCTGTGATTTGGTTTTGGTATGAGCTTTTCAATTTTACCAATTCAGAAACAAAGTTTATTGTAATGATAATAATATGATAATAATGAACAAATCATGCAATTTTAAGGACAAAAATTATATTTTCCTTCTACGTTCTGCTTAAATTGTATAACACAATCAGAAATAAAGCAAATTCACACCGAACTAAAAAATGTATAAATGGTTGTCGAATCTGTCCATTTTGCTACACAAAAAATGATTTATTTAACAAATGCAGCAGTAGCGCATTTGGATATAAAGTTGATTTACCTAGTGATGATATGACTTTGGATTGTCATGAGAAGAAACAAATGCAGCAGTAGCGCATTTGAGTTTAAAGTTGATTGTTGATTTACCCAAAGTTTGTGGCTTCAAAAAGCAAAGAAATTGTTGACCAAGACACAAACAAAATGATGGAAATAACAACATTTAAAATAAGACCGTTGAAACGTTCATGAAAAAATTCTTATGCCACTGAAAAATACGACACACAGCACAGCCGAAAGCAAATCTGTGTCGGTGGACCAAAAGTACTTCTGATTTTTACTAGCTGATTTTAATAATTTTGATAAATGCTTAAATAAATAAAATACTATGACATCAAGGTTTCTGTGATTTGGTTTTGGTATGAGCTTTTCAATTTTACCAATTCAGAAACAAAGTTTATTGTAATGATAATAATATGATAATAATGAACAAATCATGCAATTTTAAGGACAAAAATTATATTTTCCTTCTACGTTCTGCTTAAATTGTATAATACAATCAGAAATAAAGCAAATTCACACCGAACTAAAAAATGTATAAATGGTTGTCGAATCTGTCCATTTTGCTACACAAAAAATGATTTATTTAACAAATGCAGCAGTAGCGCATTTGGATATAAAGTTGATTTACCTAGTGATGATATGACTTTGGATTGTCACGAGAAGAAACATATGCAGCAGTAGCGCATTTGAGTATAAAGTTGATTTACCCTAAGTTTGTGGCTTCAAAAAGCAAAGAAATTGTTGACCAAGACACAAACAAAATGATGGAAATAACAACATTTAAAATAAGACCGTTGAAACGTTCATGAAAAAATTCTTATGCCACTGAAAAATACGACACACAGCACAGCCGAAAGCATATCTGTGTCAGTGGACCAAAAGTACTTCTGATTTTTACTAGCTGATTTTTTTTTAAATGCTTAAATAAATAAAATACTATGACATCAAGGTTTCTGTGATTTGGTTTTGGTATGAGCTTTTCAATTTTACCAATTCAGAAACAAAGTTTATTGTAATGATAATAATATGATAATAATGAACAAATCATGCAATTTTAAGGACAAAAATTATATTTTCCTTCTACGTTCTGCTTAAATTGTATAATACAATCAGAAATAAAGCAAATTCACACCGAACTAAAAAATGTATAAATGGTTGTCGAATCTGTCCATTTTGCTGCACAAAAAATGATTTATTTAACAAATGCAGCAGTAGCGCATTTGGATATAAAGTTGATTTACCTAGTGATGATATGAATTTGGATTGTCACGAGAAGAAACATATGCAGCAGTAGCGCATTTGAGTATAAAGTTAATTTACCTAGTGATGATATGACTTTGGATTGTCATAAGAAGAAACAAATGCAGCAGTAGCGCATTTGAGTTTAAGGTTGATTTACCTAGTGATGATATGACTTTGGATTGTCATAAGAAGAAACAAATGCAGCAGTAGCGCATTTGGGTATAAAGTTGATTGTTGATTTACCCAAAGTTTGTGGCTTCAAAAAGCAAAGAAATTGTTGACCAAGACACAAACAAATTGATGGAAATAACAACATTTAAAATAAGACCGTTAAAACGTTCATGAAAGAATTCTTTTGCCACTGAAAAATACGACACACAGCACAGCCGAAAGCAAATCTGTGTCGGTGGACCAAAAGTACTTCTGATTTTTACTAGCTGATTTTAATAATTTTGATAAATGCTTAAATAAATAAAATACTATGACATCAAGGTTTCTGTGATTTGGTTTTGGTATGAGCTTTTCAATTTTACCAATTCAGAAACAAAGTTTATTGTAATGATAATAATATGATAATAATGAACAAATCATGCAATTTTAAGGACAAAAATTATATTTTCCTTCTACGTTCTGCTTAAATTGTATAATACAATCAGAAATAAAGCAAATTCACACCGAACTAAAAATGTATAAATGGTTGTCGAATCTGTCCATTTTGCTACACAAAAAATGATTTATTTAACAAATGCAGCAGTAGCGCATTTGGATATAAAGTTGATTTACCTAGTGATGATATGACTTTGGATTGTCATGAGAAGAAACAAATGCAGCAGTAGCGCATTTGAGTTTAAAGTTGATTGTTGATTTACCCAAAGTTTGTGGCTTCAAAAAGCAAAGAAATTGTTGACCAAGACACAAACAAATTGATGGAAATAACAACATTTAAAATAAGACCGTTAAAACGTTCATGAAAGAATTCTTTTGCCACTGAAAAATACGACACACAGCACAGCCGAAAGCAAATCTGTGTCGGTGGACCAAAAGTACTTCTGATTTTTACTAGCTGATTTTAATAATTTTGATAAATGCTTAAATAAATAAAATACTATGACATCAAGGTTTCTGTGATTTGGTTTTGGTATGAGCTTTTCAATTTTACCAATTCAGAAACAAAGTTTATTGTAATGATAATAATATGATAATAATGAACAAATCATGCAATTTTAAGGACAAAAATTATATTTCCTTCTACGTTCTGCTTAAATTGTATAATACAATCAGAAATAAAGCAAATTCACACCGAACTAAAAAATGTATAAATGGTTGTCGAATCTGTCCATTTTGCTACACAAAAAATGATTTATTTAACAAATGCAGCAGTAGCGCATTTGGATATAAAGTTGATTTACCTAGTGATGATATGACTTTGGATTGTCATGAGAAGAAACAAATGCAGCAGTAGCGCATTTGAGTTTAAAGTTGATTTACCCAAAGTTTGTGGCTTCAAAAAGCAAAGAAATTGTTGACCAAGACACAAACAAAATGATGGAAATAACAACATTTAAAATAAAACCGTTGAAACGTTCATGAAAAAATTCTTATGCCACTGAAAAATACGACACACAGCACAGCCGAAAGCAAATCTGTGTCAGTGGACCAAAAGTACTTCTGATTTTTACTAGCTGATTTTAATAATTTTGATAAATGCTTAAATAAATAAAATACTATGACATCAAGGTTTCTGTGATTTGGTTTTGGTATGAGCTTTTCAATTTTAACAATTCAGAAACAAAGTTTATTGTAATGATAATAATATGATAATAATGAACAAATCATGCAATTTTAAGGACAAAAATTATATTTTCCTTCTACGTTCTGCTTAAATTGTATAATACAATCAGAAATATAGCAAATTCACACCGAACTAAAAAATGTATAAATGGTTGTCGAATCTGTCCATTTTGCTACACAAAAAATGATTTATTTAACAAATGCAGCAGTAGCGCATTTGGATATAAAGTTGATTTATCTAGTGATGATATGACTTTGGATTGTCATGAGAAGAAACAAATGCAGCAGTAGCGCATTTGAGTATAAAGTTGATTTACCCTAAGTTTGTGGCTTCAAAAAGCAAAGAAATTGTTGACCAAGACACAAACAAAATGATGGAAATAACAACATTTAAAATAAAACCGTTGAAACGTTCATGAAAAAATTCTTATGCCACTGAAAAATACGACACACAGCACAGCCGAAAGCAAATCTGTGTCAGTGGACCAAAAGTACTTCTGATTTTTACTAGCTGATTTTAATAAATTTGATAAATGCTTAAATAAATAAAATACTATGACATCAAGGTTTCTGTGATTTGGCTTTGGTATGAGCTTTTCAATTTTACCAATTCAGAAACAAAGTTTATTGTAATGATAATAATATGATAATAATGAACAAATCATGCAATTTTAAGGACAAAAATTATATTTTCCTTCTACGTTCTGCTTAAATTGTATAATACAATCAGAAATAAAGCAAATTCACACCGAACTAAAAAATGTATAAATGGTTGTCGAATCTGTCCATTTGCTACACAAAAAATGATTTATTTAACAAATGCAGCAGTAGCGCATTTGGATATAAAGTTGATTTACCTAGTGATGATATGACTTTGGATTGTCATGAGAAGAAACAAATGCAGCAGTAGCGCATTTGAGTTTAAAGTTGATTTACCCAAAGTTTGTGGCTTCAAAAAGCAGAGAAATTGTTGACCAAGACACAAACAAAATGATGGAAATAACAACATTTAAAATAAAACCGTTGAAACGTTCATGAAAAAATTCTTATGCCACTGAAAAATACGACACACAGCACAGCCGAAAGCAAATCTGTGTCAGTGGACCAAAAGTACTTCTGATTTTTACTAGCTGATTTTAATAAATTTGATAAATGCTTAAATAAATAAAATACTATGACATCAAGGTTTCTGTGATTTGGTTTTGGTATGAGCTTTTCAATTTTACCAATTCAGAAACAAAGTTTATTGTAATGATAATAACATGATAATAATGAACAAATCATGCAATTTTAAGGACAAAAATTATATTTTCCTTCTACGTTCTGCTTAAATTGTATAATACAATCAGAAATATAGCAAATTCACACCGAACTAAAAATGTATAAATGGTTGTCGAATCTGTCCATTTTGCTACACAAAAAATGATTTATTTAACAAATGCAGCAGTAGCGCATTTGAGTATAAAGTTAATTTACCTAGTGATGATATGACTTTGGATTGTCATAAGAAGAAACAAATGCAGCAGTAGCGCATTTGAGTTTTAAGTTGATTTACCTAGTGATGATATGACTTTGGATTGTCATAAGAAGAAACAAATGCAGCAGTAGCGCATTTGGATACATAGTTGATTTATCTAGTGATGATATGACTTTGGATTGTCATGAGAAGAAACAAATGCAGCAGTAGCGCATTTGAGTTTAAAGTTGATTTACCTAAAGTTTGTGGCTTCAAAAAGCAAAGAAATTGTTGACCAAGACACAAACAAAATGATGGAAATAACAACATTTTAAATAAAACCGTTGAAACGTTCATGAAAAAATTCTTATGCCACTGAAAAATACGACACACAGCACAGCCGAAAGCAAATCTGTGTCAGTGGACCAAAGTACTTCTGATTTTTACTAGCTGATTTTAATAAATTTGATAAATGCTTAAATAAATAAAATACTATGACATCAAGGTTTCTGTGATTTGGTTTTGGTATGAGCTTTTCAATTTTACCAATTCAGAAACAAAGTTATTGTAATGATAATAATATGATAATAATGAACAAATCATGCAATTTTAAGGACAAAAATTATATTTTCCTTCTACGTTCTGCTTAAATTGTATAATACAATCAGAAATAAAGCAAATTCACACCGAACTAAAAAATGTATAAATGGTTGTCGAATCTGTCCATTTTGCTACACAAAAATCGATTTATTTAACAAATGCAGCAGTAGCGCATTTGGGTATAAAGTTGATTTACCTAGTGATGATATGACTTTGGATTGTCATAAGAAGAAACAAATGCAGCAGTAGCGCATTTGAGTTTTAAGTTGATTTACCTAGTGATGATATGACTTTGGATTGTCATAAGAAGAAACAAATGCAGCAGTAGCGCATTTGGGTATAAAGTTGATTTACCTAGTGATGATATGACTTTGGATTGTTATAAGAAGAAACATATGCAGCAGTAGCGCATTTGGGTATAAAGTTGATTTACCTAGTGATGATATGACTTTGGATTGTTATTAGAAGAAACAAATGCAGCAGTAGCGCATTTGGATATAAAGTTGATTTACCTAGTGATGATATGACTTTGGATTGTCATAAGAAGAAACAAATGCAGCAGTAGCGCATTTGAGTTTTAAGTTGATTTACCTAGTGATGATATGACTTTGGATTGTCATAAGAAGAAACAAATGCAGCAGTAGCGCATTTGGGTATAAAGTTGATTTACCTAATGATGATATGACTTTGGATTGTTATAAGAAGAAACATATGCAGCAGTAGCGCATTTGGGTATAAAGTTGATTTACCTAGTGATGATATGACTTTGGATTGTTATTAGAAGAAACAAATGCAGCAGTAGCGCATTTGGGTATAAAGTTGATTTACCTAGTGATGATATGACTTTGGATTGTTATAAGAAGAAACATATGCAGCAGTAGCGCATTTGGGTATAAAGTTGATTTACCTAGTGATGATATGACTTTGGATTGTTATTAGAAGAAACAAATGCAGCAGTAGCGCATTTGGGTATAAAGTTGATTTACCTAGTGATGATATGACTTGGGATTGTCATGAGAAGAAACAAATGCAGCCAGCAGTAGCGCATTTGGATATAGTTGATTTGGATATGAACATGCAACAAATGCAGCAGTTGCGCATTTGTATTGCCCAGCTGGTTGCACACAGCATAAATAAAGTCTAGCTTGGGCCCTTTGGGCATTTTGTGTGCCAGTTTAAATAGCTTCATTTGTGTCACGCCCCCGTTGGAAGATGATGCGCCCAGTGTGAATTTAATTTAATTTTATGTATCCAACTTTTGTATACATTAAATTCACGGCAGCCTAGCAAGTCCTGAAATCCTAGACCGCGAGCGAAAGGGAGGCAAATGGCACACGACCCCAATGGGGCTTGACCTGGGGAGCAACAGAGCAGAGACCTGACCTAAGCTATGTGATACGCCGATGCGGAGGAGTTGGTCGGTCGGTCGGACGGGCATTTGTGACACAAATTTATTTAACTGCCGTCCACACAGCGCGCATACTTGAATTTATTTGTGGGGGCTAAAGTAATGCCAAAAAATATGCAAGCAAGCGAGAATGAAAAATAAATGAACGCAAATTGTGACGACAACGGGAAAAGAAAGCTACAAAACTTTTGCAACTGGCGCACGCAAATGTTGCAAGTTGTTTCGCAACCGTGCCACGCCCTGACAGCACTCAACCCGACTAGCGGTAAAATGAGCCACGCAGTGTTTGACACACAGTCACACCCATACCAATACATATCCACTTGGTGGCGGCCATCATCATGAATTGGAATTTTTATATGACAAATGGGGTAAATGGATGGATGGAAGTCAGTTTACCTTAGAGATTGGCGGGAAGTGTAACTATGTTAAGATATACACTGAAAACGCATCATAATGCTCTTCAAACTACGAACTTTTTTTTTATTTTATTTATTTTTATCAATATAAAATATTGTTGCAGTAATTGTCAAAAACACAGCAACGCCGATTTCAACTTTCCATTTCCGCACGATAAAAAGTAACAAACTTAAGTGGCTAAAAACGCCATATATATTTAGTTATGCTGGTTGCAGTTGTCGTCAATAATATTATGCACCGTCGATTTTTACTTTCAATTTCCGCATGATAAAAAGTAACAAACTAAAGTTGCTAAAAAGCAGATGACAGAGAGAATATATGCTTAATTAGCGTTTGCTACTGATTGTGTTAGATTGTTTATCTTTTTGTGTTGGATATGTGGATGCATATTGTTTGTGTGTTTGAGAACTGCAAATGCGTTCATTAGGAAAGCAATTGTTTGCCAGATCCTTATCATTTGCATCGTGGTTGGCTTTCTGTGCTAAATGTGGGCTCAACTGTAGTAGCCTCATTAATAACCAATTGTTGTTGCCAGTTGCCAGTTGCCTGTTAACAGCCTTCTTGGGGCAAAACTCGCTTTGAAGAACTTAGTCGCGCTTAGACAAGTCAACAACTGGGCCAAAACATTAAGCATCTGCTATCCATACTCCTTGCTGGCTTGCTGTGTGTGCATTGCCTGATTACTCGAGTTAAAGCACTCAAGTGGCCAAAAGCTTTCCTCGCTACCTCCCATGCTCGCCTCAAGAGTTGCCTGCTGATAAGTATGGCAGCGGCGTTAAGTTTGCGAAAATTGAAACTGAGCGAATCCTTGCAAAATTCGAGTACATTTTCATCGACTAAACTGTGACGACATGCGTTCTATATAATAATGTAACGCATCCATTAGAAGGGTTTATCGTACAGCGATGCAGCAGTAGCGCATTTGAATATAGTTGATTTACCTATCTAAAAAATCTATTTATATCGAAAAAATGTATTGGCATATTTCGTTTCCTTTGCAAAATATATCTTTTTGTTGCTTTTGTAATAAGTTAATCAAATACATTTGTGGTCACTATGTAAAAGTGTGATTCTTACCTCGTCTTATATACTCCAACAAACACAAATTTATGGTTGTGTTACTGTTGCACTGACATTAATTTTGTTGTCAAACCGCATTTACGTTAACTGACAAGTATTGTGTTATGCGGCCATCATTTGTTGGTGTTATTCGCGTATGGAAAGACAAAACCAAGAGCCATCCAAACTTGCTCACACCCTGAACTCAGAATCTATTAAATTTGACACTTGTTGGTCAATCTAAACAAAAACTTTTGTTCAAATGGTTCAGTTAATTGCTTATAATGCATATTTTTATTATTAAGTAACTACTTTTGTCTGCGTTGCACCGCAGAATATACGTAGAGTCTGTCAGTTGTGTGGCTTTCATTCCATTCAGGTGGCTTCAGTTGACCATTACCCATAGTTGCTGTGCTGTATGGGTTAGAATTGAAAATAAAAAGAAAAAACATACAAAAATTTATGATACTGACCCAAAGTTGTTTTTTTTTTTTTTTTTTTTTTTTGAAAGTGCAATTATTTTGTTTCTCTTACAAAAGTAGCGAAAGTTCTAATCTATTCAAAAACATTTTTTTTTATATATATTTGTATTTTACTGTCTGCTGTTTGTTCTATATCAAATAAATGTTCTTTATAAAATGCTTTGTTAAACGGTAAAATAATTATAAATAACCTTAAAATACTTTGATTTCATGGTTCCTGCGATTTTTTTGTTACTGGTTTTACAATTTTACCAAATCAGAAACAAAGTTTATTGTTATGATAATAATATGATAATAATGAACAAATCATGCAATTTTAAGGGCAAAAATTATATTTGCCTTCTACGTTCTGCTTAAATTGTATAATACAATCAGAATTAAAGCAAATTCACACCGAATTGATAGTTAAAAAGTCATGAAGACATTGGGTTGGTTCAATTAAAGCACCGAATGCTATTTGTTAACGGCTGCTGATATTTTCATCCTCGCACATGCAATAAAAGCAGAATGCATATTTTTTTCTCAGTGCAGGCGTGGGTGTGAGTAGGGAACCTTCATGATTGTTGCGCCCAAAAGCATGGTTCGAAAATTGCCTTCTGCATTCGCAGCATAAAAAAAAACCGACCATTTCCGAGCATGATTAACACACAGTAACACAATGCACACTGTTGGACCTTATTATTATCACTTATTATACCCATCATGTAGTCAAACTAGGGGCTAAGTCATTTGGGATACTGTATGCAAACCAAACTGTATAAATCATAGTGGGTTACAATATATCATCTTGCTAACAATGAAATCATTTAAGACGTATTAATGCCTGACATAAAAATTTAGCAAGTAGACCTGTACACAAACAGAAGCAGTCTTTATTCGTAACAGCTCTAACTGATTGAGAATGTTTCGTGAAAACTTGCCTTGATAATATGACGTCGAGCCGACAAATGATCGTCCATGTTAAGCTCTGGTTGTACGCTGTCACAGAACTGTATTTTGTTAGTATGTAGTTTTGACAAATGTGGTTTTAACTGAAGGACGCAAAACGTTTAGCCAGCCGCCGGTTGGTGGAGCGGTCGCTTTCATTCTGTCTATCATGATAGTTTTGTTTTGAATAGCATTGTTAAGTTATGCAATTATATTCGTTGCTGGCTTTTTTTATAGTCCCGTCCCTTGATTATCATAATTAAACAATTTACTTTCAAGTGTTGCCTGCCATTTGCACTTTGCACATTGCCAACAGTAGTAGAAGCAGCAGCAGCAGCCGCCGGAGTCAACCCAAATGCATCTCATTGTTCGTTGTTGCCAGTTGGCAGTTGTTGCAACTGCAATTGTTGCTGTTATTGCCGTTTCCCGTTCTTTGTTGCGGCCTTGCATGCCTTGTAAATTACGCGCTTTGTTGACTTTTACTCTTGCTCAAGAGCTAAAGGGTAGCTGCTTAAGCCGGAAGTTATGTTCAGAGTGGGTGGTGGACCGGGAGGGCGGAAAACATCAAGGTGCCGGGGTTCTTATGTTGTTGATGCTGTTCCTAATGCACTTGGTTTGTAATTGTGGTGAGACCAAAATACCACCCAGCTGGGCGTGTTGACTGCCATTTATAGTTATACATTTATAGCTTCTGGCCAAATGTTGCTGTTGAACGTTTCCTTATTTATTCTCCTTGATTTCTTTTGCTTGCTGTCTTGTTTTGATAATCATTAGGACCCTTTGGAAATATATACATGTATGTATATGTATATAAATAACCTCATTTGATATATGAGAATCGTGGTTATACAGCAATAGCATTAGAAATGCTCCCGTGAAGCTGCAATAAATGACAGTTGCAGCTGCGTTCACACAAGCTGATTGCATATTGCATTGCATTGTCTAATTACTAGCTTAAAAATATTTTTAACGATTTTGTATTGAGCAGTCTGCATTACAAAATATATGGCAGCGTATTTATGTTTTGAAAACATTTTTTCATCAGAGACAATGCTAAAACTAGAATCAATACAAATGCATAACTATTTGCTTATAATTGAATGCCATACAACTTAGCGCCATCTGTTGTCTAGTCTTCGAAGTAGCCTACGTCGAGACTAGTCACACACACACAATAATTCTCAACTGGTTCTACCCTCCACGGGTAGTGGTAGGACCCCGAAATTCTTCAACTTTAGCACCATCCGTCTATAATTGCTGCTCAATTTTTTTTTTTGCTGTTTTTTTTTGTTCCTGCTGATTTTTTTTTACTGATGTATTTTTTTTTCCTGCAATTTTTGTTTTTGACTTTTTGAAACATTAAAAATATATATTTATGCATGTTGCTAATATGAGACAACGGGCAACTGTCATAGGCAGCAAAAACGCTACTGATGCTAAAGCGTCACCACAACGCCGTGCTGAACAACCGATTCTGTCGATATTATGTGCGAAGGCAGGCTTTCTTAAACCTTGCTTTGATATGACTTTGGATTGTCATGAGAAGAAACAAATGCAGCAGTAGCGCATTTGAGTTTAAAGTTGATTTACCTAAAGTTTGTGGCTCCAAAAAGCAAAGAAATTGTTGACCAAAAGACACAACAAAATGATGGAAATAACAACATTTAAAATAAAACCGTTGAAACGTTCATGAAAAAATGCTTATGCCACTGAAAAATACGACACACAGCACAGCCGAAAGCAAATCGGTGTCAGTGGACAAAAAGTACTTGTGATTTTTACTAGCTGATTTTAATAATTTTGATAAATGCTTTAATAAATAAAATACTATGACTTCAAGGTTTCTGTGATTTGGTTTTGGTATGAGCTTTTCAATTTAACCAATTCAGAAACAAAGTTTATTGTTATGATAATAATATGATAATAATGAACAAATCATGCAATTTTAAGGACAAAAATTATATTTTCCTTCTACGTTCTGCTTAAATTGTATAATACAATCAGAAATAAAGCAAATTCACACCGAACTAAAAAATGTATAAATGGTTGTCGAATCTGTCCATTTTGCTACACAAAAAATAATTTATTTAACAAATGCAGCAGTAGCGCATTTGGGTATAAAGTTGATTTACCTAGTGATGATATGACTTTGGATTGTCCGAGAAGAAACATATGCAGCAGTAGCGCATTTGAGTATAAAGTTGATTTACCTAGTGATGATATGACTTTGGATTGTTATAAGAAGAAACAAATGCAGCAGAAGCGCATTTGGATATAAAGTTGATTTACCTAGTGATGATATGACTGGATTGTCACGAGAAGAAACATATGCAGCAGTAGCGCATTTGAGTATAAAGTTGATTTACCCTAAGTTTGTGGCTTCAAAAAGCAAAGAAATTGTTGACCAACACACAACAAAATGATGGAAATAACAACATTTAAAATAAAACCGTTGAAACGTTCATGAAAAAATGCTTATGCCACTGAAAAATACGACACACAGCACAGCCGAAAGCAAATCGGTGTCAGTGGACAAAAAGTACTTCTGATTTTTACTAGCTGATTTTAATAATTTTGATAAATGCTTAAATAAATAAATTACTATGACATCAAGGTTTCTGTGATTTGGTTTTGGTATGAGCTTTTCAATTTTACCAATTCAGAAACAAAGTTTATTGTTATGATAATAATATGATAATAATGAACAAATCATGCAATTTTAAGGACAAAAATTATATTTTCCTTCTACGTTCTGCTTAAATTGTATAATACAATCAGAAATAAAGCAAATTCACACCGAACTAAAAAATGTATAAATGGTTGTCGAATCTGTCCATTTTGCTACACAAAAAATGATTTATTTAACAAATGCAGCAGTAGCGCATTTGGGTATAAAGTTGATTCACCTAGTGATGATATGACTTTGGATTGTCATGAGAAGAAACAAATGCAGCAGTAGCGCATTTGAGTTTAAAGTTGATTTACCTAAAGTTTGTGGCTCCAAAAAGCAAAGAAATTGTTGACCAAGACACAACAAAATGATGGAAATAACAACATTTAAAATAAAACCGTTGAAACGTTCATGAAAAAATGCTTATGCCACTGAAAAATACGACGCACAGCCGAAAGCAAATCGGTGTCAGTGGACAAAAAGTACTTGTGATTTTTACTAGCTGATTTTAATAATTTTGATAAATGCTTAAATAAATAAAATACTATGACTTCAAGGTTTCTGTGATTTGGTTTTGGTATGAGCTTTTCAATTTAACCAATTCAGAAACAAAGTTTATTGTTATGATAATAATATGATAATAATGAACAAATCATGCAATTTTAAGGACAAAAATTATATTTTCCTTCTACGTTCTGCTTAAATTGTATAATACAATCAGAAATAAAGCAAATTCACACCGAACTAAAAAATGTATAAATGGTTGTCGAATCTGTCCATTTTGCTACACAAAAAATAATTTATTTAACAAATGCAGCAGTAGCGCATTTGGATATAAAGTTGATTTACCTAGTGATGATATGACTTGGGATTGTCATGAGAAGAAACAAATGCAGCAGTAGCGCATTTGGGTATAAAGTTGATTTACCTAGTGATGATATGACTTGGGATTGTTATAAGAAGAAACAAATGCAGCAGTAGCGCATTTGGGTATAAAGTTGATTTACGTAGTGATGATATGACTTTGGATTGTTATAAGAAGAAACAAATGCAGCAGTAGCGCATTTGGATATAAAGTTGATTTACCTAGTGATGATATGACTTTGGATTGTCACGAGAAGAAACATATGCAGCAGTAGCGCATTTGGATATATAGTTGATTTATCTAGTGATGATATGACTTTGGATTGTCACGAGAAGAAACATATGCAGCAGTAGCGCATTTGGGTATAAAGTTGATTTACCCTAAGTTTGTGGCTTCAAAAAGCAAAGAAATTGTTGACCAAGACACAAACAAAATGATGGAAATAACAACATTTAAAATAAAACCGTTGAAACGTTCATGAAAAAATGCTTATGCCACTGAAAAATACGACACACAGCACAGCCGAAAGCAAATCTGTGTCAGTGGACCAAAAGTACTTCTGATTTTTACTAGCTGATTTTAATAATTTTGATAAATGCTTAAATAAATAAAATACTATGACATCAAGGTTTCTGTGATTTGGTTTGGTATGAGCTTTTCAATTTAACCAATTCAGAAACAAAGTTTATTGTAATGATAATAATATGATAATAATGAACAAATCATGCAATTTTAAGGACAAAAATTATATTTTCCTTCTACGTTCTGCTTAAATTGTATAATACAATCATAAATAAAGCTAATTCACACCGAACTAAAAAATGTATAAATGGTTGTCGAATCTGTCCATTTTGCTACACAAAAAATGATTTATTTAACAAATGCAGCAGTAGCGCATTTGGATATAAAGTTGATTTACCTAGTGATGATATGACTTTGGATTGTCATAAGAAGAAACAAATGCAGCAGTAGCGCATTTGAGTATAAAGTTGATTTACCTTAAGTTTGTGGCTTCAAAAAGCAAAGAAATTGTTGACCAAGACACAAACAAAATGATGGAAATAACAACATTTAAAATAAAACCGTTGAAACGTTCATGAAAAAATGCTTATGCCACTGAAAAATACGACACACAGCACAGCCGAAAGCAAATCTGTGTCAGTGGACCAAAAGTACTTCTGATTTTTACTAGCTGATTTTAATAATTTTGATAAATGCTTAAATAAATAAAATACTATGACATCAAGGTTTCTGTGATTTGGTTTTGGTATGGGCTTTTCAATTTTACCAATTCAGAAACAAAGTTTATTGTAATGATAATAATATGATAATAATGAACAAATCATGCAATTTTAAGGACAAAAATTATATTTTCCTTCTACGTTCTGCTTAAAATGTATAATACAATCATAAATAAAGCAAATTCACACCGAACTAAAAAATGTATAAATGGTTGTCGAATCTGTCAATTTTGCTACACAAAAAATTATTTATTTAATGTAATGCATTTAATCGACTTAATAACAACATTGCAAATTTAGTGACAGCTTTATGGCTACCCAATTTGAGTTTTAGCTGCACGCGCCATGACGATTATCATATCATGAGTAAATTAATTGCATACGAAAAATTTCAATATCCATTTAAATATTTCAATCGGCGCAGCGCCTTTACCCTTGCGGAAGTATGATAGCATCACGTTGCAATAAAATGTACGTGTGGAATGTGTAGCATATGAAATGATTTGAATGCAGTGCAATTGGAGTTGCAACCTGATGAAATTGTGTTAGATGTTCATAAGAAACAAATGCAGCAGTAGCGCATTTGAATATAGAGTTGATTAACCTAGTGATGATATGATTCGGGATTGTCATGAGAAGAAACAAATGCAGCAGTAGCGCATTTGTATTGCCTAGCTGGTTGCACACAGCATAAATAAAGTCTAAAGTAAAGTGTTGAACGTTTCCATATTTATTCTGCTTGATTTCGTTTGCTTGCTGTCTTGTTGTTCATGCATTTTTTTTTTTTTTTTAATTGCCAAACGTTTCTTATAATCATTAGGACCTTTTGGAAATACATATATATATATATGTATATAAATAACCCAATTTGATAAATGAGAATCGTGGTTATACAGCAATAGCATTACAGATGCTCCGGTGAAGCCAATGATCGACAAAATGCGATTGCATATTTTTTAAGCGGCAATAAATGACAGTTGCAGCTGCGTTCACACAAGCGGCCATCCTCACAGAGTGCCAGGCTCCGTGCTTTGAACTTTTCCGAAAAATTACCTCCAACTATTGTTGGACGGTCGAACAGACCCGATTGAAGTCAGATATTGATTCAGACTCATTTAATCATTTCGTTTTGAGAGTTAGTATTCGAAAAATAATAAATTATATATAAAACAAAATTCACGTGATTTCAAAGTTTTCTGATACAGACGGAATAAATTCAAATGAATTTTATTTTGAATTTTTATATAAAGCAGAATTGTTTTTTGTTGTTTTTTTTGCACTCATTATTGGTGGACTGATTAAAAGCTGATGAAAAGATCAAGTTGCAACATGCTGCCGACCATTTGTTTGCCTGTAATTGATTGTAGATTGTGTTGTTGTTCATGGTTGCCATTGTCCCCCGCTGTCGCCGCTGGATGACAAAGGCAGTTGCCATGTTTCCGACTCGTTTGCCAGATTTGGCCATTTGGCCATTTGCCGACTGCTCTTTGCTTTTAATTTGTTTTAATGAACTTTCATGCGTTTTCATTGGGGTGCTGCCTCTGGTGCAATATGTATGCTTTCTCATTTGTATAATTACAGGCGCCATTGCATTGGCCATCCTACAACCACCACCCATCCTACTCTCCCCCACCCGCTGCGTACTACAGTGCACTTTTGGTCGTCGCGCACATGGCGATCCCCGCACTGTCGCGCCTGGCTTCAGCTGAAGTGCGTGGCTTTCATTAATTTTAATGAGTTTTAAAAGTTGTTGCAATTTCACCATGACGCTCCTCTGCCACACACACCAAGCGTTGTCCTAATGCCCCCAAGCCACCAACTGAAGCAGACGACGACGAAGCGCAGCAGACGCTGTTTTTTGCTTGTTTATTTATTTTTTATTTTATTTTTTTTTGTGTTTCTTATTTAATTTTATTTCATTCATTTACTTTTGAGCAAGTTTTTTGTGTTGCTGGCGACATTTGTTTCTGTTTTAGGTGCAACACAACTCAGCGTCGAATGACTGGAGGCGGCAACAACATTGTGTATACACAACGCTGCCTTCCAAAGTTGATCCAAACTCGACTCGCGCTTAAATAACTCAAAGCTGCACACACATGTAACTACTTTATATCTTTTGTGCTCAGTTGAAATCGCAATGCTCTCAACATGAAATGCCCTCATTTCTGTGCGCGCTCTTCTTCTCCTCGCGACATCTGGTTGTTCCCATTTTGGTTGCACAAAGTAAATAGAGTTTGTAGAGAGGAGAAAACACAAAGTCCAACAGACAATGTCGAATGGCGCAGGCAATTTATAAAAATCAAAAATATGCGCAACATTGAAAAAAAACTGAAAAGTACATTTAAAAAAAAATTCAATAATTGCATTATTTGCAGTTCAATAAACACAATAATGTATTAAAAAAAAAAGTGTAATATGCCATCAAATAAACATATATATGGTATATAAATAATCAATTGGTTTCACTTATCCTTGATTGTTGTGAATTACAATCATTTTTTTTTTGCGGCATTGTGTGGGAAAAAAATTAAATGCAATATGGCCAATTAATTATGCCTGCTGTTTGTACATATTTAAATTGTTGATGGATGTGGGTTAAGCAGGGCAAGCATTTTTTTTATTTTTTTTTTGTAACGAAGTCCTAGATAGTTGTTTTGAGAAAATACTTTGACATAATTGTTGTTTTTAAAAGACATTTCCTCCCTACTTGCTCTCTTGAGTGCAATTTTTTAAGTTCACTATTGTGTGTACTTTTTGGTTGGTTGTTTGTCGTTTACAAAGGAGCAATTTCAAGTCAAGTCTAAGTGAGATTATTCTCACGCCCTTGGAGGCCATGCTCGATGAACAAGCGGATAAAGCGGACAAAAAGAAGTCAAAGTTAGAAACGGGAACGTGCGTGGGTTGGCATTAACATTAAATCAAAGCAAACTCAAACATTTGCCAAGCTGTTAAAAATGTCGTAACGAGTGAGAGAGAGAGTGACAAATTGAAAGATGGAATGGGAAAAGCTTTCAGCTAACAGAGTCCGTTCAAATGACATTGTTGGTGTCCATTTGTCCACACTTCACTCTGCACTTTCCAGCTCCACATTCGCAGTGTGCGTGTGTGTGTGTGTTTGCTTTTCGTGAATTTGCATTCGTCAACAAGAACATTAGTGTGGATATTTTCCAGCTATCTCTTTCTCACTCTCATTATCTTGCTGGCTCTATCATATTTTCAACATTTTGTCGCTGTGTATATTTTTGTTTTCATGCTTATTTGTGGGCAGCGACGGGGTCTTTTCCTGCGTCGGTTCTGGGCCTTTGTCCAACTGCTTGTGGCGTTTTCGCAATTTGATTTATGTGTTTCATAACATTCATTAAGATATAATCATAATGCACAGAAGGCGCACAAATGGCACGTCCATGTCGGTTCGGTTTCTTTCTATGTATGTATGTGTATGTACTTATATATGTGGTGTCATTTAACATTTAACATTGACCTTGCTAGTTTTTTGGCTGTGTCCAAACATACAATTTTGACATACAAAGTATTCATTTCCACCCACACGGCATCTTTAGAGTTTGGTTCATTCGAGCTATCCAAGAAACGGAAAATCAGTTGCTCTTAAACGAAAAATGCTTTTTTTTTTATACCGTCAATTTTTTTTGTATATATTTTGATTACTTTATTGTAAACCAGTTATTATAAACAGCAGTACAGAACTATAAAATTAATATCAGCTTGATAAAAATGTTTTGTTGAATAAGATATATGGAAACTTACTTCTTCTATGTGTTTCCCTTTGCTGAAAGCAAAAGTATTATATTAAAATATCATTTTATTGTTATTTTTACATTTGATAATCACAATTTTATGCCAAAATTCTATCAACTTATTGCAACTTGTTCAAAAGGCGATTTAAGTCAACGAAATATTAAATAAAGCCTTAATTCTTTACGATTTATTCTTCGTTCTCTATTGAAAACTGACCTTCTGTTGATTCGACATAGTCTTTGCATATATTGCCATAAGTTTTGACACTTAAGTCTTTTAGGCTTACTATATGAGACAGTTGGAGGAGGAGATTGAGATGGAAAGGAATTTGCAATATCCGATAAAGTTGCATCTGTGATTCATCTTCTACCCGATGATCTCTTCTCAGAATAGGAACTGTTCGTTTTATGGGCAATTGTTTTGAATGCTTTTGGCCCAAAAATTAATTACGTCAATGTAAAAAGCCGTCTGCATACATTTGTTTTATTTTTAAAATTACTTCATTTCTTTTATATTTTTTAATGTTTGTTCCTCAATGTCGAATTTGAGTTTTTATTTCTACTAAATGCAAATTCTTTTAACATAAATTTTAAATTCATTTTTTGGGATCATCTTGGTTCAATATTTTCCTTTTTGTTCTTTTGAAAACTGACCTTCTGTTGATTCGACTTATTCTACTGAATGCAAATTCTTTTTATATAAATTTTAAATACATTTCTTGGGATCATCTTAAGTCTATATTTTCCTTGATGTCTTCTGAAAACTGACCTTCTGTTGATTCGACTTATTCTACTGAATGCAAATTCTTTTATATAAATTTTAAATACATTTCTTGGGATCATCTTAAGTCTATATTTCCTTGATGTCTTCTGAAAACTGACCTTCTGTTGATTCGACTTATTCTACTGAATGCAAATTCTTTTTATATACATTTTAAATACATTTCTTGGGATCATCTTAAGTCTATATTTTCCTTGATGTCTTCTGAAAACTGACCTTCTGTTGATTCGACATAGTCTTTGCATATATTGCCATAAGTTTTGACACTTAAGTCTTTAAGGCTTACTATATGAGACAGTTGGAGGAGGAGATTGAGATGGAAAGGAATTTGCAATATCCGATAAAGTTGCATCTGTGATTCATCTTCTACCCGATGATCTCTTCTCAGAATAGGAACTGTTCGTTTTATGGGCAATTGTTTTTAATGCTTTTGGCCCAAAAATTAATTACGTCAATGTAAAAAGCCGTCTGCATACATTTGTTTTATTTTAAAATTACTTCATTTCTTTTATTTTTCTTAATGTTTGTTCCTCATGTCGAATTTGAGTTTTTATTTCTACTAAATGCAAATTCTTTTAACATAAATTTTAAATACATGTTTTGGGATCATCTTGGTTCAATATTTTCCTTTTTGTTCTTTTGAAAACTGACCTTCTGTTGATTCGACTTATTCTACTGAATGCAAATTCTTTTTATATAAATTTTAAATACATTTCTTGGGATCATCTTAAGTCTATATTTTCCTTGATATCTTCTGAAAACTGACCTTCTGTTGATTCGACTTATTCTACTGAATGCAAATTCTTTTTATTTAAATTTTAAATACATTTCTTGGGATCATCTTAAGTCTATATTTTCCTTGATGTCTTCTGAAAACTGACCTTCTGTTGATTCGACTTATTCTACTGAATGCAAATTCTTTTTATATAAATTTTAAATACATTTCTTGGGATCATCTTAAGTCTATATTTTCCTTGATGTCTTCTGAAAACTGACCTTCTGTTGATTCGACATAGTCTTTGCATATATTGCCATAAGTTTTGACACTTAAGTCTTTAAGGCTTACTATATGAGACAGTTGGAGGAGGAGATTGAGATGGAAAGGAATTTGCAATATCCGATAAAGTTGCATCTGTGATTCATCTTCTACCCGATGATCTCTTCTCAGAATAGGAACTGTTCGTTTTATGGGCAATTGTTTTTAATGCTTTTGGCCCAAAAATTAATTACGTCAATGTAAAAAGCCGTCTGCATACATTTGTTTTATTTTTAAAATTACTTCATTTCTTTTATTTTCTTAATGTTTGTTCCTCAATGTCGAATTTGAGTTTTATTTCTACTAAATGCAAATTCTTTTAACATAAATTTTAAATACATTTTTTGGGATCATCTTGGTTCAATATTTTCCTTTTTGCTCTTTTGAAAACTGACCTTCTGTTGATTCGACATAGTCTTTGCATATATTGCCATAAGTTTTGACACTTAAGTCTTTAAGGCTTACTATATGAGACAGTTGGAGGAGGAGATTGAGATGGAAAGGAATTTGCAATATCCGATAAAGTTGCATCTGTGATTCATCTTCTACCCGATGATCTCTTCTCAGAATAGGAACTGTTCGTTTTATCGGCAATTGTTTTGAATCCTTTTGGCCCAAAAATTTATAACGTCAATGTAATAAGCCGTCTGAATACATTCGTTTTATTTTTAAAATTACTTCATTTCTTTTATTTTTCTTAATGTTTGTTCCTCAATGTCGAATTTGAGTTTTTATTTCTACTAAATGCAAATTCTTTTAACATAATTTTGAATACATTTTTGGGATCATCTTGGTTCAATATTTTCCTTTTTGTTCTTTTGAAAACTGACCTTCTGTTGATTCGACTTATTCTACTGAATGCAAATTCTTTTTATATAAATTTTAAATACATTTCTTGGGATCATCTTAAGTCTATATTTTGCTTGATATCTTCTGAAAACTGACCTTCCGTTGATTCGACTTATTCTACTGAATGCAAATTCTTTTATTTAAATTTTAAATACATTTATTGGGATCATCTTAAGTCTATATTTTCCTTGATGTCTTCTGAAAACTGACCTTCTGTTGATTCGACATAGTCTTTGCATATATTGCCATAAGTTTTGACACTTAAGTCTTTAAGGCTTACTATATGAGACAGTTGGAGGAGGAGATTGAGATGGAAAGGAATTTGCAATATCCGATAAAGTTGCATCTGTGATTCATCTTCTACCCGATGATCTCTTCTCAGAATAGGAACTGTTCGTTTTATGGGCAATTGTTTTGAATGCTTTTGGCCCAAAAATTAATTACGTCAATGTAAAAAGCCGTCTGCATACATTCGTTTTATTTTAAAATTACTTAATTTCTTTTATATTTTTTAATGTTTGTTCCTCAATGTAGAATTTAAGTTTTTATTTCTACTGAATGCAAATTCTTTTAACATAAATTTTAAATACATTTTTTGGGATCATCTTGGTTCAATATTTTCCTTTTTGTTCTTTTGAAAACTGACCTTCTGTTGATTCGACTTATTCTCTGCATATATTGCCATAAGTTTCGACACTTAAATCTTCAAGGCTTACTATATGAGACAGTTGGAGGAGGAGATTGAGATGGAAAGGAATTTGGAGTATCCGATAAAGTTGCATCTGTGATTCATCTTCTACCCGATGATCTCTTCTCAGAATAGGAACTGTTCGTTTTATGGGCAATTGTTTTTAATGCTTTTGGCCCAAAAATTAATTACGTCAATGTAAAAAGCCGTCTGCATACATTTGTTTTATTTTTAAAATTACTTCATTTCTTTTATTTTTCTTAATGTTTGTTCCTCAATGTCGAATTTGAGTTTTTATTTCTACTAAATGCAAATTCTTTTAACATAAATTTTAAATACATTTTTTGGGATCATCTTGATTCAATATTTTCCTTTTTGCTCTTTTGAAAACAGACCTTCTGTTGATTCGACTTATTCTCTGCATATATTGCCATAAGTTTCGACACTTAAATCTTCAAGGCTTACTATATGAGACAGTTGGAGGAGGAGATTGAGATGGAAAGGAATTTGCAATATCCGATAAAGTTGCATCTGTGATTCATCTTCTACCCGATGATCTCTTCTCAGAATAGGAACTGTTCGTTTTATGGGCAATTGTTTTGAATGCTTTTGGCCCAAAAATTAATTACGTCAATGTAAAAAGCCGTCTGCATACATTTGTTTATTTTTAAAACTACTTCATTTCTTTTATTTTCTTAATGTTTGTTCCTCAATGTCGAATTTGAGTTTTTATTTCTACTAAATGCAAATTCTTTTAACATAAATTTTAAATACATTTTTTGGGATCATCTTGGTTCAATATTTTCCTTTTTGTTCTTTTGAAAACTGACCTTCTGTTGATTCGACATAGTCTTTGCATATATTGCCATAAGTTTTGACACTTAAGTCTTTAAGGCTTACTATATGAGACAGTTGGAGGAGGAGATTGAGATGGAAAGGAATTTGCAATATCCGATAAGTTGCATCTGTGATTCATCTTCTACCCGATGATCTCTTCTCAGAATAGGAACTGTTCGTTTTATCGGCAATTGTTTTGAATCCTTTTGGCCCAAAAATTTATAACGTCAATGTAATAAGCCGTCTGAATACATTCGTTTTATTTTTAAAATTACTTCATTTCTTTTATTTTTCTTAATGTTTGTTCCTCAATGTCGAATTTGAGTTTTTATTTCTACTAAATGCAAATTCTTTTAACATAAATTTTGAATACATTTTTTGGGATCATCTTGGTTCAATATTTTCCTTTTTGTTCTTTTGAAACTGACCTTCTGTTGATTCGACTTATTCTACTGAATGCAAATTCTTTTATATAAATTTTAAATACATTTCTTGGGATCATCTTAAGTCTATATTTTGCTTGATATCTTCTGAAAACTGACCTTCTGTTGATTCGACTTATTCTACTGAATGCAAATTCTTTTATTTAAATTTTAAATACATTTATTGGGATCATCTTAAGTCTATATTTTCCTTGATGTCTTATGAAAACTGACCTTCTGTTGATTCGACATAGTCTTTGCATATATTGCCATAAGTTTTGACACTTAAGTCTTTAAGGCTTACTATATGAGACAGTTGGAGGAGGAGATTGAGATGGAAAGGAATTTGCAATATCCGATAAAGTTGCATCTGTGATTCATCTTCTACCCGATGATCTCTTCTCAGAATAGGAACTGTTCGTTTTATGGGCAATTGTTTTGAATGCTTTTGGCCCAAAAATTAATTACGTCAATGTAAAAAGCCGTCTGCATACATTCGTTTTATTTTTAAAACTGCTTCATTTCTTTTATTTTTCTTAATGTTTGTTCCTCAATGTCGAATTTAAGTTTTTATTTCTACTGAATGCAAATTCTTTTAACATAAATTTTAAATACATTTTTTGGGATCATCTTGGTTCAATATTTTCCTTTTTGTTCTTTTGAAAACTGACCTTCTGTTGATTCGACTTATTCTACTGAATGCAAATTCTTTTTATATAAATATTAAATACATTTCTTGGGATCATCTTAAGTCTATATTTTCCTTGATGTCTTCTGAAAACTGACCTTCTGTTGATTCGACATAGTCTTTGCATATATTGCCATAAGTTTTGACACTTAAGTCTTTAAGGCTTACTATATGAGACAGTTGGAGGAGGAGATTGAGATGGAAAGGAATTTGCAATATCCGATAAAGTTGCATCTGTGATTCATCTTCTACCCGATGATCTCTTCTCAGAATAGGAACTGTTCGTTTTATGGGCAATTGTTTTGAATGCTTTTGGCCCAAAAATTAATTACGTCAATGTAAAAAGCTGTCTGCATACATTCGTTTTATTTTTAAAATAACTTCATTTCTTTTCTTTTTCTTAATGTTTGTTCCTCAATGTAGAATTTAAGTTTTTATTTCTACTGAATGCAAATTCTTTTAACATAAATTTTAAATACATTTTTTGGGATCATCTTGGTTCAATATTTTCCTTTTTGTTCTTTGAAAACTGACCTTCTGTTGATTCGACTTATTCTACTGAATGCAAATTCTTTTTATATAAATTTAAATACATTTCTTGGGATCATCTTAAGTCTATATTTTCCTTGATGTCTTCTGAAAACTGACCTTCTGTTGATTCGACATAGTCTTTGCATATATTGCCATAAGTTTTGACACTTAAGTCTTTAAGGCTTACTATATGAGACAGTTGGAGGAGGAGATTGAGATGGAAAGGAATTTGCAATATCCGATAAAGTTGCATCTGTGATTCATCTTCTACCCGATGATCTCTTCTCAGAATAGGAACTGTTCGTTTTATGGGCAATTGTTTTTAATGATTTTGGCCCAAAAATTAATTACGTCAATGTAAAAAGCCGTCTGCATACATTTGTTTTATTTTTAAAATTACTTCATTTCTTTTATTTTTCTTAATGTTTGTTCCTCAATGTCGAATTTGAGTTTTTATTTCTACTAAATGCAAATTCTTTTAACATAATTTTAAATACATTTTTGGGATCATCTTGATTCAATATTTTCCTTTTTGCTCTTTTGAAAACTGACCTTCTGTTGATTCGACATAGTCTTTGCATATATTGCCATAAGTTTTGACACTTAAGTCTTTAAGGCTTACTATATGAGACAGTTGGAGGAGGAGATTGAGATGGAAAGAAATTTGCAATATCCGATAAAGTTGCATCTGTGATTCATCTTCTACCCGATGATCTCTTCTCAGAATAGGAACTGTTCGTTTTATGGGCAATTGTTTTGAATGCTTTTGGCCCAAAAATTAATTACGTCAATGTAAAAAGCCGTCTGCATACATTCGTTTTATTTTAAAATAACTTCATTTCTTTTCTTTTTCTTAATGTTTGTTCCTCAATGTAGAATTTAAGTTTTTATTTCTACTGAATGCAAATTCTTTTAACATAAATTTTAAATACATTTTTTGGGATCATCTTGGTTCAATATTTTCCTTTTTGTTCTTTTGAAAACTGACCTTCTGTTGATTCGACTTATTCTCTGCATATATTGCCATAAGTTTCGACACTTAAATCTTCAAGGCTTACTATATGAGACAGTTGGAGGAGGAGATTGAGATGGAAAGGAATTGGAGTATCCGATAAAGTTGCATCTGTGATTCATCTTCTACCCGATGATCTCTTCTCAGAATAGGAACTGTTCGTTTTATGGGCAATTGATTTTAATGCTTTTGGCCCAAAAATTAATTACGTCAATGTAATAAGCCGTCTGAATACATTCGTTTTATTTTTAAAATTACTTCATTTCTTTTATTTTTCTTAATGTTTGTTCCTCAATGTCGAATTTGAGTTTTTATTTCTACTAAATGCAAATTCTTTTAACATAAATTTTGAATACATTTTTTGGGATCATCTTGGTTCAATATTTTCCTTTTTGTTCTTTTGAAAACTGACCTTCTGTTGATTCGACTTATTCTACTGAATGCAAATTCTTTTTATATAAATTTTAAATACATTTCTTGGGATCATCTTAAGTCTATATTTTCCTTGATATCTTCTGAAAACTGACCTTCTGTTGATTCGACTTATTCTACTGAATGCAAATTCTTTTTATTTAAATTTTAAATACATTTATTGGGATCATCTTAAGTCTATATTTTCCTTGATGTCTTCTGAAAACTGACCTTCTGTTGATTCGACTTATTCTACTGAATGCAAATTCTTTTTATATAAATTTTAAATACATTTTTTGGGATCATCTTGGTTCAATATTTTCCTTTTTGCTCTTTTGAAAACAGACCTTCTGTTGATTCGACTTATTCTCTGCATATATTGCCATAAGTTTCGACACTTAAATCTTCAAGGCTTACTATATGAGACAGTTGGAGGAGGAGATTGAGATGGAAAGGAATTTGCAATATCCGATAAAGTTGCATCTGTGATTCATCTTCTACCCGATGATCTCTTCTCAGAATAGGAACTGTTCGTTTTATGGGCAATTGTTTTGAATGCTTTTGGCCCAAAAATTAATTACGTCAATGTAAAAAGCCGTCTGCATACATTCGTTTTATTTTTAAAACTGCTTCATTTCTTTATATTTTTTAATGTTTGTTCCTCAATGTCGAATTTGAGTTTTTATTTCTACATAAATTTTGAATACATTTTTTGGGATCATCTTGGTTCAATATTTTCCTTTTTGTTCTTTTGAAAACTGACCTTCTGTTGATTCGACTTATTCTACTGAATGCAAATTCTTTTTATATAAATTTAAATACATTTCTTGGGATCATCTTAAGTCTATATTTTCCTTGATATCTTCTGAAAACTGACCTTCTGTTGATTCGACTTATTCTACTGAATGCAAATTCTTTTTATTTAAATTTTAAATACATTTCTTGGGATCATCTTAAGTCTATATTTCCTTGATATCTTCTGAAAACTGACCTTCTGTTGATTCGACATAGTCTTTGCATATATTGCCATAAGTTTCGACACTTAAATCTTCAAGGCTTACTATATGAGACACTTGGAGGAGGAGATTGAGATGGAAAGGAATTTGCAATATCCGATAAAGTTGCATCTGTGATTCATCTTCTACCCGATGATCTCTTCTCAGAATAGGAACTGTTCGTTTTATGGGCAATTGTTTTGAATGCTTTTGGCCCAAAAATTAATTACGTCAATGTAAAAAGCCGTCTGCATACATTCGTTTTATTTTTAAAATAACTTCATTTCTTTTCTTTTTCTTAATGTTTGTTCCTCAATGTAGAATTTAAGTTTTTATTTCTACTGAATGCAAATTCTTTTAACATAAATTTTAAATACATTTTTTGGGATCATCTTGGTTCAATATTTTCCTTTTTGTTCTTTTGAAAACTGACCTTCTGTTGATTCGACTTATTCTCTGCATATATTGCCATAAGTTTCGACACTTAAATCTTCAAGGCTTACTATATGAGACAGTTGGAGGAGGAGATTGAGATGGAAAGGAATTTGGAGTATCCGATAAAGTTGCATCTGTGATTCATCTTCTACCCGATGATCTCTTCTCAGAATAGGAACTGTTCGTTTTATGGGCAATTGTTTTTAATGCTTTTGGCCCAAAAATTAATTACGTCAATGTAAAAAGCCGTCTGCATACATTCGTTTTATTTTTAAAATTACTTCATTTCTTTTATATTTTTTAATGTTTGTTCCTCAATGTCGAATTTGAGTTTTTATTTCTACTAAATGCAAATTCTTTTAACATAAATTTTAAATACATTTTTTGGGATCATCTTGGTTCAATATTTTCCTTTTTGTTCTTTTGAAAACTGACCTTCTGTTGATTCGACTTATTCTACTGAATGCAAATTCTTTTTATATAAATTTTAAATACATTTCTTGGGATCATCTTAAGTCTATATTTTCCTTGATGTCTTCTGAAACCTGACCTTCTGTTGATTCGACATAGTCTTTGCATATATTGCCATAAGTTTTGACACTTAAGTCTTTAAGGCTTACTATATGAGACAGTTGGAGGAGGAGATTGAGATGGAAAGAAATTTGCAATATCCGATAAAGTTGCATCTGTGATTCATCTTCTACCCGATGATCTCTTCTCAGAATAGGAACTGTTCGTTTTATGGGCAATTGTTTTTAATGCTTTTGGCCCAAAAATTAATTACGTCAATGTAAAAAGCCGTCTGCATACATTCGTTTTATTTTTAAAATTACTTAATTTCTTTTCTTTTTCTTAATGTTTGTTCCTCAATGCAGAATTTAAGTTTTTATTTCTACTGAATGCAAATTCTTTTAACATAAATTTTAAATACATTTTTTGGGATCATCTTGGTTCAATATTTTCCTTTTGTTCTTTTGAAAACTGACCTTCTGTTGATTCGACTTATTCTCTGCATATATTGCCATAAGTTTCGACACTTAAATCTTCAAGGCTTACTATATGAGACAGTTGGAGGAGGAGATTGAGATGGAAAGGAATTTGCAATATCCGATAAAGTTGCATCTGTGATTCATCTTCTACCCGATGATCTCTTCTCAGAATAGGAACTGTTCGTTTTATGGGCAATTGTTTTGAATGCTTTTGGCCCAAAATTAATTACGTCAATGTAAAAAGCCGTCTGCATACATTCGTTTTATTTTTAAAATTACTTCATTTCTTTTATATTTTTTAATGTTTGTTCCTCAATGTCGAATTTGAGTTTTTATTTCTACTAAATGCAAATTCTTTTAACATAAATTTTAAATACATTTTTTGGGATCATATTGGTTCAATATTTTCCTTTTTGTTCTTTTGAAAACTGACCTTCTGTTGATTCGACTTATTCTACTGAATGCAAATTCTTTTATATAAATTTTAAATACATTTCTTGGGATCATCTTAAGTCTATATTTTCCTTGATGTCTTCTGAAAACTGACCTTCTGTTGATTCGACTTATTCTACTGAATGCAAATTCTTTTTATATACATTTTAAATACATTTCTTGGGATCATCTTAATCCTATATTTTCCTTGATGTCTTCTGAAACCTGACCTTCTGTTGATTCGACATAGTCTTTGCATATATTGCCATAAGTTTTGACACTTAAGTCTTTAAGGCTTACTATATGAGACAGTTGGAGGAGGAGATTGAGATGGAAAGGAATTTGCAATATCCGATAAAGTTGCATCTGTGATTCATCTTCTACCCGATGATCTCTTCTCAGAATAGGAACTGTTCGTTTTATGGGCAATTGTTTTGAATGCTTTTGGCCCAAAAATTAATTACGTCAATGTAAAAAGCCGTCTGCATACATTTGTTTTATTTTTAAAATTACTTCATTTCTTTTATTTTTCTTAATGTTTGTTCCTCAATGTCGAATTTGAGTTTTTATTTCTACTAAATGCAAATTCTTTTAACATAAATTTTAAATACATTTTTTGGGATCATCTTGGTTCAATATTTTCCTTTTTGTTCTTTTGAAAACTGACCTTCTGTTGATTCGACTTATTCTACTGAATGCAAATTCTTTTTAAGTAAATGTTAAATACATTTCTTGGGATCATCTTAAGTCTATATTTTCCTTGATATCTTCTGAAAACTGACCTTCTGTTGATTCGACTTATTCTACTGAATGCAAATTCTTTTTATTTAAATTTTAAATACATTTCTTGGGATCATCTTAAGTCTATATTTTCCTTGATGTCTTCTGAAAACTGACCTTCTGTTGATTCGACTTATTCTACTGAATGCAAATTCTTTTTATATAAATTTTAAATACATTTCTTGGGATCATCTTAAGTCTATATATTCCTTGATGTCTTATGAAAACTGACCTTCTGTTGATTCGACTTATTCTACTGAATGCAAATTCTTTTTATATAAGTTTTAAATACATTTCTTGGGATCATCTTAAGTCTATATTTTCCTTGATGTCTTCTGAAAACTGACCTTCTGTTGATTCGACATAGTCTTTGCATATATTGCCATAAGTTCTGACACTTAAGTCTTTAAGGCTTACTATATGAGACAGTTGGAGGAGGAGATTGAGATGGAAAGGAATTTGCAGTATCCGATAAAGTTGCATCTGTGATTCATCTTCTACCCGATGATCTCTTCTCAGAATAGGAACTGTTCGTTTTATGGGCAATTTTTTAATGCTTTTGGCCCAAAAATTAATTACGTCAATGTAATAAGCCGTCTGAATACATTCGTTTTATTTTTAAAATTACTTCATTTCTTTTATTTTTCTTAATGTTTGTTCCTCAATGTCGAATTTGAGTTTTTATTTCTACTAAATGCAAATTCTTTTAACATAAATTTTGAATACAGTTTTTGGGATCATCTTGGTTTAATATTTTCCTTTTTGTTCTTTTGAAAACTGACCTTCTGTTGATTCGACTTATTCTACTGAATGCAAATTCTTTTTATATAAATTTTAAATACATTTCTTGGGATCATCTTAAGTCTATATTTTCCTTGATATCTTCTGAAACTGACCTTCTGTTGATTCGACTTATTCTACTGAATGCAAATTCTTTTTATTTAAATTTTAAATACATTTCTTGGGATCATCTTAAGTCTATATTTTCCTTTTTGCTCTTTTGAAAACTGACCTTCTGTTGATTCGACTTATTCTACTGAATGCAAATTCTTTTTATATAAATTTTAAATACATTTCTTGGGATCATCTTAAGTCTATATTTCCTTGATATCTTCTAAAAACTGACCTTCTGTTGATTCGACTTATTCTACTGAATGCAAATTCTTTTATTTAAATTTTAAATACATTTATTGGGATCATCTTAAGTCTATATTTTCCTTGATGTCTTCTGAAAACTGACCTTCTGTTGATTCGACTTATTCTACTGAATGCAAATTCTTTTTATATAAATATTAAACACATTTCTTGGGACCATCTTAAGTCTATATATTCCTTGATGTCTTCTGAAAACTGACCTTCTGTTGATTCGACTTATTCTACTGAATGCAAATTCTTTTTATATAAATTTTAAATACATTTCTTGGGATCATCTTAAGTCTATATTTTCCTTGATGTCTTCTGAAAACTGACCTTCTGTTTATTCGACATAGTCTTTGCATATATTGCCATAAGTTTTGACACTTAAGTCTTTAAGGCTTACTATATGAGACAGTTGGAGGAGGAGATTGAGATGGAAAGAAATTTGCAATATCCGATAAAGTTGCATCTGTGATTCATCTTCTACCGGATGATCTCTTCTCAGAATAGGAACTGTTCGTTTTATGGGCAATTGTTTTTAATGCTTTTGGCCCAAAAATTAATTACGTCAATGTAAAAAGCCGTCTGCATACATTCGTTTTATTTTTAAAATAACTTAATTTCTTTTCTTTTTCTTAATGTTTGTTCCTCAATGTAGAATTTAAGTTTTTATTTCTACTGAATGCAAATTCTTTTAACATAAATTTTAAATACATTTTTGGGATCATCTTGGTTCAATATTTTCCTTTTTGTTCTTTGAAAACTGACCTTCTGTTGATTCGACTTATTCTCTGCATATATTGCCATAAGTTTCGACACTTAAATCTTCAAGGCTTACTATATGAGACAGTTGGAGGAGGAGATTGAGATGGAAAGGAATTTGCAATATCCGATAAAGTTGCATCTGTGATTCATCTTCTACCCGATGATCTCTTCTCAGAATAGGAACTGTTCGTTTTATGGGCAATTGTTTTTAATGCTTTTGGCCCAAAATTTAATTACGTCACTGTAAAAGCCGTCTGCATACATTTGTTTTATTTTTAAAATACTTCATTTCTTTTATTTTTCTTAATGTTTGTTCCTCAATGTCGAATTTGAGTTTTTATTTCTACTAAATGCAAATTCTTTTAACATAAATTTTAAATACATGTTTTGGGATCATCTTGGTTCAATATTTTCCTTTTTGTTCTTTTGAAAACTGACCTTCTGTTGATTCGACTTATTCTCTGCATATATTGCCATAAGTTTCGACACTTAAATCTTCAAGGCTTACTATATGAGACAGTTGGAGGAGGAGATTGAGATGGAAAGGAATTTGCAATATCCGATAAAGTTGCATCTGTGATTCATCTTCTACCCGATGATCTCTTCTCAGAATAGGAACTGTTCGTTTTATGGGCAATTGTTTTTAATCCTTTTGGCCCAAAAGTTAATAACGTCAATGTAAAAAGCCGTCTGCATACATTTGTTTTAATATTAAAATTACTTCATTTCTTTTATTTTTCTTAATGTTTGTTCCTCAATGTCGAATTTGAGTTTTTATTTCTACTGAATGCAAATTCTTTTTATATAAATTTTAAATACATTTTTGGGATCATCATGGATTAATATATTCCTTGATGTCTTCTGAAAACTGACCTTCTGTTGATTCGACTTATTCTACTGAATGCAAATTCTTTTTATATAAATTTTAAATACATTTCTTGGGATCATCTTAAGTCTATATTTTCCTTGATGTCTTCTGAAAACTGACCTTCTGTTGATTCGACATAGTCTTTGCATATATTGCCATAAGTTTTGACACTTAAGTCTTTAAGGCTTACTATATGAGACAGTTGGAGGAGGAGATTGAGATGGAAAGGAATTTGCAATATCCGATAAAGTTGCATCTGTGATTCATCTTCTACCCGATGATCTCTTCTCAGAATAGGAACTGTTCGTTTTATGGGCAATTGTTTTTAATGCTTTTGGCCCAAAAGTTAATAACGTCAATGTAATAAGCCGTCTGCATACATTCGTTTTATTTTTAAAACTACTTCATTTCTTTTATATTTTTTAATGTTTGTTCCTCAATGTCGAATTTGAGTTTTTATTTCTACTGAATGCAAATTCTTTTTATATAAATTTAAATACATTTTTTGGGATCATCTTGGTTCAATATTTTCCTTTTTGCTCTTTTGAAAACAGACCTTCTGTTGATTCGACTTATTCTCTGCATATATTGCCATAAGTTTCGACACTTAAATCTTCAAGGCTTACTATATGAGACAGTTGGAGGAGGAGATTGAGATGGAAAGGAATTTGGAGTATCCGATAAAGTTGCATCTGTGATTCATCTTCTACCCGATGATCTCTTCTCAGAATAGGAACTGTTCGTTTTATGGGCAATTGTTTTTAATGCTTTTGGCCCAAAAATTAATTACGTCAATGTAATAAGTCGTCTGCATACATTCGTTTTATTTTTAAAATTACTTCATTTCTTTTATATTTTTTAATGTTTGTTCCTCAATGTCGAATTTGAGTTTTTATTTCTACTAAATGCAAATTCTTTTAACATAAATTTTAAATACATTTTTTGGGATTGCCATAAGTTTCGACACTTAAATCTTCAAGGCTTACTATATGAGACAGTTGGAGGAGGAGATTGAGATGGAAAGGAATTTGCAGTATCCGATAAAGTTGCATCTGTGATTCATCTTCTACCCGATGATCTCTTCTCAGAATAGGAACTGTTCGTTTTATGGGCAATTGTTTTTAATGCTTTTGGCCCAAAAATTAATTACGTCAATGTAATAAGCCGTCTGCATACATTCGTTTTATTTTTAAAACTATTTCATTTCTTTTATATTTTTTAATGTTTGTTCCTCAATGTCGAATTTGAGTTTTTATTTCTACTAAATGCAAATTCTTTTAACATAAATTTTAAATACATGTTTTGGGATCATCTTGGTTCAATATTTTCCTTTTTGCTCTTTTGAAAACTGACCTTCTGTTGATTCGACTTATTCTCTGCATATATTGCCATAAGTTTCGACACTTAAATCTTCAAGGCTTACTATATGAGACAGTTGGAGGAGGAGATTGAGATGGAAAGGAATTTGGAGTATCCGATAAAGTTGCATCTGTGATTCATCTTCTACCCGATGATCTCTTCTCAGAATAGGAACTGTTCGTTTTATGGGCAATTGTTTTTAATGCTTTTGGCCCAAAAATTAATTACGTCAATGTAATAAGCCGTCTGCATACATTCGATTTCTTTTTAAAACTACTTCATTTCTTTTATATTTTTTAATGTTTGTTCCTCAATGTCGAATTTGAGTTTTTATTTCTACTGAATGCAAATTCTTTTTATATAAAATTTAAATACATTTTTTGGGATCATCTTGGTTCAATATTTTCCTTTTTGCTCTTTTGAAAACAGACCTTCTGTTGATTCGACTTATTCTCTGCATATATTGCCATAAGTTTCGACACTTAAATCTTCAAGGCTTACTATATGAGACAGTTGGAGGAGGAGATTGAGATGGAAAGGAATTTGCAATATCCGATAAAGTTGCATCTGTGATTCATCTTCTACCCGATGATCTCTTCTCAGAATAGGAACTGTTCGTTTTATGGGCAATTGTTTTTAATGCTTTTGGCCCAAAAATTAATTACGTCAATGTAATAAGCCGTCTGCATACATTCGTTTTATTTTTAAAACTACTTCATTTCTTTTATATTTTTTAATGTTTGTTCCTCAATGTCGAATTTGAGTTTTTATTTCTACTGAATGCAATTGCTTTTTATATAAAATTTAAATACATTTTTTGGGATCATCTTGGTTCAATATTTTCCTTTTTGCTCTTTTGAAAACTGACCTTCTGTTGATTCGACTTAATATCTGCATGTATTGCCATAAGTATTGACACTTAAGTCTTTAAGGCTTACTATATGAGACAGTTGGAGGAGGAAATTGAGATGGAAAGGAATTGGCAGTATCCGATAAAGTTGCATCTGTGATTCATCTTCTACCCGATGATCTCTTCTCAGAATAGGAACTGTTCGTTTTATGGGCAATTGTTTTTAATCTTTTTGGCCCAAAAATATATTACGTCAATGTAATAAGTCGTCTGCATACATTCGTTTTATTTTTAAAATTACTTCATTTCTTTTATATTTTTTAATGTTTGTTCCTCAATGTCGAATTTGAGTTTTTATTTCTACTAAATGCAAATTCTTTTAACATAAATTTTAAATACATTTTTTGGGATTGCCATAAGTTTCGACACTTAAATCTTCAAGGCTTACTATATGAGACAGTTGGAGGAGGAGATTGAGATGGAAAAGAATTTGCAGTATCCGATAGTTGCATCTGTGATTCATCTTCTACCCGATGATCTCTTCTCAGAATAGGAACTGTTCGTTTTATGGGCAATTGTTTTTAATGCTTTTGGCCCAAAAATTAATTACGTCAATGTAATAAGCCGTCTGCATACATTCGTTTTATTTTTAAAATTACTTCATTTCTTTTATATTTTTTAATGTTTGTTCCTCAATGTCGAATTTGAGTTTTTATTTCTACTAAATGCAAATTCTTTTAACATAAATTTTAAATACAGTTTTTGGGATCATCTTGGTTCAATATTTTCCTTTTTGCTCTTTTGAAAACTGACCTTCTGTTGATTCGACTTATTCTCTGCATATATTGCCATAAGTTTCGACACTTAAATCTTCAAGGCTTACTATATAAGACAGTTGGAGGAGGATATTGAGATGGAAAGGAATTTGCAGTATCCGATAAAGTTGCATCTGTGATTCATCTTCTACCCGATGATCTCTTCTCAGAATAGGAACTGTTCGTTTTATGGGCAATTGTTTTTAATCCTTTTGGCCCAAAGTTAATAACGTCAATGCAATAAGCCGTCTGAATACATTCGTGTTATTTTTAAAATTACTTCATTTCTTTTATTTTTCTTAATGTTTGTTCCTCAATGTCGAATTTGAGTTTTTATTTCTACTGAATGCAAATTCTTTTTATATAAATTTTAAATACATTTTTTGGGATCATCATGGATTAATATTTTCCTTGATGTCTTCTGAAAACTGACCTTCTGTTGATTCGACTTATTCTACTGAATGCAAATTCTTTTTATATAAATTTTAAATACATTTCTTGGGATCATCTTAAGTCTATATTTCCTTGATGTCTTCTGAAAACTGACCTTCTGTTGATTTGACATAGTCTTTGCATATATTGCCATAAGTTTTGACACTTAAGTCTTTAAGGCTTACTATATGAGACAGTTGAAGGAGGAGATTGAGATGGAAAGGAATTTGCAGTATCCGATAAAGTTGCATCTGTGATTCATCTTCTACCCGATGATCTCTTCTCAGAATAGGAACTGTTCGTTTTTGGGCAATTGTTTTTAATGCTTTTGGCCCAAAAGTTAATAACGTCAATGTAATAAGCCGTCTGCATACATTTGTTTTATTTTTAAAATTACTTCATTTCTTTTATTTTCTTAATGTTTGTTCCTCAATGTCGAATTTGAGTTTTTATTTCTACTGAATGCAAATTCTTTTTATATAAATTTTAAATACATTTTTTGGGATCATCATGGATTAATATTTTCCTTGATGTCTTCTGAAAACTGACCTTCTGTTGATTCGACTTATTCTACTGAATGCAAATTCTTTTTATATAAATTTTAAATACATTTCTTGGGATCATCTTAAGTCTATATTTTCCTTGATGTCTTCTGAAAACTGACCTTCTGTTGATTCGACATAGTCTTTGCATATATTGCCATAAGTTTTGACACTTAAGTCTTTAAGGCTTACTATATGAGACAGTTGGAGGAGGAGATTGAGATGGAAAGGAATTGGCAGTATCCGATAAAGTTGCATCTGTGATTCATCTTCTACCCGATGATCTCTTCTAAGAATAGGAACTGTTCGTTTTATGGGCAATTGTTTTTATACCTTTTGGCCCAAAAATTAAATACGTCAATGTAATAAGCCGTCTGCATACATTCGTTTTATTTTTAAAATGACTTCATTTCTTTTCTTTTTCTTAATGTTCGTTACTCAATGTCGAATTTGAGTTTTTATTTCTACTGAATGCAAATTCTTTTAACATAAATTTTAAATACATTTTTTGGGATCATCTTGGTTCAATATTTTCCTTTTTGTTCTTTTGAAAACTGACCTTCTGTTGATTCAACTTATTCTCTGCATATATTGCCATAAGTTTCGACATTTAAATCTTCAAGGCTTACTATATGAGACAGTTGGAGGAGGAGATTGAGATGGAAAGGAATTTGGAGTATCCGATAAAGTTGCATCTGTGATTCATCTTCTACCCGATGATCTCTTCTCAGAATAGGAACTGTTCGTTTTATGGGCAATTGTTTTTAATCCTTTTGGCCCAAAAGTTAATAACGTCAATGTAATAAGCCGTCTGCATACATTTGTTTTATTTTTAAAATTACTTCATTTCTTTTATTTTTCTTAATGTTTGTTCCTCAATGTCGAATTTGAGTTTTTATTTCTACTGAATGCAAATTCTTTTTATATAAATTTTAAATACATTTTTTGGGATCATCATGGATTAATATATTCCTTGATGTCTTCTGAAAACTGACCTTCTGTTGATTCGACTTATTCTAATGAATGCAAATTCTTTTTATATAAATTTTAAATACATTTCTTGGGATCATCTTAAGTCTATATTTTCCTTGATGTCTTCTGAAAACTGACCTTCTGTTGATTCGACATAGTCTTTGCATATATTGCCATAAGTTTTGACACTTAAGTCTTTAAGGCTTACTATATGAGACAGTTGGAGGAGGAGATTGAGATGGAAAGGAATTTGCAATATCCGATAAAGTTGCATCTGTGATTCATCTTCTACCCGATGATCTCTTCTCAGAATAGGAACTGTTCGTTTTATGGGCAATTGTTTTTAATGCTTTTGGCCCAAAAATTAATTACGTCAATGTAATAAGCCGTCTGCATACATTTGTTTTATTTTTAAAATTACTTCATTTCTTTTATTTTTCTTAATGTTTGTTCCTCAATGTCGAATTTGAGTTTTTATTTCTACTAAATGCAAATTCTTTTAACATAAATTTTAAATACATTTTTTGGGATCATCTTGGTTCAATATTTTCCTTTTTGCTCTTTTGAAAACTGACCTTCTGTTGATTCGACTTATTCTCTGCATATATTGCCATAAGTTTCGACACTTAAATCTTCAAGGCTTACTATATGAGACAGTTGGAGGAGGAGATTGAGATGGAAAGGAATTTGGAGTATCCGATAAAGTTGCATCTGTGATTCATCTTCTACCCGATGATCTCTTCTCAGAATAGGAACTGTTCGTTTTATGGGCAATTGTTTTTAATCCTTTTGGCCCAAAAGTTAATAACGTCAATGTAATAAGCCGTCTGCATACATTTGTTTTATTTTTAAAATTACTTCATTTCTTTTATTTTTCTTAATGTTTGTTCCTCAATGTCGAATTTGAGTTTTTATTTCTACTGAATGCAAATTCTTTTTATATAAATTTTAAATACATTTTTTGGGATCATCATGGATTAATATATTCCTTGATGTCTTCTGAAAACTGACCTTCTGTTGATTCGACTTATTCTACTGAATGCAAATTCTTTTTATATAAATTTTAAATACATTTCTTGGGATCATCTTAAGTCTATATTTTCCTTGATGTCTTCTGAAAACTGACCTTCTGTTGATTCGACATAGTCTTTGCATATATTGCCATAAGTTTTGACACTTAAGTCTTTAAGGCTTACTATATGAGACAGTTGGAGGAGGAGATTGAGATGGAAAGGAATTTGCAGTATCCGATAAAGTTGCATCTGTGATTCATCTTCTACCCGATGATCTCTTCTCAGAATAGGAACTGTTCGTTTTATGGGCAATTGTTTTTAATGCTTTTGGCCCAAAAGTTAATAACGTCAATGTAATAAGCCGTCTGCATACATTTGTTTTATTTTTTAAATTACTTCATTTCTTTTATTTTTCTTAATGTTTGTTCCTCAATGTCGAATTTGAGTTTTTATTTCTACTGAATGCAAATTCTTTTTATATAAATTTATATACATTTTTTGGGATCATCATGGATTAATATTTTCCTTGATGTCTTCTGAAAACTGACCTTCTGTTGATTCGACTTATTCTCTGCATATATTGCCATAAGTTTCGACACTTAAATCTTCAAGGCAAACCATATGAGACAGTTTGTTCTCTTTTTCGAATATGCGTTTTTCGGCAGCCCTTAACTGTAACATTTTCTTCTCAAAATGTATCATTATATTTTATATAAAACAATTAATTACCAAGATTTAATTGTTTTAAAAGGGTTAACCCATATTGACAGTTGACAATTTGCTTATCTTTACTTATCAAATGACGCAATAAAACTCAGCTACCAATTAGTTTTCAAATTTTAAGCACAGCGATTTCGTTTCATCCACGTCAAAGTAAGATAGCTTGGCAACAGTGACAGAGTAAATGCAGGCAATCGGATTTGTGTTATACATAAGTGCTGAGATTTGTTATTTGACGGCAAAAACTAAGATTAAATTTGAATTTTAAACTTTTATATAGCATGTATCATAGTTGCAAATTCAAAACTAAAATGCCCAAATGCATTTACCTGAAAACTTTTTATGAGTTGCCCAAGCATATTTGAGTCAAAGCTGGCAGCAGTCTAAACCTAAATGTAAGCGTATTTAATTTGTTTTGGAAATTCAAGTTTGCTATCTTTTTAATTTCCTGCATTTTTACATTTATAGCATTTGTCTCTAACAAACACACACAGACACTTTTGCCATATGCTTTAATATGCAAAATAATTAAAAATATTTTTAATGCAATGTCAGAATTAAAAGTTGTAACGCTCTTTACATTTGTACCCCTGTTTGTGGCTGTGTGCGTGCGTCTTTTGATAGCAATGCTCCGTTATTTATTATTTTACCTGTTGGGAATTTATTTTTAATTTGGTTCTTTGTTTGTTTGCATTTTAATGGGGCATATTGTGAATGTTGAACCTAGTTCATTTTCATATTCTTCTGTCTTGCTTGTTGTATGCCCGTAAGAATTTTGTTTTCCTTTTTTACGTGCTGCAAAATTTTGTAGAAACTCATAATGAATACATTTTGCTGGCATTCAATTTGACTAAATGAAACTTTTTGTCGTTGTCTCTTTTTAGGTAAGTCACCCAGCAACAGCTTTGACAATAATGGGTAATATAATAGATATATGAAATGTTTATGATCTTATGCATACAAAAATGTATTAAATTAAAATTAATTTATCATACAAAGGTTTTCTCTGTCCAATAACAATAGATGAGCACAATAAACGAAGTTTGTTTTTGTTTATCACTCTACTTTAATTAATCGTATTTGCCCTAAAAGTAGCTTTAAGAGAATCTTCTCTTTTTTTACTTTCGCAATTTTGTTAATTCGTCTTATGCATTTTTTTTTTTTGCTTTGTCTCTCTCTGTTTCAATGACTTTTTGACTCAATTACTTGTACATGCCGATGATTTTAGCCATTGGCAGTTCGTAGGAAACCTTCCCTACCCTCCCCCTCTTAAGGCCATAAGTGTGACTGCAATATGCACATCGTCACATTGCCAAAAAGGGTTTGTTTCTACATGCTTGCTGCCCTAGCTGCCAGTTGCAATTTCTCGTATCCCTGTGCCAATTTCAGTGCCGCTATAAGTTACTAAAACTTTTGTGCAATGCGACGGTGACTACCATGTTGCATACTTTTATGTGCTGAGCAAGAGGCAGCAGTAGCGAAATATTTAGCTGCGCTACACTTCAAGAAATGTTATACAAACATTTTTAAAAATTGGCAAAATAAACTAGGAACTCTGAAGCTTCTTAGGTAACAAGAAATATTTTATTTAAAGAAAGATTCAATAAAGCCTAAATTCTTGACGAATTATTTTTACTCTTTTTTCTACTCAATGCAAATTATTTTTATATAAATTTTAAATACATTACTTGGGATCATCTTAAGTCTATATTTTCCTTGATGTCTTCTGAAAAATGACCTTCTGTTGATTCGACTTATTCTACTGAATGCAAATTCTTTTTATATAAATTTTAAATACATTTTTTGGGATCATCTTGGATCTATATTTTCTTTTTTGCTCTTTTGAAAACTGACCTTCTGTTGATTCGACTTATTCTCTGCACATATTGCCAAAAGTTTTGACACTTAAATTTTCAAGGCTTCCTATATGAGATCTTCTACCCGATGGTCTTATCTCAAATGAAGTTGTTTTTCTGAGTGCAACTGTGGCAGGAGCAACCGCCTTGGTCACCTTGGTTGCACTCTGACTGTGTGCTGTCAGCTATGGTTTGCTCCATGTCTCTTTCTCTCTCTCTCTCTGTCTGTTGCTTTGTTGCAAGCACGTGCCCTGGCCAAATTTATTTGCCACTCCAGGTCCCCGCAGTGAGTACCCATTGCTGGTCGGTTACTGCTGAAGTTAAACCAATATTATTTTCAGTTTTTCATTTTTTCATTTTGCTTTTGCCCTCACTCTGTTTCGCTGCTTTTTATTCATTCACTCTTTCGCTCGCTCCCCATAGTACACTTTGTCTTTGGGTCTCCATTTTCGCTTGTGCCGCTTCGCCTTCTCAATTTTTTCGGTCAGTGGCAATTGGCCCCGACCGTTGGCCGGCAAACGGAAGCGCACCGCTTTCGGCACACGAACAGACATACACACATATAAGCACATTAACAACGCTACGCTGCTGCCACCCGTTCATTTCGTGAAAATTTTCCGGCTGTTTCATGTTGCAGGAAGCTCGTGAATTTCGCGTCCTTTGTGGCAGCCATGGGGGCATAAAAATTAATGTCGTATTTATTACTATTTTTTTTTTTTTTGTCAACTTGCAGCGTTCTCATTTTCGCTGCTGTTGGTGCTTAGTGTGCCAATTTCTGCTCTAGTTACGTGCATGTCGAAGAAGGGTCGTGACTTGAAAGCGTTTTAAACATAATTCATATGCCAGAGCCAACCAAAATGAACCACACACGAAATTCAGCAGAAAAAAATAGTTAGTGCGCAATGCGTTAATTAAGTGGCCAACATGGTACAAGCAAACAATTGAGTAAATTAGCAGGTAAATAAGAATGTATAGAGAAGGGTTCTTTAGCCATATGGCTAACCGCCCACTGTGGGTGTGACATAAAAAGTGATTTTTTAATGCATTTTGTACAAATTGCGCAAAGAGCACCACCAAAAAAAAAAACTTATATACAATGTGTAGGTGTGTTATCGTGTGTGTGTGTGTGTCTGTCTAAGTCTCTGTGTGTGAGTTTGCTGCAGCATAGAAACTGCAGACATTGCGGTTGCGGTACAACAGCCACAAGGCAATGTGAATGGCAAATGGAAAACCACTTTAGCTGCTGAACTGTGCTAGCTGGATTCTTTACCAATGGCAATCGGGTTTCTGCCGCTTCCCACATGAAATATTTTTGGAACAAAGATACATAAACACACATATGTAAGTTTTATTTGCTTGCATTGGCTCACCACTCTCTCAGTAGCCCACTTAACATAAATGTTGCCTACATTTTGTACTTAAACTCTACAGCGAGAAAAAGTAAAACATAAACGCGTTCGGTTTATTTTTGTCTCTATTAAATATAATTAATTAATTTGTATTGATTCACCAGCTACAAATTCCATTCAATGCAAACAACACCTTCTAAGAACTCTCTCTCTCTCTCATATAAAATGGGTGATTTGCAGTAAGTTTAGAATTTAATTGCTGCGCAGTTCAAACGAAATGAACAGCATTAGCAATGTTATGGACCTTAAACATACAGAGAAAATTACAAAGCTACTCTAATGACAATGCAGTGTTTTTTTTTTCACCCAGTTCAAATGTATTTTAAACGTGACTCCTCAATGTGAACTCACATTTCAATTTATGAGCTGAAATAATATCAATTAATTTTTATAACTATTCCAATTCATTTTCTTTCGGGCTCATCAAAACTTTTTGAAGCAAGTTTTTATTCTCAATTGCAAAGCGACCTTTTCGAAATCAAGCGATATTTATTGATATCAATTTTTCTCTGTTCACATCGCCGATACTTGTGACACCCAAGTATTCAGTGCTAACTACTTATTAAGATGGGGAAACTAACAGAGTACAAATTTTGGTTGGCTCATTTAGTTAGTTTATGGTCGTTTTGCTTAAAGCATAATTTTCAAAACCAAATTGAAATAGCATAAGCTTAAGTTTCAATTAAGAGAATTAGTTATTACGCATAAAAGTTTCAGATAAATGGACTTAATGAATTACATGAAAATAATAATTTGCTGTGCTCAAAACTTCAAAGTAGAATAAAAAAAAAAAAAATAAAAGAAAATAGTTGGTATCTCCAACAGAGTATGAATATACCTTTGAACAAGAATTATATGCACAAATTATTTGCTGCTTTTCTAAAACATACCAAAATATTTATACTGGTGCTAAAAAAATAAAAATCAACTTTTGATTTTTTACAATCGGTAAATGTATTTTTAAAATATGTAAAATTATATGCAAACATTATTTTGGTGTAAATTCAAAAACAATGTTCCATTGATAATGGACACAAAACAACATACACTCACAACCACACACAAACTTGTTTACCATCACTTGCGTTTGTTTGTTTTTTGTGTCATTAGATCATTTGAAATTCTATGCCAAGCAGTCGCTCTTTTTGCTGATTTACATAGAGAAAAGGATAGAAGGCTGGGGTTGGGAAGCGGTAAGGTTTACGGACACATGCATTGCATGCATATCTAATCAGTTGCAATGTGAATGAGAGTGCCAGAGTGTATGTGTGTGGGACGTGTGGCACATGTGTGGCACACATAAACACATGTCTTACTCGAGAGTTTTTGCAGAGCTGCTGCTGCTGCTGCAGCCATATTTCAGCGCCTTTGCTGGTTGTGTAATATGGGAACAATTCTAAAGCAATTCCGTAAAGTTGCTGCTGCAAGTTATTAAGCTGTTAAAAATGGCCGACAATCCTCCATTCACTCACTCCCTTGCTCGCTTTAGTTCTAACCGATTGCGCTTTCTCTTGCGCCCATAAAAGTAGGCAACAAATTTTTGTAGCTGCTGCTGTTGTTTGGCACTTTGGCCGGCAAAATGCAACTCTTGAAGTGCGGCCAGTTAAAGTGTTTGGAATTAAAAACCTTTTCTAAACTCAGCGTCCCATACAGTCAACCACCCACTCATAAAACACTCGCTGCCGGAACCCTTTGGGGCCGGTAAACTTTTGCTGCTCTATGATGCGGCCCATGCGGCACGTTTAAACAATTGCAAAGTTTTATGAGTTTTTCGGGATTGGAAGGCACCAACTGAGCTCTGGGTGTGATTGTTTGTATGTGTGGGCATGCCACCAGCCTTGGGTTCAGGTCCAGTTTCCAAAATTTGAACATATAAAAACAACAAAAACACACATACGCATACATACATAGTACTGTGTCCATGGATTTGTGATGCACATTTTACAACAGTTGAAAACAGTTGAAGCCACAGGAGCGTCATCCATGAATGATGCGCGTTTTGTGGCTCAGCGGTTGAGTGGCTGAAAGAACTGGGTGGCTAATTGAAAGAACGCTTAGCGCCTTGTTGGCCCCGTGCCTTGACAAATGCTCCAAGCGAATTTCTTTCTGCTTTTTCAAAAAGTGCACAAAGAAAAAGTAGAAAATAAGAAACCGCCACTCCATCTTCCTTTGTTGTTAACATCGGATGGTGGTATGAGGATTGAGGTAATTTAATTACATTTCTTTGAGCTCACATTATATAACATTTGCTGCTAGTACTACAACAGTTTAATTTCGTTAATTATAAATCATTATAGTGGCAATTAAATGCGTGACTATTTTTGCCGCAATCAAAGAAATTGTTTGTTAGTTGTCGTTAATAAGCTACATTTCTGGCATACATTCCGCATAATAAAAGAAAGGAAATAGAGAAAATCTGGGGTTGCTCAAACTTAACTCGGCCAAACTCTTTAACAAAAGTTTCCACGACAGGCGACTTCATAACAATACTCTTTGTAAGGGCATCAAGCGGCACGTAAAACATGCATGTTGAACAATGCCCAAGTTTGTAAATATTATGAGGGTTGGAAAGACTGTGATAGAAAAAATGTTTGCACGAAATGGTTGAAATGGCTCAGCGGGAGCAGAAATATTAATTTTTATGACAGCCAAATCGTAAAAACTAACTAACGATGCGTCCGTCCATCGGCTGCCACATTAACTGGTTGTTTTACAATATATATATATAGTATACATATGCTATGTCTGTGTAACAAAAGGTGTGTTGGACTTGTATCATAAAAAAAATATATATATTTGAACTGTTTTCATGCAAAGAAATATTTGATATTCTTTACCATATACTTTAAATAGTAGAAGCTATACTTTTTTGTTAGTTTTAGTTTTCTTCAATCTTCATTTATAAAATGCTCTGCATTAATATGATATTTCCACCATCTCGTTTACTTAATTCTTCTTCGGAAAGAAATCCGATAATCGCAACGTGTCTTTTTTCTTGCCCATTTTTCAACATTGTTGTACCAATTATCTGCACTGTGTACACATTTCTGACTGAAACATACATACATAGTATTTATTTAAGCGTTGAATGAATGAAATAAATAAATGAACTTGTTGGCTTCGTTTTCAAGTTTATTCCACACATTTTTCGTTGGCTTTTCCCATCTTTTTTTTTTTTGGGTTTTTTTTATTTTATTTATTTTGGGTATGTGGTGCCAGCTATGTATTATTTTGTACTTTTTCTCTCACATTTTCTGCCTGTTTCTTTTACGTTTTTTGTGTTTTTTGCTCTGGCCTGTGTGTCTGCCGGCTATGCATATTTCATGGCATTTACAGTCGTCGGCAATTGTCGGCAGCCGGCAAAGCTCTGCATGTCTACGGCCATAAATCATTTGTATGAAAATTGCTATTGTATTGCGGTTTAATAGCATGTGATCATCCTCATCAATGCACATACACACACACACACACATATATATATATATATATATACATGTATACATAGACACACAAATTTTGGTCACAGGGCTCAGGGTGTATAACCATAGCCATCAGCAGCAGTCTTAGTTCCTAGCTAGCCAACTCAAACTGCATAGTAACTTTTAATATCCCGAAACGTAGTACATGGGTACGATGTTGCTGGCACTGCCACTGCCACGCCGCATGCCCCAATAAGCCCATTAATTAGACTGCCGCACTGCGAGCTCCTAACTTCTGTTGGCCATGGACACATGGGTCCACAACAAACGCACAACCGAACAGCCGAACATTTGAACAACCACAAGTCCTCAATTCACTCACTCCTTAGGCCTCCTCCACTGCGCATTACAATGTTCAATTCAATGCCAGCCAGGCAGCATATGCGCCACGTTTGCCAGGCTTCTTTGTCGCTCCAGTCCTGTCCTGTCCTGTCCTCTTTTTTTTTTGTGCGCTCTGATTTCACCTCACATGCTTGTGTGTGTGTGTGTTGTGTGTGTTGTGTCTAGTAACGAGGTCATTTGGCAACACACAAACAGACACATTGACATACGGCCAAACAAAAATTATATTATTGGTCAATGTATTTATGAGTGCACCATAACTGAAATTAACTGCCGCCCACATCTCTCATATGGAATGGGTGATTTGCACGAAAATTAGAATTTAATTGCTGCGCAGTTCAAACGAAATGAACAGCAGTAGCAGTGTTATGGACCTTAAACATACAGAGAAAATTACAAAACTACTCTAATGACAATGCAGTGTTCTTTTTTTTAACCCAGTTCAAATGTATTTTAAACGCGACTCCTCAATGTGAACTCACATTTCAATTTATGAGCTGAAATATGCGAACATAAAAACAGTAAATTATTGTTATATTTTTCAATGTGATCTTTGGTTCCTTTATACTTAATATCAATTAATTTTTATAACTATTCCAATTCATTTTCTTTTATATCCAATTCGGGCTCATCAAAACTTTTTGAAGCAAGTTTTTATTCTCAATTGCAAAGCGACCTTTTCGAAATCAAGCGGTATTTATTGATATCAATTATTCTCTGTTTATATCGCCGATACTTGTGACACCCAAGTATTCAGTGCTAAATACTTGTTACATACCGGCAAATAACATATAAATCTGTATTATATGATATTGGGATTCCTTAAGTCGCTGATTCCCTTAATACAAATAGCTTTTCTCAGAATCGGACAATTATTTCCATTTCTTCTTCATTCGAAATTAGGTCACTTCTATGCAATGCGTTGGTTATTTTAATGTCGGCACCATTGAACTTGAACCTGCTTTCAGTTTAAATCTAAAATAAAAAATTTTGCAACGCATTTGATTGATATGATGATTCAATCATCAATGTCTAGTTTACACAATTTCTTTTTATAACAATATGAATTCATTTTCTTTTATATCCAATTCTTTTCTTTTCTTTTTGAAGCAAGTGTTTTTATTCTCAATTGCACAGCAATATTTATTGATATCAATTATTCTCTGTTTATATCGCCATTAGCTTTGATACTTCAATGCTAACCACATGTTAAGATGGGCAAACAAACTGTATTATATGATATTGGGATTGCTTATATTATTGATTTAATGACTAAGTGTTAATTTTAACTGTGAGTATCTGCTCTTGATGTGCAATTTACTTCTCTTGAATGTGTGATATGTGTTTGCTTTGCGGCAAGTATAAAATTAGAACTCGTGGCATTTTGAAAGATTTTCGTAGGCGCGTATCAGTTAGTTGGCAGTTGCCAAATGCCAGTTGCATCTTGCAAATGCGCATTAGCAGGCCACATAAGGCAGTCAAGTGACAACTGACAATTAACATTTGACAGCTGACGAGTAGGGCGAGGACTAAAAGCATGAAGCACAACTGCTGAAGAGAGAGAGAGAGAGAGAAAAAGCTTTGACTAACCAACGACTGTCTGCTATCTGTTGGATGGCCACAATGCATAAAAACACAAACACATAAACACACATACTCACTTCTTGTTCACTTTTAAGGCGCTTATTGGGCCTCAAACGAAAGTACCGAAAATTGGCAAGCGAAACTCGCACGCCAAAGCTTATCAAAATGTAGCACAATTTCATTAGCATGCATTAGGGTGTGTGCATGTTAGGGTGTGTATGCGTCAATGCTTGCATAATGCGTTGCTTGCATAACGAGCTCAGAAGTGGAGGGAGAGGATGGAGAGGAGTGGTAGGAAGTTATATATGGTATTTTTGCGCGATTTTGAGCATCAATCACATTTGTTACTGCATAACTGCTTTTGATTCGCAATGTGTGTGTGCTTTGTGCATTGGTGTATGTGTGTGTTTATCTTTGCTCAAGTGTGTGTGTGCTGTGAATTTGTTTTACATGTGGGATCCGCGCATTGCTGGTACCAACAACGTATGCGGATAAACGCCGCAATTACAAACAAACAAACACAAACATTTATAAGCATAAGCCCCGCTGTTTTCTATATGAGTGTGTGTGCGGTTGTGTGTGTACTTATTGTTTAATCAAATAAAATAAGCCGTGTTTGAGTTAGGCTGTATATGGACTGATTCACATAAGCATGAATTTGTTTATTTTCTTATTTTCAGTCGACAATAATTGGCCAATAAGAAAATTGTCAAAGCAGCTTACAAAATAAGCATTATTTTTGTCTGCATAAACACAATTAGTTTCCATTTGATATTTAACTTGAAATTTCAATAAAAAATATTGCAGCACACAAAAACATTTACATTTTGTATGCCCCACATTGGTTTTGAATTCAACAGTTTCATTGACGAGTAACTTGCCACAAAGTCAAAAAGTAATACTTTCAACTGCTTTTTACCTGTTGGTTGTTCACTTGGAACCTTCTCCTAATTGGCTTATGTGCAGTTTTTGGTTTCAGCTTTGCATCTTTTGCAATTGTCGACAAAATCTGAAAATCAAATTGAATTGATACACGAATACATGCATGCATGTATGATATGCTTAATATGCTATGCTCTTTTGTTTGGCATGAATCGACTTGGCATTTGACATTATTTTGCAAGTTGCAAGCTAGTTGGTTGCAACCAATTCTTGGACAAAGTCAGTGACAACAATGCTGATGACCGACCGCATTGGTATAACTGGTAAGAGCCAAAGTAACTTCATGGCCAGAACGAAGATGGCACAATAGAAGGTTGGGCTAAGGCAATGACAATGTGTTTGCCTTGCATGTTGTTGATTTAAAGTTAGTTTCATTTCCTTGCCATTCTTTTCTTTTCCCTAACTACCTTCAACTAATCTCTCTTTTAGAATGTCTGTCTATGTTCTGTTGTTACGTTTTCAAATGGGAAGTCGCATGCACCGGACACAAAAAGAGTTTTATACATAACAAACAGAATGCGAGAGTTTGTCAGTCAAAAGAGAGCAGAGCACGAACAAGAAATACCCTATAAAAGTTATATAATAATCCATAAACTTTGTTGTACAATAAAATGCAAATTGCTTTTTCGCAATGCAAAACTTGATTTTAATTGACCTTTACCAAAAGTAATCTAGGGTATTTCCCGCTTGGTTTTTGGTTTTGGTCATTTGTCATATGAGCAAATATAGTTTTGTTATTTTTTTTTACTTCCTTTTGGTCGTGAGTCTCCTTTCCTCGCCCTTGCAATATACTTGGCTTAGTCCCTGTCTGGACATTCGATATGCCAAATGTTCAATGCCTAATCCAGAACCATTGTGTCCAGAAGCCAGCAAATATCCTACATATTAATTACATGAAACACCAACTAAACCTCATTCCATTGCATCAGCGACTTGTCTCCTTCTCTCTCTCTTTCTCTTGTTCACTTTCTTTTTGTTATGCATTTGTAAGCATTGATTGCGTAATTAAAATATACATGCAGAGAAAGCCTAAATTTAATTGAAGGAAAGGAAAAGTAAAACGCGTTTTTAATTTAAAGTTTTTTCTTTGAACAAGTACAATATCGAGAATAGCTAACTGATTATAAGAGAATCATAAATTTCGGCAGTCATATGAGATTTTACAGTCCTTTTTGACATCTTTCAGTTTGTCTGTTTGTATTGGATTACTTAACGACTTTTCCATGAGCCCCCGAAAAATTATATTTATTCCTTGTAAAAGCTGTCACTTTTTCATGAACTTCGCAATAATTGTGTTATTTTCACTTCCTGCTTAACTCTGAGTTCAATGAAATGTGAAGATTTAATTTACAGTATGCATACATGTAAAACAATAACCATTAATTTACATTGTAAATACCTTTTGTCATAATTTTGGACAGGATAAAGAATTGTTGAAATTCAATCAAGGCTGTCGAATATTTGAGATGTGTTAAATTATACGTAAATTAATCATGCAAATGTATTATTAATAATGCAGCTCAATAGATAAATGGTTGAACATGCACATGCAATAATCATTGGATTAAATTGACAACGCGACATTATGTATCCATATTAATTTGTGTCAATTCACGAGATTCGAATACTTTGGTGCCGCCATTTTCAGTAATTCTATTAGTAGACGTGATTGTGTGTGTGCGTTTGGGATGCGCTTATGTGATTAAATGTCGAACAATCTGGTAACCAGGTTGTCCCTTAAGTACATGCAATAATATCTTTGGTATAATTTTAAGTTAAAAATAACTAAGAAGCGTACAAATGCATCTTCTGATAGAGAATTGTATTTTTTTTCTCTTACGTCTTTTGCTTGCATTACTGATTATAGATAGCTGCAGTTTCGCAGCAGCAGCAAGTTGGCTGCTTGTTGGTGTGGCAAGTAGTTTTCATGACTTTGTCACTATTGCGGGTGAAAATACATATATATTTTTATCTGTAGCAAATTGTTTCTGCATCTTTTGCGTGAAATGCATAAATTCAATATTCAGAAAAGTCTGTTAAATGTGTGTGTCTGCATCTGCATTTGAGCTGTTATCGTTTGTTTATTTATATTTTTTTATGCTTCTGTTGTTGATGTTGCAGCTGTGTTGCATTTGCATATTGTCTGTTTGTTATTGTTAATGTCATTCAGTTGTGTAAATGTTCACAAGTTTGTTGTTCGTCTCTCTCTCTTTCTCTCTACATATGTATGCATTTAATTAAGCTACACATTTGTATTAAATCGGTATTAAATAAAACTATGGCTACCAATTACATATGTATTGCCAAATTATTTCAAGCTAAAAAAATGTGTAATGGTATAAATTTCAAGTTAATTTCTATATATTTTAGTAGGCCGATAGATAGGACTAATGTTATAAAAGTGTTCATAGCACTGTCGCTAAATGTGTTGGAAAACTAATTGGGCTATCGATAAGACACACTGTATGTAGGAATATGCGTAAGAGATCAGTTTGGTGTGATGTAAAGAGGAAAGAAGATGATATTGAAACGATAAAATGGAGGAAAAACTAATTTATTTATTTATTTTTTATTTAAGCAAAACTATGATATCATTATTATATTCTATGGCTCTGAGTCGATTATTGATTTTAGCATCAACAAATCATTTATGTTTATACGAAAAACAAGATAAACAATAGCCTAAGCTGTGATATAAGCAGATGAACTTTGCTCTGATAATTGTGTAGAATTTTTTGTCCTAGCTTGTTTCTCTTGGTTTTCCTTTTTGTAGTTATTTGAGGAGTAGTTACTTAGTTAGTTGTGTGTAACGAGTAGCCGTAATTATGGTTTACGTTTTGCGCTGAGTGCAACCTCGTAAAGTTTGCGCTTTCGTGGAAAAATCCCTGCAAAATAGTTAAGCAAGTGGCTTAAAGTAATTTAATTATGACAAATTGGATTAATGTCCGTTGCAAACGCAACACACACACACAGACACACCCAAACACCATATGCGCATACAGAAAGTGAGAAAAGAAAGCGAGAAGTGGAAGAGTGAGAGTGAGTGTGAAATGGATACGCCGCTTTAATGTTATGTGAAAATTTCTTTATAGGCTGCATAAAAACGTATTATCACGCATTAATGCATAAGTTTACCAACGCACTTATGCATATGCGCCTGATTATAATGCACTCTACGGTTATAAATATACATATGTGTGTGTGGATGCTCTTCTCTGTGCGTTGCTTTGACCTTTACACCGTGCCACTTACAGCAAAAAAGATGTGTGTGTGTGTGTGAGTGTTTTTATAAGCCTGAGCATTCAGCTCGTTTATGTCAATGGTTTTGAAAACAATTTTTAATGCACTTTAATAGCCTGTAAGAGATGCAAACGCAGAATGTTAAGTTTACAACGCAATGCCATTGTGCTGTTGTCCTTTAATTTATGGTGTTTTAAATACAATTTGCGGTTCTGTTCCACTTATGCAGCGAAAGCAACAGAAAAACAAACATAAAATAATCATTATAAAAAACTAAAAAAACAATTAATAGCAATAAAAACACACACATTTGCTGCAAATAGTTGCTAAATGTGTATGCGAAAATAAAATTTAAGAAAATGAAAACAAATTAAATATTCGCAAACAAACTGTTCAACTGCTCGTTTTTCCAGTCAATTAAATAATTAAATCGCTTCTCTCTTTTCATTATTTTTACTATCCGCTTGGCAATATGATAATGGGCTTACCAATGCTTGGATATCTAAAAAGCTGATTCTTATTACAAACAAACTCATCCCAGTAAAACTCGCCAATAATAAATATCAAGTTGAGTTGCCAATATAATTAATTTACAGTGCGTTGAGCATCTCGATTTAAGTTTAAAAACTTCATTCGGTTTAGTATTTTAATTACGAATAAACATTTACTTATACATACATATATGCATACTTTAACGCACAAAAACTTTCGCAATCAAAAGCCAAGTTGAAATAGTTGTGGCGTATGAGTTGGCCTTGAGTGCTGTCCGTTGTCACAGCTGCCATTATTGTTCTCCGGTTCTCCGGTCATGTGCTCCACCAACAGCTTGATTATAGCTTCGTTTTGGGCTTTGTTTGTTTGCCTGCTCTTGTTTCTATTGTTCTTGTTATTACAAGTATTTCTGTTGCGTTGGGTATTCCGAGCAAGACCCTGAGCCTAGTTTGTTTGCTTATTTGACTTTGGCTTCTTGACGGCAAAAGATGACTGCTCCTCCTCTTCTTCGTCCCTGGCTTAGTTGAATTGTTAATTAAGCTTATGGATTTTTAATTGTCGCCTTGATTGTTGATTGTTTCTGCTTTTGACCGCAAATCATATTTGCAACTAACTAACCAGCAGCGTCTTTGTTGCAGTCCTTTTGTGGCTGGCTGGCCCGTAAATGCAATCAAATCAAATTGCACTAATTATTATTCAATTATGATTGGCCACTGCTCGGCACTCTATGAATTCAATTTGACGATTGCGGCTTTCCGAAATTACTCCTTTTGATTGAGGTGCTCCACTTAAACTGCTTGTTATAGTACTTATGCTATGATAAAATCAAGCCATTGAAATCACAGTTTTAAGAGAATAAAGAGAAAAAAGTCTGTTATATTCAATCTATAACAAGTATCTTTTGCTTGCACACGTGTTTTTAGAGGACACTTCATGACACGTTGCTGAAGGGATGCTGTTTTCCAGGAAAGAGGTTCCGAAAATAATGGCACAATAAATTATTTACTAACGCAAAGACAGCGTCGCAGCTAAATTTAGAAATAAGCCTGCAAGTTTGACGGAAGTGTGACGCAGGCGAAGCTACGATGATTCTTATTATTATATAAATAATTTGAAATCCTCATAATTGCAGCTCAAAGCTCTGAGAATAGAATAAAACACAGCCAGTGCTAAAGTGATTATTTGAGAAACATTGATGGGTAGCATTAAGTGATGCGAAAACAATCGATTGGATTAAGAGTATTAAAAGCCCCAAGAAACCAAGGAAACTAGTTTTAGTTGCTTTTTGAAGCATAATTGCATTATATGTATTTGTAATCAAACCTAATAGCAATGAAGCCATTTTTGGAGTTAAAAAAACTAATTAATATAGTTTATCTGTACCTGTTGCTTAAATTTTTCAAAGATTTCATGATTCCAATCAAATTTAACAAAATGCATTCACACTAAGTACAGTTCGCTGCTGCCTTCAGAGCTGGCAAAACTCGTTAATAACTCAATGGCCAAATCAATTGACGCCCAAACGACCACCTGTATATTCTCAAAGGTATTCGCCCACTTCAAGCCACAAAAGTTGACTTGGTAACCGGTCACAGAGAACAGGAGAGAGAGAGAGAGAGAGAGAGAGAGAGAGAGAGAGAAAGAGAGAGTGAAGCTTGTACTGTGGACGCTGTGTTGCTGCTGTTGGGTGCTTTGAGAGTTTGTTCATCTGCATCGGCAATCGGCAAGCAGCATCAAAACAAAAAGTCAAATTGAATTACTTTTCCAATATAGCAGCAACAGCAGCAGCAACAGCAGCAGAAGCTATTCATTGTTGGCGTCATTATACTTGTAGTGTTTTCCTACCTCAACCAGCACCGCACTGCTCTACCAATAACAACACCACCTGGCAGTCAGCATCTTTACTTCGTTTACTCTTTGGACAATCGCCAACTATGGCTGCTCCTCTTTTGGCCAGTGAGCCAAGTGAAAAGCTATTGAAACTAAAGTGGTGAGAATATAAAGAGCGCAATTGCAAAACGTTGCGCAGTGTACCCTAGAATATTTCAGTCTTATATGCTATATATGCTGTATATATATTCATGATCCACATCAGGCATATCAAAGCTAAAAGTTTTAATTCGACTTTCGCATACATACAGCTCAATTGTAAATAATCTGTTCTACTGACAATGCATTTAGTGCGTCGAATTGGCAACAGTTTTCTATACACTTTTTTGTTCGTAGCACTATGCAAGCCAAAGTGGAGAAACTTCCGCCCAAAATGGAAACAGCTGGCAACATCGTATACCAACTGTCAACTTCAAGTCCAGCCTTATCTCGACAGCAGCAAAAGCGTCAGCATCGGTTGCTGACAGCTTTTAATCGAAATGGACAAACAAAAGTGTTCGTTGCATAAGTTCAGGCGCATCAGAAATTCAGTTCAGCCTTCACCACCTTCTCCGCTCCTCATGCTTCTTTCATTCTATGCGGCTCTGTCTGTTTTTTCGAGGCCTTTGTCAACGAGGGCACAATGGATAATAATTCAAGCCAAAAGCTCTGCTCCGTCAGCTCGACGAGCACCCGACGACAGTTGGTTACTGAAGCAGACAACTTGTTGGCGTTACTTTATCTTTAACAATCAGACCACTGCCAACCAACAACTACGCTTATCTTACCGCTTAACCGACGGAAGTCGGCTTGCATTGTCTTTTGTGTGTGGCATAATAATAAGCATAATCTGCATTTTTGTAATTGTCATAGAAGCAATGCCCAACGGCTTTCAACAGCTGAGCGCCTGATTGAATGCAAACTTTATGGGCACTGGTAGCGGACATTTCGTTGGTAACGTAAACAATGCAGTTGTCAATTGCTTTGTTTAAAAACAATTATCTCTATACTCAGTGTTTCCAACAAAGTGAAAATATAGTTGATAAGTTTTTTAACTTTCTAGTCTAGCCCTATTGCATTATTCCATTAAGTTAAAGTGTTTGCTCAGTTGGCGTGGGTAAGTTTTAGGTTTCATACAATAAAGATAAATAGTTTTAAAAAAATGTTTAGATGTTATGCAACAAGAATAAGAGCATTAGGTAGCCCTTTCTGAGTATTTATCCCTTTTTGATTTTGTTAAAGCAATTTAAATTGTAAATTCAATATTTTTGTGAAGAACCATTTATTATTCAACAAGTGTTGGCTTTCTTTGAATTATCTTCATTCTACATAATTGGCTTTCAGTTTGCACATAGACTTCACTACACAACAATTAGCATTGGATTCATTTTTCAAGAGCTATGTGCATAGTTATACATTCGAGTACCTTCAAGGAAACAATTTTACGTTGACAAATGTTTGAAAAAATAAAGGAAAACAAATAAATTCAGAAACCTAATCTTGAGACTTACACTTGAGGGAGCCCATTCGAAATGCGCTTGGTGTTGAAATCTAATCCCAACTCATCTGCTATTGGTTGGAACACCAATCCTACAACTCTCGTTGCCTACATAACCAAAGCAGTCAACGACAGAGCCAAGGAATTGGGTCAGTACATGGACGTAGCATTAACTGGGTCAACAACAGCGCAACAGACTCCAAATAAATAATATATATTGTTGCCAGCAACAGCGCAACAAAACCAACAACAACAACTAAACTCAACTCGAGTGCAACACGCGCCAAGCGGCTGTTTGTAAAATGCCACTCAACAACGGGATGACGAAGAAGGTGGAGCCTGGGTGTCGTTGTTGTTGGAAAGGCTGTGACGCAAGGTGAGGCAGCAAGCAAACCAAAAAAAAAAAAAATAAAAAAATTAAATGCTGCCATATGCCACTAAAACAAGAAGCAAACACACACACACACACACACACACATCGAAATGCACAAAGTTTGACGTCCAAACAGTTCAGAGAGAGACGGCGGGGTAGAGCAGGTCAAGGGTCAGGGGCTCTAGTTGCAACAACTGATGAAATGCTTAAAAGCATGAAAGCACAACAGAACGAAAATAGCTTGGCTTAGGGCATGGTTTAATGGGGTGGTTGGGATGTGGTAGGTATAGGTAGAAAGGCATACAAGTAGGCGCTTGATTACAGCAAAAACAAGAGGAACTCAACTGGCAAACACCACAACACAGCACAAAATACTACAATTGAACAATCAACACCAAGCACGAACACACACACACACGGCTTTACAGGCTGTGTCAAACAGTTCAGTTCAGTTGAGAATTTTGTGTTTAGTAAAAACTTATTTGGAAAATTCGCAGCTTGGCAGTTGCAATTCATAACTTATGTGGGTGCAAGGAGATGTTGCAGGTTTTTGTTTTTTAATTCTGTTTGATGGCTTTTACTTCAATTTGTGCTAAAAGTTTTGAAAATCATTCTTAACATCGCTTCGAATACCAGAAAGTTCTTATGATGTCACAATCTATAAATAACAAACAAAAACATAGCTAAGAATGTCGTCTGCGCCACCATCTTAGTTAACTACATGGCCTTGTCCAGTTGAGTTGGTGCCGAAAACACAATGGCCTTGGCCATACCTTGCTGCACCATCACCTCGTAACGATAGCCGTTATGGAGAAACGAGCACGACTTGAGGTTTTGATGCTGTTCCACGATGGGCGCAAGATTGATGCAGTCGCAATTAATATAAACTGCTGGCACGTTGAGCATCAGTGCTATTTCGTAAGCGGCTGCCGTTTTGGGGCACCAAACGGCAGCGCTAGCAAACGGCAGTGTCTCCGTGACCGCTAGCTCAGACAGCTCCTGGCTGTTTCGATATGTGTGCAGGGTCACAATGGTAGTGGGATGCTTGACGCTAAAGAAGCTGTGATTGAAATCGCAAACAAGTAGGGGCGAACCCTTGACCATTGTGTATTTGAAGCCAATAGCGTCGGGTTGCATCATGGACACTAGTTCGGCGCCCAAACAATTTATGCGACGCAATGCCTTCTCGTACAGTCCATGCTCTTTAACCCGACGATGCATCACAGTCATTCCGATGCGCACTTTTTCAATTAGTAGCTCTCTTAATGTTTCGTGCACGAAAACTGTGGCAATTCGTCCAGCGCCAATGGGTTCATACAATGTATCCATTAGTGGCCCAATTGCGGCATCAACGTTTGCATTCTGAGCCACGATTAACATGGTCGGATCTATCCAGCGCTTGTCGCTGTCATCGGCAGGATATGGCGGCTGACGCCAAGTGTATCCCTTTTTGGCCATAACTGGTTTGCAATTAAATGTTGAATTCTAGTTTCTGTTCCGTTTTTCAACTGAGATTTCGATGTGTACTTCTAACGAGTCAACTTAGTATGTGATGTGATTTATAATGCAAAGAAATTTTGTAATTCTTCTTTGAAATTTAATCTAGCTGCAATTTACAAGCTTTTATTTCTTGACAGATTATGTTAAATTTATGTACAATTCGTAGTGGAATTACACACAACAATGCAATGTAACAATCTTCTGCTTGAAGACATACTAAAGCTGTTTAAATTATAATCTGTCAACTTAATGAATTTATCACATTTATCAAAATGGGAAATCTAATCTAATCCTAGCAATATATTTAGCCTGTAAACTTGCTCTTTTACTTCATGCCTAACGCATGGTCGTGTCAAATTTCATCATGCAATTCATTGAATTGAGCACCTGCTTAGCATATATACTTCACGAGCAAGATATGTTTGTTGCTTGCAAATTGTTAGCGAAGTTTTGTCGTGTTCAACAACCAAAGCAAAGGAATGTTAATTGAATGTTCGTCCCTTATTTGCCTTTGCTCGCTAGGCATGTTCATATTTGTATGTTTGATTAATTTTTGTTATACAATTCTATATGCTTCAAAAGCTGTTAAGCATGTGCAAATTTAACTAATTAGCATTGATGACTCGCAAACAGTGTAATTATAATCTGTTTGTTGTTTGACAAACTGCATTTTGCCAAGCATATTAAGTAAAATAGAATTCAGCAAGCATTAACAATTGAGAACATTAAGTCTTCAAGAGCTTAGAGCTTTTAGAATAAAATAGCTTGAAGAAAACAACTAAATACTCTGTTAATGCAGAAGTAATTCAAATTAATTGTGTATTATCTAAACTTGATAAGTATTCTTCCCTGATGCGATTTCAAAGGCTTTTAATAAGCTTTAATAAGCACTGCAATGGACGATTCATAGAATGGGGCTTATCTGGCTGACTGATTCGACTGACTGGTTGGATGGCTCTTAGTTACCCTAATCCATCATCATTGCTGCAACTTGGCGATAGTGAGTACTGACAACATTTGTGTTTTACCCTCAATTGCCACATGGTTACGGTTACGGTTAGAGTTACGGATGTTGCGTTGGCATGCATCTTGCAGCTTATAATTCAAGCATCCTCTGTCTCTTCCATTCGCCTCATTGCGTTGCGTTGTGGTGGGATCTTATTGTTTTTTTTTTTATTTCCAGCAAAAATCGCTTCGGTGCATTTCCCCTGTCAGTTGGTTTCCTGCACTAATGATGCATTCTCATTGGCCCACAGGCAACAGCAACAGCGACAACAAAAACAAAAACAAAAACAACAATAACAGGATAAGTTCTTATGCTGTTGTTGTACTCTAGTTGACTTGAGTTCGCGGCGGCTGCAAGTCTGCCAGTCAGCCATATGCCACATGCCACATGCCACATTGCACATGCGGCTCATTCTGTCGCTCATCCTCCACTGAAACATTGTGCAAAAATGAAGCGACATTTCCCAACTGTCCTCTTGCAAGTTGTGCATTTTCTTCTTTGTTTTTGCTTCCATTAAACTTTTTTCCATATAATAATTGATTTAATGAACATTTATTCACTAGCATGATATATATAATTTAAGAGTTTTACTGGATTGAAAGCACTTAAAAGGATTGATCTAAGACTTTGCTAGTCGCTCATTGGATAAGCATGAATAAAATTACATTTTTCTATTGTAGTGTCTTTGTATTGGCTATCTAGTCGACTTAGGTATTTGAAAAGGAGATTGAAGAGAACTAATTAATACTTTTAATCTGTTGAAGTACAGCACCTTGGTTTCAATTATGTATAATATGATTAACAAGTTAGATTAGTTAGTTGGAACTTAATTATTTTTGTTGATCAAATATCTTTCAATGAAATCGCAAATTCAAATGTTATTATGCTCTGCGTATTTTAAACTAACTGCACATAGATTTGTCCACAGAATGAGTATGTTATCTTTGTGTGCTGCTTACATAGATGTCGTTTCTGTCTCCTTGTTCCGGTGGCTGGCGTTGGTGGAGCAAATTGGATGCGACATGAGCCGTTTGATAGCAGGAGTAGTGAGGTTGACTATTGGCTTGTTGCCGCTGCGCTTGCCGGAAGCGGATGTTTGATAAATTCGTTGTGTCATTTTTCATTTTCATTTTGCGCCATTGCCACGATAACTGTTGATAGTAACAGGCACCCAACTAACCAACCAACCAGCTAACCAACCAACCAACCAACCAGCCAACCAACCACAAAGCAAAGCTGCCTCTAGCCTGTAACACTGAACCCAGAAACACTGAATTTGGATCCGTAGCTGGTGACATGATTTTAGCTTAGAGATTTGCCAGCTTCACTGCGTTCGTTCATTGTACTTGTGCGCAATATTTTAATTTGGCCATGTCCTGGCCAACAAGCAATTTGCCAGCCACAAAAGCCAGCCCAAAAATCGGGATGCATTCTAAACCACAGCACTTCTGCACTTCGGGTCTGCAACTTCAGCACCAGCTCCAGCTTCAGTAACTCGCTCCTGGCTATCATGATCTTCACTGCTGTCATTATGGGCAAGTTGTGCTGCAGTTGCTGGTTGCTTTTGGGTTCGACATAATATAGTTGTTAATTTATGGACCGGATAAGCTGGTGCAGCTGTGTAAGCCGCTCTGTATGAATGTGTGTGTGAGTTTTGGTTGCACAGCAATTGCTGGCCCAGCGCCTTGGCCAACACCAGCAAAAGTCAATTTGCGAAAATTTGCCAAGTCTTGCTGCTTGCTTGGCTCGTAAATCTTGGCAAATCTTTGGCACACAAACAGCACTCGGCGACCATTGGCCAGTGCAAAGAAATCGCAATTGATGCCCAGCCAAGTGCAGAAATCAAGCCGAACACTACACCACAACCACCCACTTAACTGCCCCACCTTTCTACCTCCCTTTCACGCTCTGCTGTTCAGCATTAAATATTCATTTGAACAAATTTGTAAAACTTTGAAAAATTGACACACAACGTTCTCTCTCTCTCTCGTGAATTTTCTGAACTGTAAGAGAGATCTGGCAATTGGTTATAATTGCTGACAGCTTGGAGAAATCGCTGCAATCGTTTGGACGGACATCGACTGAAAACATTGATGGTGCACAGGCCTGCCTCATGTTTGCCTTGCCTATCAAAGTTTGCTCAGGCATCGAACGAAGCCTTCATTTATGCATCAAAAACGTGCTTATCTCTATAGAAGAAGCTCCACACTCGACACTTATCCACAACACTTAATGTTGCACACCTTTTCACAAATAATAAACAAGTCGTAGCCAAAACAAAGATTGCTGAACCTGACAAACAACAGCATATATCTATGGGAGGTACATAAATGTATATCGATATATATATGAAAAGTGTGCAAGTCAAGTGATAGAAAATGTGTTTGTATTGAATATATAAAGTCACCAAGATCGTAAGTAAAATAGGAGACAGTTGGTCACAGCTATGTCGAATCGGCCGTTGATGCTGATACGATCAAGAATATATAAATTGTATGGGGTCAAAAATGTGTTTTCTTCTGGCACAAACATTCTTACAACTTTATTTAATCCATTAAAAAAACTTTTTTAATCAAGCTTAAAAAGCATACATGCACGTTGATACACGAGTTTAATCAAAAGATTTACATGTATGAATGGTATTTACACCTGTGCTGCTTCGTTTTTCATTCGCTCATCCAAAGTGCTCTACACCTGTGTTCCAACCAACTAACCAACGCGCCTCCAACCAGCCAACCAGCAAACCGCTCAGGTCCTTCAGCAGCAACCCTTTGGTGGTTTGAGTACATGCATGCAAACCATTTGAAAAATTCATTAAGCAAGAGCAATAAATTCTTGTAATTGTTTCTTGCCTCATTTCCTTAACTTTTTCCCTCTTACCCTAATATTCGCACAACTGTTGCTTCAACGTTGGAAGCTTCAAAGGTTTTGAGTTGAAATAGTTTTTAGCTCGACACAAACCCAACACTTTATAAAGCACTTGAAACAGATTTTCAAATTACAGCTATTTTTTCTTTAACAACAAAATGACAGGCAAATTTTAATAAACTTTGATTTAGTAGGCTAAAAATATATAATTCAGTCTTGTGATATCAATTTTAGAAAGGTTGCATTTACTTTTTAGCAGGTTTTGATACTATTTAAACGATGGCCATATTAAATTCGTTTACTTTTACCAATCCTCTAAGCATTCGTTGTACCTTGTGCTGGAATTAATTGTTTCCTTTCAATAGGGAAGCACCAGATGCTGGTTTAAATGTGCTTAATTAGTGAAGCGCACTAGGTGGAGCAGGTGGAGTTGCAAACTTTGACAGTTGCATCATTAATATAGAACTGGTTTAAGCTGTGAAAAGGGGTCCACTCAATGGCTAATGAACTAAACAACCCCATTGTCAAGATACAAACACACACAGCTAATGATTTTCTTTCTTTTTTTTGCAAAATTCATTGCAGGTGTCTACGCTATCGATTTGTTTCATGTTGTAATTCGTGTACTTTTGGTAAGTAATAAATGTGAAAAATAACTTATACTTGAAGCAGAACATTGAACACATGTACTTAAAGGTCATTCAAATTGACCTTCAGGTTGTTGCAGTTCACAGGAACTAATTGGATGGCTTAATCAGTTGCCTTTTGGGCACAGGTATCAGTTTACCAAGTACCGGATACGGTTATGCACATATGTACACAAAAAGTCCATTAAGCTAGACTATAAGCTGCCGTCCGCACCCAAAAGTGAAGATAATTTCCTTTAGCGCACTCTGTGTGTATCTCTTCACCCATTACCATAACCATTGAGCAAATACAGTAGCTTTGGCATATGTTGGCCCTGCAGCTGGGCAACAGCGAATCCACTGCAATACACCTACACACACACACACGCACACACATTTATAGTTAGACAAACAGTCATAGATAGTTATGTATAATACTTACTGTGGATTTTCGTATCGAAAACCGAATGCCTGCCACATTGACCATGCTGCACTTCATGCATCCTTCGTCCTTGCATCAACGTTTGACATTTTGCAGCTGCTCAATAAGACTCGGACACGGACACAAAGACCAAAGACCATCTGGCAGTGCAGTGCAGTTCTGACGAGGCCAACCCAGTCCAGTGCCGCAGGTGATGCTTAATTCCCGAAAGCGGAAGAAGACGAACAGAAATCTCTTGCCGTTCCACGGTCAACTTGATTTCTGTGTCAGGCTTGTGTGATTCCTCCACTGCTCCTCTGCTCCGCTTGTCGCCATTCATTTCAGGAAATGCATTTCGTCAACGTTGAATGAAAACGAAATTGCCAATTTAACTATTCGAATGGGAGGGAGGGGAGATGATTTTGTGATTTGATAAGCATTCAATGAGCTCGTGGCAACTGACTGAGGTAGCTCACCTTTATATAAGCAAACAATGTACATATATTCTACGGTCCAGCAACCTGAACAACAAATTTTGAGTTTGTGGCCTTTTGGTGACATAGCCAATATACATATATGACATACAATACACATAGATAAATATATTGAGGTGTCAAGTCAACTAAAATAATAATATTATATGCTTGTGGCGTACTTATACTGGAGTTAAGCTTACAAAAGGTTTTGAGACAACAATACGATTATTAATTTGGCGGCACACAATAGTTCCATTGAAAGGTGAAGCTAATTGATTTGTCCTTATCAACCGGATTGAACAATTTTCTATAAAATAGGTCGCAAAAAATAAGTTATTGTGCAAGGTCTCAGGTTTCAAGATTCATGTCTTATCGACCACCCGCCTCATCGGCTCATCTATCGCGACTATCGCATAAGCTGAAAATATCGCTACATATTAACGCATCGTTAACAATATTTATTACAATCGGGCGTTTCACGATATACTCAACTAGTAACTTTCCCAAAAACCCGTGGACAATTAGCTGCCTTTGGCGATTAACTTATCGAATCTCGCATATGCGCACACACAAACTCTCATACACAAGAGCTAAGTGTTGTAAAACCTTAGCCCAGTTATCCGAAAATTAAACAACTGGAAGCAATGCGAATAAACTTGCTCAAGGAAATGAGAGCTAAACAAAAGGCCAGACAAAATTAAAATAGTTTACTTTATGGCGAACGTTATGGCAAGGGTCCCTAACCTCATTCTTTGGCTGCTCGAGGCCCAACACACCCACTGCTGGTAACTTTAAAGACCCCAAGGCCATATACTTTATGCCAATCGCCAAAAACGTTGGCGCCATTATCGTCAGCTCAAGCAGTCAATTGCAGATACATACATATATGTATGTACATATGTATGTCTGTATATGTGAAGAAAAATTGAGCAAGCAAAATTGGTAGAATGAAAACGAGATATATATATATATATATATATAGTATGTACATACACATATATACACACCGTTGATGCGTTTCTTGACTATCGTAACCAAAATTGAATACAAAAATCTCATCAAAAATCGATTAGAGAAACAACACAGCAAATATTGCTGGCAGGGAAAAGCGATAAACGAAGATAAAAGCAAGAATATTGTTTGGCTAAGGACTAAAGTATGTAGTTAATAAACAAGTTTTGTCGTCAAGCAGCCACCAGGCAAACCAATCAACAAACCAACAATTTGTTGATTCCACCTGTCGCCAATGCATTGGCCATTGAAATTCGTTAATATCGTCATCGTTATCGCCATTCTAATCATTGGCTTTGGCGTCAATTTGTGCTAAATTTCGAATAAATAATTTAATATTGCCATCGAATGCAGTTTGGAGTATTTCCTTGATTCGGAATAACATTTGTGCAGCCTTCTTTCCATCTGATGTTGAAGTAAGTAATCAAAAACCAGGCAAACAACATCTTAACATAAAGCATATATTATAAGCTCAAAATGCTTGATTGCTATATTGTTTTGGTAGAATTTATACTAAATTAAGATGTTTACCGGACGACGACGACGACATTTGATTATTTTTTGCTAGGCAGCAATCCCTTTGTACTACAAAGTATTCAGTCATTTCAAAACAGCCATGAATGCGTGTGGTGGCGGTGTACTCAACAATGTGCACAAAAGACCCAAGAACACAAAATATTTTTTTTTGTGAGTTGACATCAAAATCAAATGAGGTGACGCGAGCGACGATTTACGGGCCAAGGACGAAGGCCAAAAGAGGTACTGAATACAAACAAACACATACATGTACATATACATATTGAAAAGCTGGACGAAAATGTAGCTGCTGGGCGTTGTTGGCTCAGGGCGTTGGGCGTTTAAGTAAACTGTTTGACTCATGACACACACACATACTCACACAAACACAGACACACACATTCGCATGACAAGCGCACGATGAGGAAGAGCAATACTTTGGCAGAAGGTTGAGCTGGGAAAAGCCGGACAACTCAATTAAGCATGCACAATGCACACGAAATTTTACTTGCTTTCTCCACTCCCCGCCGAAAATTAAAATGTATCTCAAAGCCATGTTTCTCTAGGTTTTCGGGTCGGTTGGTGAATTTCAATGCAATGCTGCAATGGCGCGCGTCAAATAAATGTGCTAAAAATAACAGTAAACATGCTGCCTGGTGGTGAAAATAAAAATAGGTTTTTATATTTGAGTCACACACATACAAACATATATACATAGTATGTATTACATACGTACGAATATTTTTATTGATTTTATTTGTTGGTACGTGCAGTCAATTTTCTAAAACTGACAATCTAAGAACGGCATAGCATTAAAGCAATTATTGAGATGTACATATATTCAATATATTATTTATTTCTGAAGAATATTTCGAATGGTTCGTCACAAGATCACATCATTTAATCGCACAAAATGAACTAAGGTACTTATTTTTACAATTTATCTCTATGTATTTTGCATCAAATACGTATTTTACTTTGTTTTTGCTCAAGCTTCAAATGATTTTCGAAGCTAAAAATTCCAAATGTTTCGATGAAAAACGTAACAGAGATGTGAAATTTCCGGGCGAAGCATTTTATCGTGTGTGTTGTTAGCTTAATGAAGGTGAAAAGTATTTTAAATATTACCAGTTTCAGCCTTCGGACGTTTTTACTTTGTTATTTAATATTGATTTATCGGCGTCACGCATTCTTTATTGTTTACAACAAACAGTCTTTGACCTTTTTTTGTGGGCCTAACAAACCAGCTCGTTTATGCCACACGTATTTGTCGCAACACTAGTATTTGGCCAGGGGTTTGTCTCCTGCACCCCTTCAACAAACTCTGACGCATAATCAATCAATGAAAATCAATTTGTTGTTCAGTGCAGTCAGCAAAATGGCGCAAAATGTAACAAAACTGTCACATACACAAAGCACATATCTTTGTATCTGTGTGTGTGTATATATATGTACACATATTAGGTCACACAATACAGCCCGCTTACAATTCACCACCCGCCTGTATTTGGCCTCCGCCACGCTCCCCTTTTGCCAGTCCAGCTGATGATGAGATGGCAGCCCTGCAAGCTTTCACCCAAACACTTAAGTAGGTAGCGTCGTTGTCATCAATGTAGTAGTAAGTATCTCACGTTGTATATGTCATTGAACTGCCTTCAGGCAGGCACAGCAACGTTGTTCTGATAATCGAAACGTTCTTTGTCATGTTCTGTTCTCTTATTTTGGGGGTTGCTTAGCTCCAAACCCATTTCACCACCACCATCTCCTTCATATTCAACTTTGTTTATTCCTCTCACCCATTTAATATAGTTCGATACTAATTATTTCCACGCATCCCGTATGTGTGTAAATGTGATTGGTTTTGCTATACAAATCGTGTATGTAAGCAGAATAGGTTTGTTTTAATACAAATTTAATTCAAATAACTTTTTCATGCATCACTCTAAATGATGATATCATCAATAGGCCAAGTCCATATATTAAATAGGAATATCTAGAAGCATTTTGTGAAAAAATTAAAGCGCTATGTCAAACATTTTGTGGTGCGCGTTGATAGCAGTCAGTCAGTTGTTCATTTAGATACCAAAATTTATTGTGTTTTGATAATCTAAATCAGCTTCTTTACATTCTGCTTTAAAGAATTTGTTTGTTGCTCTTGCCACATGATTGTTGCCTTCAGCAAAGACCCTTAAATATATATTCGAGGGTCTTTGCCTTAAGTAAATGTTTTCCCTTTGCTTGTTGGTACATACGGTCAAGCGAGCGATCCAAAGCTAAACCATGACTCATCGTTACACACACACATATACTTTTACAGAAGAAGGGGAGACAGCTATGTATATGTATATCGCCCGTATAGTTGACTGCCAGTTTCTACTCTATTAAGGTGACCAGCCATTTGACTCGGCTGCCATTATAATTGAGCATTGTTGTTGTTGTTGTGAGTGTTGTTGGTGGCTTAGCGCTAAACGTTTTGTGGTCTGCCGCATGTCACCAAACGCGCCCTCCGAAAGCTGGACGGAAAATAGAGTTGCTGTTGCTGAACACCCCTAAGCGTGCATTGAGAGAGTGTGAAAGAGAGTGGGAGAGAGAGAGAGAGAGAGAGTTTGAAAGGGCGCGCGAGATAGAGAAATTTAAAACATTAGACAACACCAACTGTTGCTGCTGTTAGGAACTAACATATAGTACAACGCATACATACATATTTATGTTATGGTGCATATGTATTTCTACTAGTTTTGTGTGTGTGTGTGTGTGTGTGTGCACGTTACCGCCTTAATGGCAATAATCCCAGCTCATAAAATATGCAACGGCTCGTTAGAGCTCTGTTAGCAGCATGTTCTACAACAATTTCCCTGCCATTGTCAATCATTTATGAAACTGCAGGGGACAACGTTCACAACTGAACAGTGCCAGACAACAATTTGAATGCAATTACAAAATGCATTAAACATTATACTATTCTATTGTCATTTTACGAGAATCGAGGCATAATTTACCCTTTCTACCGTTGTGTTATATGTATATTCATAATATATATCTGAAAAATAAATAAATGAGCTTTGTAAAAATATTGTTTAAAAAGCTTTCCCTAATATGTGTAACTTTCCAAGTTTTTAAGGACAACCAACGAATTTCCCTTTTCCATGCTCTTAGCCTGCTTCTCTTTCGCTCTCTCTCTCTCTCTCTCTCTCTCTCTCTAGTGCTTCCTTCTACAAACTAATAAAAATGCGTATACTGAATTTAGAATTGGGTTTGAAGTTTTGAAACTTGCCCGAAACGGAGGTCGACTTGTTTTGTTCGTGTCACACGCAGCGAACGGCGATGCTGACGTTGAAGTCGATGGCGACGCCTACGCCATGCCACATTTTGTGGCATACGAAAGCACATTACATACTCGGCAGCTTGACAGCAGAAGTTGAGTCAACTGAGTCTGGCGAGAAAAGCTGGAAACGGAAATAGAATAAAGTCTAGGTGATGTGTCTACTATACATGTATGTATTCATTGACTCTCCCTATGCCCCAACTTGGCCAACTCGTTGACGGGTTTTTGTATATGTGTACATATAAAGATTTTAGTGGCTAACCTCTTGAGCCATTTATACCAATTCAGGACGACGTCTCGTCTAACATTTCATTAGCTTTGAGCTGAAGTTTCATGTTGCTTTCTATGTTGTTGCTGCTGCTGCTGCTATCCCAACGGATATCTTCACGACAAGCTATCACTTTGGTTAATTGGCCAGCCTCATGGCTGCATTCCCCTGCGACAATTATTTACTGCGTAGCCAAGACAGTTGATTAAACTTGAAATTTATTCGCTGACGACAAAGTTTCGTTGTTCTCACTTTGAACTGGGTCAAAAAAAAAAAAGTAACAACAAAAATTAAACGACATTCCAACAAATTTAAGTAACTCAAATAATCAATAGCAAATAGGAGCTACAGTGCTTTTTCGAAAGTTTCATTTTGATTTTCACAAAAACAAACAAAAAATACGAAAACGCTTTAAAACGTTTTATCGTACCAAATTGCCAGGCAAACTGTAGAGTACAAAAATAGAGACAGAGTGAGAGGAGAGGGAGGGAGACCAAACAGCTAAATGCATTGCGTCATTTACATACAGAGTAGACACGCACACGTTCACACACACAAACACACACACACATACAGTCAAAGAAAGTACACAATTTGGCCAGTGGGTGGACCGTTGGGCGTGTCTCTGGGCTGTAAACTTTGTGCTAAAATCGCATTCGGAATAGAATGAAGGGAGAAAAAAAAAAACATTTTGCAGACAACAATTGGCCTAAAACATACAACAAACACGCAGAGACGTGCTTGAAATACCATTCCAATGATTGAACGACAGCAATAAAACCGAATTAAAATGAAGTATGCCACACACACACACACACACACACATACACAGTATGTGTATTACACATTTAAAGATAAAATCTAGAGCAATGGAGTATTCCAAGCAAATACAATTATTCTGAACATTTATTCCTTTATCCTTGTAACTATTTAAAATGCATAAATTGAGAATTCAAGTTCTTGTGAATCCATAATCTGTTAAAAAAAACTCGAAACCATATCTGTTGCTTCAGTTTATTTATTTATTGTCCACTATGAAGACATATGACATAAAATCATAATTAATAAAAACTAAAATTGAGTTAAAATAATTAACATATAAAATCACTTTTAAATCAGAAAGTAAATTTAAAGTTAAGGTAAAATAGTTCGAAAATTCAACATTAAAATTAGTAGTTCAACATTCGTTGTCAGAGCATGTAACACGAAATGTATAAATAGTTGTTCGAGCAACGATTAAGGTTAGGGGTAAAAAGTGACGGGACACTTGATTTTATTCGACTGAAAAGAGATGAGGTGCGATCCCATGTATACATGTTATACTTATTAGGAAAGCCGAATAAAGGTTTTAACCAGATTTATGTTTGTAAGTCACTTATCCTTTGACTCACGGTGCACGCATGACATTAACATATAGTTTGGAAAGTTTAGTATTTAGGACCAAGCTAATTACTTTTGATGGTGGTGGTGGAGGCAACACCATTATTATTATAATAACTTTGCCTATTTAAATACCACTTCATGACGAGCTGCGGTGGCCAAAACTTTTTAGAACAAATGTTCGAAAAAAGTTCAGGCGGAACACTCACCTTGAAAGAAAATATACTTCGAGCATGATTAAATTCAAACTTTTCCACAATAATAAGTGGGGAAACAATTTTACTTTTAACATTGGCACTAACATAATCCGACGAAGTATCGAAAGCTAGCTTTGGGTTTTAAGTGGTACTTCTTACCGGCTAGCTTAATACCCTTTATGGCGTTTAATGGTGGGAACCGAACTCGTTTAACGCTTCGAATCATCTTCCATTTTAGAAATCGGACTCAAGCTCTTTAAAAAAAATACCATTTAAGGTTTTTTGTAGCAACGAAACAGCGCCTGATTATGGCAGTGAAGCCAGCACATATCATGTGGATCATGTTGTCACGCAATCTAAAAGAAAATCTTGGTTGCTTGTTGTTGTTGTGAATACTACATTATAATAAGGAAAAACTATCTTTAGTACGATGTTTTTACCAGCTTACGGCAAAATCTTAATTCAAAAACAATCTGCATTTCATAATGCATTTCTTTCAGCATTAAGCATTTCTGTTGGAAAGTGCTCAAAGTTAAAGTGCGTGTGTGCTTATGTGTGTTTTTTAAGGGTTGTGGGAGCTGTCTGTCAGTCCATTATCAGTGGGATTTGGCAGCTGCAGCTGCAGCTGCAGCTGTAGCTCAACTTAAGCGCATGCAATCCATAAAGTTTCCACTCGCTTGATGTTTGGTTTGTATTTAGACTGAACGTAGTATAGTACTAGATAAAGTGTACTATGATAATGGCTGGGTGGCGAGAGCTTAATGCAGTGCTTGCGGGAATGAAGCAAAACCGAGACAGAAAAGAGTGTTTGGCAAACGAACGAAATGTGTGTGTTATACACCTCAGAAACAACATCAAAGTAAGAATATGTGGATTTCACTCAATTGATTTTCAAATACAGTTTGTGCTTGATTTTACTTAATTTCTCTGGGGAGTGTCAATTCGCATGAAAGCTAAAAAATGTTCGCTTAAAATGGCAAAACTTAGTAGAAAATCAAATTCACGTCAATTATGTATTTCAAACAGAATGTTTGTACGTAAGTGAATGACAAGACACAAGCTAGAATGAACTTTGTTCTAACTTAGGAAATAATTTATCAGTTGACATTCCAAACTTATCAGCTTAAGTCGCACGTTATGGCTTGATTAACATCTCACCGATTATGATACGAATTTTCCTTATTTTCTGAGCATTTTCGTTCATGTCTTGGTTAAAATTCGTTGTCCTAAAATTTCTTTTTAAAGTGTTTTTTATTGTTTTTTTTGTTGTCTTCATTTCGTTAAAGCCTTCGTCACTCTCTCCTAGAATTCCCTTAGTTACTTCTCAACCTATCTTGACAGTTTTGTTGCATGGTGTTGGTTTTCAGCCTCGCATGGCGTCACGGCTTTACCGCTTGTCGTTTTTTGTCAACGTTTCAAATGCGTCAACAAAATGGCAAAAGAAATAAAATAAAACATATACATAAGTCACTTTTGTTTTGCATTATGGCTCTTACATTTTGTTTTCCCTTTTAACTATTCTCTCTACTTCTTTAGCCATCTGTTGTTGTTGCTGTTGCACTTGTAGTTTGGTTTTATTTTAACCGCAACAAAATGGATTTTAACCCAAATTTCAACATTTTCACGCGTCACACTCAAATCTTCTTATCGTTAAAATCTAACGCTCAGTGGAAGGGGGGGCGAGCGAAAGTGTATTTGACACAATTTATCCGCCGCATTGTTGCAAGTTAATCTTTGCACGCGGCTAGAGATGAGGTCCTGCAAGGGACAATGGACAATGTGTTTTATTTTTAAGCAGCTTAAATTTAATTAATGCAGCTGCCTCATAAACGTGGATAAACACAATTGCCATATGCAGCCAATTCGAAAGCATTAAAGCACTAAAAATTTGCTATGCGTGTCATTTGAAAGTTTTTTTTAAAGCTGAAACTAAGCTATTGCTTGGCTACACATACACATGCAAACGTATTTGTGCACAATGTACCTATGATTTGAGGGAAATGGTTGTGGGATCAGTTAACTAGCATGTGCACCGCATTTACCATGAATGCAAAACAACAATTTAGGTTAAAACAAATTACATGTTTCATTTTTCTAGGGCCCGACATGCAATCACTAAAGACAATCCCTCCTCCAAATAGGGATGAGCAGTGCTTTGATTTTCAATATCCTTATGTAAGCTCTTATTTCATAAGAAACTTGATATCGCCTGTATTCATTTGTATCGACCTCTAATTAACGTAATTAGATTTTTCTACCATTGTGTTAGCTAAAAAAAATCTGTTATTTGACGCCTAGTTGTGTTGTGGCAGGCATGAAAGTTAGAAAAAGTTAAATTAGCCGCTCTTAAAAGGGACAATAACTCAATGCCAAGAAGAAACTTGACAATTTTAATTTAAAATCTTAAGAGTTGGACAGAGAGAGATTCTGTCTAATCTCGCGCACCCAAAACATAACATGGCAGTCAGTCAGTACAAAGGGTTTCCTAATACTATGCCTTCTCTTGAAATTTTGAGTTAAATGATCTGGAATATTTTTTAATAAAAACCCTATTAAGTGCTTATTTTGATATCATATTAAGTTTGATGTACCATTAGCAAGCAAACGAACTTATTCTGTTTTGTTTTTTTTTTGTGCGTTCTCGTGTCACACATCAATAGCGTTACGTCACGCTCTCATCTCTAAGGCTCCGTGGTACTATAGGCGGAACAGCCTTTGCGTGCTTTTGACCGAAAGTTCGTATATAATTTATCTCATTCGCACAGTGCATCTGTCTCGCTCACACGCTAAACAATTTCGTTTTTATTTTGTTTGTTTTGTTTTTTGTGTTGCTTCTGTTTTTTTTTTCGTGCTTTTTGTTTTGTGTGCATAACTAATGTTATCATAGGCGGCCGTAATGCCGTCTACCTCAACATTCTGCCATCTGCGTCGCTGTCCTGCCATGCCCTGCCGCAATGTGACCGTAATGACGGCAGCAGCTCAATAGCCCACCCAACCACTCCCCGCCGTTGGTCCACTTTTTCTTTCCTATTCACTAGTAAATTTCACGTTGCGAACAGTTGCCGCCTGACGTCGACCCCTGCCCGTTCGGGGTCATGTGCATGGTTCTAACGGCTGTTGCAATTGATTTTGATTTATTACCAATGCCATCAGCTTGCCTACAGTTATCGTTGATGGCTATCACGACTCTCCAACCCAATCCATGAGCGCACATAAAACCTTATAAATATGATTATAGGGCAAACAGTTTGAAAATAATAAACGCTAATCAATATCACTCTAATAGTCAACACGCGTATAGTATTTTTGAGTAAAATTATAATACCTCTTCTAGGGGCATCAGATTTAAGTATTGTTAAATATTTGAAGCAACTGAATTATTAAAAATGATGTTATGGCTTCGTTGCACTGCACATTTTGGGGCACCTGTGCATTTAAGTGGCTTGAAGTGAAATTAATTTGTAAATATTTAAAGAGCCATGCGATGCGTTCGTCGTCGCCTAAGCCGGAATTAAGTTAATACAACTCTAAGGAGACGCCGACTGGCAACTGACGAAACGACTGTCACCTTGCATCTGCTTTTAATCTACAAAGAGAAGATTAAATTAGCTACTCGACGAATGTGGAAAGGCGAAAAGTGCTCGGCGCGGGCTGAAAACGTATTTTTGTGGAGCAAATTCATACACGCGACGCGTACAATTATAAAATCTAAACATGTTTCTTTAAACTTTCTGCAAAACAAAATTCAAAAATAATCGTGTCTTCTTGATTTAAGTACGAATAAGAAGTTCAAATAACAAAAACAATAAAAAAATAAAAATTTTAAAAGTCGTTCGAAATAGAATACAAATTATTTAAATTAAACTTACCGATTATGAAATATGATTGTCTACGACGGCATCTGAAGCTGGAATTCTCGTTTTCTAAGCAGATGCCTTAGCCATTGCGCTGTTGTCAAACATACTATTTCATATGCAGTTGCATTTTGCAACGAAAATTGTATTAATTGCTTTTCCTTGTTAGTTTGTTTTTCTGCCCCTGCAAGGAACATCAACGAATCACAATATTTTATTAGTTTTTCATGTTGCGTAAAGTTTTCGTTTACGTTCTGCATCCACTTTGACACACTCATGACCTAGCCGCACATGATCTAGCCAGCTTACACACAAATGGGCAATGATAATTTTATAAAGTGTTTTCCGCTGCTGCATTTGCAATGAGTCAGGCTCAGTGTTAGTCTATGTTGGCTAGTCGTGTGCTAGGCTTGAACAAGACACTGGCCCAACTTATGTAATTTGTGGCACTCGCTTAGACTGGTCCTTGACTTTGTAAGCAAGTAGCTCAAACCAAAACCGTAGGGTGGTTATAAGCAGTTAAAGCACAAAAGAGTTATGCTTGGAGCTACCTTTACCGCTTACCGACTGCGATATAGCCATGCAGAAGCAAGGACTGTTCGCAGTCCTGCAGTAATAATAATTACTTTAACCCAATTGTTTTGCCCGCGCTAAGTGGTATATCAATCAAGTCAATTAGTGCTGAACAGTGACAGATGACCCAAAAGCTTTACTTACAGCAGAGTTTACTTTAACGCAACTATTTAAACATGTTGAAATTGTTAATGCAATGAATAATATACATTATAAAGACATTAAGTGTCTTAATTTTCCAAGTTTTTATATTTCATTTTAAAATATCAAGTATACGTATTTATTTTTTAATTGTTTGTTGCTTTTTATAACATAGTTCTTTAAACGTTTTTAAGATTGACATTTCGTCCCCTTTTTTAATGCTAAAAGGAATCGCTTTGAAGGCTACATTCGCTCTCTCTCTCTCTCTCTCTTTTGGTTTCTGTTTCCCTCGCTTTATGTCGTCTTTGAAAATGCGCATTAATTAAAAACATTTGAATTTTGACATATAAGCTGAGGTCGCACCAAATGTCAACTATTATACTTTGTGCAACGCTAACCATAATTCGTCCTTCAAACACCATTTCCATGTTGCCATACAGTTTTGCCACAAAAAGGAAATATGACCTTTCCGTCTGCTGGAATAGTTCTTAGAAAAAGAGCTCTTGTATTAAGTTTCACAATTGATAAATGTTCTGCGTTCAACATTATTTCTCTGTATAACCAGCGAGGGGGTATGGCGGGCAAGGTGGGCAACCTCCCCAGTCGCTAAAGTATCAGTGTTCAAGTTCGTAATATTGACAATGAAATTGTAATTTTCTTACGTTTTCAAAAGAATTAAAGTTGTTTTGTTCCTTACTAAATATTAATACTCCTTGGGGGAGCGACAACTGACCCTTTGCCACGGGAGCAACTTTTTCTTGCTACGGCGCTGCCTGTAACTTGCAGGAATTTTCATTTTGTAAATAACGCACTGAATTCATAAAAATTTCACAAGACTAACTTGGAAGTAAATGCAACTTTTAACGAAGCAATTTCTAGAGTCTAACAAAGCTTTTGATTTGCAACAGAATATTGACATTGAATTAAACATTAATTTATAAACATATTCCAATAGAGAAATTTTACTTAGAAGCTTGATGCTAACAGACTTGTAAAGTTAACGAGTAAGTAGTTAAAAGACAGTTAACAGTGGTTGAAATAAATGAGATGATGATATATTTGTGATCAGATAGAACGCTCAAACCATAGTCTGATCTTGCTTTAATCCAATCTAGAACGAAAAGAGTCAATGTGACATGCTGTCAGCAAGCAATCCGTTCACCGTTGCGCTGTCAGAAGCTGCTTAAGACAGACAAAGAATGGCAACACTTCCAAACACACACACACACGCTCAGAGAGGCACAGTGACAGCCAAAACATACCAGTAAAATGGCCAAAATGGCAACAGGCAGCTGCTGAGCTATGAAAGACAGCCAAAGAAAAAGAGATGAAGAAAAAATAAAGCTTCACCAAAAACGGATTTGAAGTGACAGATTGATGTAGATGCAAGAGTTGCCAGGCAATGAGAACGGAGCGTCGCCTAGATGCCAAGACGTGAAGATGTGAAGATGAATGTAGTGGCAGATACATGGCTTACTGCAGTATGAAAGTGGTGAATAGAGAGTTGAGGGGGACACGGAGCATCGAACACAACCAAAACACCCAGAGCGCATAAATGTCAGGCAATGAAAATGTTTGCCCAGCTAGCCGTGCTTTGTGTCGGAGCCGTTAACAAAATGTTTGGCTCGCTGGCCTTGATGTTATACCTTGTTAGCTGTTGTGTTGGTTTTTTGGGTTTGCACCTCTCAACCTTCTCTTAAATCTAACCTAAAGCTAAACGAAGCGTGCGCCACAGCCATAGCAACACACACACACACATGCAAACAAATACTTCGCTCCTTTGCTTGCTCTGATCCTGTTCCTGCTGTCATTTCAGAAACGAAAACATATTTTCCATATGAGTGCACAAAGCGTTGCACAACAACAGCAACAATAACCACGTTATGGCTTAGTCCAGGCTACATACATTTATTTATGAATGTACGTATGTATGTGTGTATGTATGTTAGTTTGTAACCCGGTTAGACCGATGGTGCCTTGTGGGTATTTCACTTGCTCTCTTGTCTCTCTCTCTTTTTTATCTTTTTATACTCTGTGCCCATTCAATTGAGTATCCATGTAGCTGGGGCAAGTGTAAGGATGCATCTCTGACCCCATCAAGTGTACTTTTACATTCAACAGCTAAGTGGGTCCAGGCATATTTATCTGCCCACAGCACCCAAAACAAGACTTTTGTTTAAAATTATCTTACTGGATGAACAAGCTGGAGGCACAATCTAATACGCATCCTTTCGAATAACGCAAAATTGAAAGAACAATTTTGTAATGCATCTTTGCCCCCAATATATTGCCATATTCATGCACGGTTAATCTGTGATAGAAATTGCCATTGTATAGTATTTATTGTGTGGATACGAATGTTCGATATACAAACGGCATGTCATAGCCTGCAGTCTCATCTTGCTCCTACGTATCCTTTATTAATCTCTCGTAAGATGTTTTTAGTTCGACTGTCGAAAAAGTAAATGTTAAGCTCCATGCACAAAGACTACCCTCTAAATGCATTAGTTAAAGGTTAGGGATTTAAAAACAGAGCACGAGTGAGCGGCACACAAGAAGCAAAACGGAAAGAGTCGATTCTTTGGTTGTAAGCAGGTTGATGTGTAACTAAATCCTGAATGCTTAAGCTCTTATTCATATTTAAATCCACAGAAGGCTGCTTTAACTTTTACATGGAAAACTTTTGTACAATTAAAATGAAAAACTTTGCATAGTCAAAAACATATTAAGTGTAGCAATTAGTAGAGTAGTAATAATCGATGCACTATCGGTTTGCTTCGCACAATTAAAGCTTTTTTTTTTTAAAGTATCGCAATGCATATTAATTAAGTTTTGTTTAAATGAAGGAAGAAGAAAATGAACAATTATTATTAAAGCGATTTAGATCTTCCTCAATTTTGTCTTCCTTACTGTCTAAAACTCTTTTATACTTAATCGGTCAACTGTTAGCTGTTTGTGTTATTCGCTTGCCACATGTAGTACGCCAGCGGGTTATGCAATACTCAACACACTGACATTGATTGACTGTATTATGGAGCATTCTTTCCCGTTTTTTTTTAAAATTTTTTTTTTTATATTCGCTGGCCGCTTTAAACGCAATGCTATCAATTGAGTTTTACCAAAGAGCCTAGAGGCAGCAATTTGCGTTGTCTCAGCAGCCAATATATGAGCAACAATAAACCCACACCACCAACTGACAACATCAGCAGCAGCAGCAACAACGGCAGCACCAGCAGCAGCAGTGTTTGTGACAGAACTCGTTAATGTCACGCCCTGTTGCCGCTCGAACATGACAAAGGTTGACATTGCGCCTGCATTTATTAAAACAACTGCCAGCCGGACGTGAAGCGTGTAAACAAAACAAAACAGAACAGAAAAAAATAAAAATAAGATAAAATGAATAAATAAATAAAATCGGGCGGAAAGTGGGAGCAGCCTACGCTCGCTTTTTGTATAACACCATCGCCAATATTAAAGACACACTTTTTTTTTTTATAAATTTTCTTTGCAGTTTATTGGCAACAATAATGGTCAGCACAACATTGACAACATTGGCTGCTGGACATTCAACTAGTAGCAGTAATCATCATCACCATCATCAGCAGCACCAGCAGCAACAGCAGCAGCAGCAACAGCAGCCGCCGCAATCGCAGCCACACGGCAGCAACAGCAGCTACCAACGTCTGCAATCATCCGCAACAACAGCAACAGCATCAACAGCTTCCGCACAGCAACGTAATTACTACACACTCAACAGTTTGGAGAACGATTGCGACAGCAGCAACTCTAAAAGTTACCAGCAACAGCCACTGAATTTATCACAGGCCGTGCTTTCGCCATCACCTCCGCTTAACGATCAAATAAATCTGCTCTTTCCCAAGTGCCGTCCCAAGCAACAGCAGCAACAGCAGCAACAGCAGCAGCTGCAGCAACAATTCCAGCAGGAGCAACAGTCATTGCACAACAGCAAAAACAGCAATCGAAATCACCATGAAGCCATTGATGATGTGAATGTAAACGGTTGCAGCAGCAGCAGCAGCGCTACGTTAATAACAACTGGTGCTGCAGACACAGCAACTGGGAACAGCAGCAGCATCAGCAGCAGCAATAGCAATAGCATATCGATTGCAACCCAGCCTAGCTATTATAAAAGTGTCAACATTATAACACAATCACCGCCGCCGCATTCGGTTTCCTCACATTCCTCGGAATCGTTGTCTTCAGTCACGCCACGCATCTCAACAAATCCATTTCTGTGCGCGCCACTTTCTCCACCAACACCACCAACGCCGCCACACAACGCTGCAACCATTGACGACGTTGACACGGACATAGACGCCATTGTTTTGGCTGAAGAAGACGACGATTTGCATCAGCGGCAACAACAGGAACTCGACCTTTTGGAGGAGACGGTGCCACAAGCGGCGTATCCACCATCCTTTTACTATCATACGGGTGAAAGTCGGCCTCGTGGCCATAGCTATATAGATATGCCGCGCAAACGCAACAGCGCCATAACAGCAGGCAGGCAGCAAAATCATCAGCAGCATCAACAGCAGCACCAACATTATCATCAGCAACATTATGCTTTACTCAATGGCAATAGCAATACAAACACCAACAATATTGGCAATGGCAGCCAGAACCCTTTTATCAAAGAGAACTATTGGGAGTCAGCAACACCAAGTGCCAGCACATTACTCCACTCACCAACAGAGTATCCCGAGGAGCAGCAACAACAGCAGCAACATCAACAACAACATCAACAGCAAGATCAAACACAGCAACAACAACAACAACAGCATATGCACGCTTCAGCCAGACGCGCTTATCATCAACAGCTCGCACCTCAACTCTACAGCATAGCACAACGGCAAACCCAGACACAAAACCAGACACAAGCCCAAGCCCAAAACCTACAAGCACCTCACATGCTGCGCGTTGGTCGCAGTCCTGTGAGTCGCAACAATTTTCCTTCGCAACAACAGTCGTCGACGACTGTGGGCAATGACCCATGTGCTGAGGGTTTGACACCGCTGGCTAGCCATTATTTGTATGGCAATAGCAGCAAATCTTCGGTTGATCAGCACGTGGCCGACTGGGATCCACGTGAACAGCGTAAGCAGCGTTTGCGTGAGGAGCGGGATCTCGAACGAGGGCGTGACAGAGAACGAGAGCGGGAGCAATTGCTGCTGGAACAGCAACAACAGCATATGCAGCAACAGCAGGATGTACATCCGCAATGCGATAATCTCCTTAACCACCTGTCCGCAGTACAGCAGCAACAGCAAAAACAGCAACAACAGCAGCAACAGCAACAACAGCAGCAAATGAAGCGACACGGCAATATCGAGGATCGAACTCATCGTCTTATTAATAATAGCACCAATGAATCATCGACAAATGTTTATGCAGCAGCAGTCGATCCAAACGAAAGTTGGCAACGTAAGTAGAGGGAAAACCAATATAGAATTCCAGGAACTAAGGCATCTAATTCAGAAAGAGTTAACTGAAAATATATAATATTGCAGCAATGCAATAAAAGCCTCGAATTAAGCATGATGTTAAGGCATCTATACAAATTTAATAAGTTCAAAGAACGAATCCCCTTGCAATATAATTATCTTCAAAGCGATAATCCCTATAATAACCTTTAAGCCCATCAAAAGCTTTGAGGCTTAAATCATTCACAAGCACTTGTAGCTGTAAATGAAAAACTTGTTTTTACTCGTTTTATTCTCCTGTTCATTTCGTTCTGAATGAATTAAGCTTCCTTTACCGACTGTGATGAGTAATTCCATCGAGTTCAGGATCGCTTTCAATTATGTCGCATATAATAATTATTGATGCGAAATTAGCGATCATTTTTACGATTTTCAGATTTAATATAATCTTTATCGATCTCATGACAAAAGGAACAATAAAAGGACTTGTGGCAACCATGGCACGTCAGTCGTCCGTTATGGATTAGCTTCTTCATTAAAGATATAAAGAAATTTGCTCGATTTTGACCAAAGCGAGCCACATTTTTTCTGACGCAGCTTAAGTACAACAAAGACTTATGATCAAAGAAGATTATCTAGCAAACAAACAAATCAAAAATGACCTTAATAAACGATATACAAGATAAGTTCAATCGAGCTTACGGAGCTTGCAAACTGAAAGAAATAATTAAGTATTTCGAATTACTAAAATCAAGAATGAATTGATTTAAGTTCAAGTTTGTTCGTTTGTACTTAATTTAAGTATTTGTTGATAAGCCTATTAAGTATGCAAGCAGCTTATAGCAATGAAAAGCAAGCAAAATGCCAGAGCTAAACCTAACAAATCAATGCAAAAACCAAATCAAACTAACAAATATTTAGTAAAAGCAACAAATAACAATTTGTAGCCTTCTTTTGTTCCTAAATCCTACATACACTTTAACATTTCTACAGATCTGCGCGTAACAACAGAGTCGAATGCGGACGAGAACAAGTGCAATCAGCAGCAAGAGCAGCAGCTACAACAGCAGCAGCAGCATTCCACAGACAAGTTACAATGTCGTTCTCATGTTATGTTAGAGCCGCATACGCGACGACTGCTTGATGATGTTGCAATCTATCGGGAGCACAAGCTGGACGCCTGGCAGCTAGAACGCAACTATACGCTGGCCGTAGAGTCGCGTCACGGCATCATTGGTAAGTGACAAGGCTTTAGATCGTAGCTTTACATATATCATCTCATTGAGCTTCATTTACAATCAGAATACGAGGGTTCACCACGACGTATTGGCTTCGCTGCCAGCAGCAGCAGCAGTCCCGCAGCGGACGAAAACGCACCACCAGTTGACACAGCTGCAGTAACAGCCGCAGCAGCAGGAGGAGTAGCAGCAACAATTGCTGAAGCTCACTCAAAGGTCAACGCACCTAATCCGGCTAGCACGCTGCAAAAAACGGCAGCACGTGCCGCATTTGCTGCACTCGCCCATTGCCAGCCGCAACCGCAACAATCGCAAGGATATCCAGTACGCCCGGGCTTTCCGCAGGTACTATAACCCAATATGTATACGTTAGTGTGGGTCATACTTAATCGTATTTTACGATAAATTCGAAGATAATTTTAACAATTTTTGTAATCAATTTAAGGTTTTAGATTTTTGGTACATTTTATCTCATATATAGTTAAAAATGTTTTTACTCCACAGCGAATTATATCGCCGCCTCGCGAGCTACGTAGTGGCTCACCAACGCAAAAGCAGCAGCAGCAACAACAACAACACTATAACAACGGCAGCAACCATAGCAATAACAACAACAACAACAACAATAAGCCAGTTTGCAGCGACAACAATGCCGAGGATACAAGCAACGATGTCTCTGAAATTGGCACCATATCCGATCTAACCACACCCGAGGCACCCATTATAGCTTCATCCGATGAGTTGCCCAACTGTGTGGCTATAACTCCGCCGCCAGCAATAGCAACATCAGTGGCAGCAGCCGCAACTGTTGCAGCCACAACAGCAACAACGATTGCTGCCAGCTCCTCGACTGCGGGCCCAGGCACAGCATTAGGTCTTGGCCCATTGAGCCTGCCAACCAAATCCTCGACCTTTGATTACCTCTATGAGTTCTCAGAGACCCGCAAAGTGCTGGAGGAGTTCTTCAAGTGTCCCTCAAATGACGAACAGCCCATCATGGAAAATGGCAGTGACGTCGACAGCATTGTAAATATACAAACCATAAAATTTCTTTTATTACTTGTATAACGATCCATAATTTTTATTTATACAGGACATTCAGTACGAGTTCCATAGCAACCTCGAGCATGATGAGGTTGAACTAGACGAAGATGAGGAGGAAGATGAAGACGAAAACGATGAGGTCGACGACGATGATGAGCCTATCGAGCAAGACTATCGCCAGCAACAGCAGCAGCAGCAGCAGCAGCAGCAACCGCAACATATGCTTTTACAACAGGCGCCACCCGCTTTGGAACGCCACGTTTATGGGGGCTATACGCAGCCGCAGCAGCAACAGTTGCAGCTGGAGGCACAGATGCAATCGCGGCCTGCACAGTTACCGAGGCATTATAGTGGAAGCCCGCTAATGCGTGACTTTGACTTCTTCTTGGACTCGGCCAGCCGCAGCAGCGGCGAGCGTGATGGTGAACAGGATGGGCTCAATCATAACCAGCTGCTGAGTACTGGCAGTGGCAGCGGACTGGGACAAAGTGTTGGCCAGAGCGTTGGTGGTGCTCTTACGGGCAATCATAACTATCGCTACTCGCCGGAGACGACCGACTATGATTCCAACTGCGGTGATCTGGACAGTAAATAGATAACATTAATAATCCGAGTTCATTGTAGACTAATTGTTTGTCTTTCTTATTTTTATTAACAGGCCTCTCGGGCGAAATGAATGGCGGCGTGTCGACTTCCTGTTCAAATTACGCCAAGTATTATGCCTCAGCCATGCCAGTGCTTGAGGATGGCCTCTCCTCCGGTCACACCAGCGACACCGAGAACAATAACAACAATAAGAATCTACAACAGCTGGCAGCTCAGCTCGATCAGAGCCAGTTACAGGTATTAAGTCAGAGTCAGAGTCAAAGTCAGAGTCAGAGCCAGGGACAAAGTCAAAGCCAAAGCCAGGGTCTTGCTCAGGGTAATCTCAGTGCCAGCACCAGCATTGGTGGCGGTATTTCCATGCTAATGGACATGAAACGCATCTCGACTAACAACAGTCTAAACAGCATGCACAATCTGACTGCCTCAACATGCACGGATAGCACTGGAGTCGGCCATCAGCTTAGCCATACAAGCCCAAGTAATGGCCTTCTAAAGCTTCAGCTTCAACAGCAACAGCAACAGCAACATCAGCAACACCATCAGCAACAACACCAACAACAACAGCAGCAACCACAACAACGGGAATTGCTCGGTCAGAGTCCCAGCAGCAATAGTAACAGCAAAGTGTTCAAAAACATAGATCCCGAATTGGATTCTCTATACTCTATCAGTAAGTAAAAATGTTTGATAAAGCATCGAATGTCGCTATCGCTGGCAACACATGAGTTTAAGAAGGAATATTGTTAATTCAAGTTTATGTCAGCTGCCAGCTGTAATTGAGAAAGTCCAACTTGGTGATCTTTAAGTTGACATTCTTGAATGACATTATGTAATGTTGATTCGATATTGTAAATATATTGTATATTTAACCTAACTCAATCTGCAGTTCTGCAAGTCCAAATTAGCCAAATTTGGTATTCTATCTCTTTCTTTTTCGTTTGTCGGGTTGTTTTGTTTGCGTTTTTTTCTCTTCAGTGTATATAATAAAGTAATGTTACTCCACATTCGCAATACAAGACTCACCAGGATAGAACTGAATCTGTGTAGATGAAATATCTTAGATTTGCTCTACAAGTTTTAGCCCCATGTTCAAGCAGACTCATTTTAAATAGTTTTCGCTCCCCGTTAAACCTCATAACTTTGCATGATAATAAGATCTTCCCGTCACTTTTTATGTCGCCTGTTCGTAGTTGAGAATATTAATATAAGTTGTAAAATGGAACAGTTTGAAGATATTTTTTGCTCTGGCGATTACATTGTAAGCTGGAATTAATTGAAGCTAACAATTCTATGAATAAATTAAGTTTAAATAAAATTAAACTCTTTGTACTTTGTATTGTTTAGGTGTTTTCCACCGTCCTGACATGGCGCAGATGACACCGCCACCGCCAGCACCGGCGCCGCATCGCAAGCCCAACTGCAGCGGCGATGTTGATCTACTGCAGTCAACCGGACAACAGGCAGGCAGCATTAAGCACACACCGATTGGTGCAACGTTGCAACGTAGTTCGCCCATTCCAAAGCCTCGCAGTGCGGGCAGCAACTGCAGCAGCGGCAACAACGGTCTTGTTGGTACCGGTATAGTCGGTGTTGGTGGCGGTGGTGTTCCACCTCCGATACCTGAGCGAAGTAGCACGCAGCAGCAGTTGCCAATGCAGACGCAGCGCTCACCGTCGCCAGTGATGAATTCACCCGTATGGCTGTCACGTCACTTGGATGGTGGCAAAGCGCTGCTTGAATCGAGCTCGGACAACCACTCGAAGAACCGCAGCGCTGACGAGGAGGATGTGGACACAGATCTGGAGACCGATCGTTTGTTGGGCCATCAGCGCCTGGACGATCAGGGCTACTATGATGAGAACAAAAGCTGGGATCGCAAGCCACGCACTTCGTTGCTCTCCAAGATCTCGCCCAAGCAGCAGCAAATGTCCAGCACAAAGACACGCAACGGTTACAATGCTCTGCTCAGCTCCACGCCCGAACTGCCGCCGCCGCCGCCCATACCGCCCAAGAGCTCAACCAGTCTTAGTGGCTCGGCAGCTGGCAAGCTGCTCGATTTGGTCAGTGGCACGGTAGCACTGGCACAGCGTAGCCATTCGCGCAGCTCCTCGGAGCACAGCGTGAAGTCACCATCTAAGCTGCCCAATGCCGCCGGTCTGGATATTTGTGGCATGACTGCTGCCAATGCTGCAGACGTTGTTGCTTCCGCTGTGGTTGCAGCAGCCGCTGGCGCATTGCCCACTCTGGGCAGCCCAAATAATGGCGGCAATGGCTCCGAGCGATCTGTGCCGGGTGTCAACACATTGGATGCGGAGAATGAGGGAGGCATCAATGGCATTGTGGGTATAACCAATGCCAATGGTGTCGGTAATGCCACCAATGGCACTACCAACGGCATCAGCAACACCAACAGCAACAACAACAACAATGATGCGATCGGCAGCAACAATAGCAGCGGCAGCGGAGCGGGAAGCAACAGCAACAGTGGCGAGAAAAAAGTGAAAAAGAGTAAGAGCAAAGAAGGTAAATGCTTTGGGTTTATCCTTCGTTCAATTGTTGCAGTTTTAGTGCCAAGACCGTTATAATCTCATTTAAAAATTAAAACTTTATGAATATCGTTGTTGCTATTGCCGCAGCTGTTGCTTATTGTATGAAGTACACCAAGAAAAAGAATTCTAATAAGTTTCGTTCAAAATTCGTATTATATGTTGAAGTATCTTATAGGTTTTTAAAGTTGCAGCTCTTAATTCGACTGCTTAAGAAACTCATTAAAAATTAAACTAAAAATCAAAGAGAACAAACTTTAGGCAAATTATGTTTTTAAAAAAATTTAACATAAAATAAAATGCATAATGATAAAGTATCAGAGTATTTAATATAACAGTTCAAAAAATTACAATTTCCAGCCTTTAATTTTTTCAATTTTTAAATTATTTTGTATAGTATGAATATGTGTATAAATTATGTTAAAATTCTACAACGTTTTTTCAAAGTAGTGTTTAAAGTTGGGTTGACCTCGCTTGGAGGAGATTATTTTAAAGATAATACGAAGTTAAAAAAATTGTTTTGAATGCAAAGAAAGCATGCCAAACCTTGATTCGTTCATACAAAAGCAACAGCAGCGTCAGTAAAACGAAAAAAAATAAATAAACTAAAAACTGCTTTGGCGTGCCAATGCTTAAATACCCCTACGGGCAGTCCTATATCTTGTTTCTGCATATATTTTTGGGTTCGTCCGTTTGAATTTTTCTATTATTCTCAAAAAATAAAGCTAAAGAAAACGTTGCAGCTTGACGCAACCGACTGCAGAACGCTTTTGGTGATAGGGAATCTGCTTTCAAAGACACAGCACAATTTGGTGGCTATAGCTCAAAAAATGTGGAAGATATAGTCGATTTTGTTTTCGAAATTCGAGGGGCTGGCGGAGAAAGATTTTTGTTCGCAGTTTTTTCGAGGACGCTAGAAGCTGTCTTCTGAAAATATTTAGTAACAAGCTGTAAAGCTGTTGACAAAATTTGGATTAATAGATTTTCAGTTAACGAGTTTATCGATTTCCCAGCCCTCCAGTGGGTGTAGAAACCCCATCTTGACACCTTTACGGTCCATTACTTAGACAAAGATATAAGCAAAGTTTCAAGTCTCTAGCTTAACGAGACAATACAGACATAGCCAAAACCAATCATATCAGAGAACAAAAACCACTTTAATTAATCATTTTTTGCTGAAGAAGAGAAATATAAATTTGTGTACTGCAGCAGGGGTACTTATGATTATATGTTTTGCAATGCAAAATGCAAACAGTAATTGTTAACACAAATTTGCTAATCGTAACAATATGTATAAATTTATTTATATATGTACTTATATATATATATGTATTTTCTATATTCTTTCGCATATTTTATTGACAAAATTGCGTTTATTGCATGCCCCGTTCGTTCATTTTACTGTGTCTGTGTGTGTGTAAAATACTTTGTAAGATACATTTTTTAATATGTAGCAGTAATTAAGCACAAAACTAACAGCAACAATATTACAACAACAACATCAGCAACACATACTTACAAAAATAAAACCAAAAAGTTGACGGGTAACCATATGGTAACATATACATATACCATATATGAGTATAAGAGAATGTTTAACATTTTTAATAGATTCATATAGAATGTTTGAAGTATAGCCATGAATACCTTTCCTCGATCACTTAAAGTCTTACTAATGATGCCATATTATATGTTACCTATTGCAACTTACAACTGCACACACACACACACACACACACACAACAATAACAACAATTTATACACACAACTCAAAGTATACGAAAAACTCTTTACACAATCTTACAATCTTGTTTTTCTATTGTAACTAATCGAAAATTCTCTGTTTTACCAACAAACGAATTCAAATTCCAATAAACGACAACAAACAGGCGGCGCAGTGCTCATTGAAGGTGTTCTGTTTCGGGCTAAATACTTGGGGTCCACGCAGCTGGTCTGCGAGGGTCAACCCACCAAATCGACACGTATGATGCAAGCTGAAGAAGCCGTGTCGCGCATCAAGGTGATATTCAATATGAAAAGCTTTAAACTAGTAGTTTTTTTTGCATTTTGATTTCATATTGTATTCTGCATTTAACGAAAAAGAAGCAGAAAAAAATCCAGGACCGCTTGAATCAAAATTTATTTTGTTGTTTTTGCGAATCCCTTTACACAATTTCACAATCTGTAGCAAGTAGTAACTAAATAATTTCGCATATACTTATACATATATGTATGTATTCAAAACTGAAAACTCATGAAAATTTTATTGTTTATATTTCTAATTCCATGCCTCAATTTGTTGCCATCTACATTAACTCAACAAATGCTCTGCTCCGTTTTAATAATATCCACTAATTGCCATGCAAAAATCGAACAAAACACACAATCGATAAATCCAATTTGTTGTTTACTATAGGCCCTGGTAAGTAGAAGACTAGAATCTTTTAAAGATTTACTTATATATGTACTATAGCCCAAAAGCTTATCTTATTTGCTGAATGCATTCATTCGCCTGCAATAAGCTAAAAACATTATTATTATAAAGAAAAAAAACTCAAACTCATCTGCAAATTGTATTTAATCTCAAAATACGCGATTTTTTCAGGCACCCGATGGCGATGTGCAGCCAAGTACAGAGGTGGATCTGTTTATATCGACAGAGAAGATAATGGTGCTGAATACGGATCTGAAAGAGATAATGATGGATCATGCGCTGCGCACCATATCCTATATAGCAGACATTGGTGATCTGGTAGTTCTAATGGCTCGTCGCCGTTTTGTGCCCCAGGACATTGATGATGCGCCCAAACCGAATCGCACCCCAAAAATGATCTGTCATGTGTTCGAAAGCGACGAGGCGCAGTTTATAGCTCAGTCGATTGGTCAGGCCTTTCAAGTGGCTTACATGGAATTCCTGAAAGCCAATGGCATTGAGGATCATCGTTTTGTCAAGGAAATGGACTATCAGGAGGTACTCAATAGTCAGGAGATCTTTGGCGATGAGCTCGAGATCTTTGCCAAAAAGGAACTGCAAAAGGAGGTCGTTGTGCCCAAGGCCAAGGGCGAGATACTTGGCGTTGTCATTGTCGAAAGTGGTTGGGGCTCCATGCTGCCAACGGTCGTCATCGCGAACCTCATGAGCTCCGGCGCGGCGGCGCGTTGCGGTCAATTGAATATTGGCGATCAGCTGATTGCCATCAATGGACTGAGTCTCGTTGGCTTACCGCTCTCCACTTGCCAGACGTACATCAAGAACACCAAAAATCAGACCGTTGTCAAATTCACGGTTGTGCCCTGTGCCCCCGTTGTCGAGGTTAAGATCAAGAGGCCAGAGACCAAATATCAACTTGGATTCAGCGTTCAAAATGGCGTGGTAAGTGGTTATTACTCATATTGAATACTATCCGAGCTTATTCATATGAGTTTTCAATGTATCTTTTTCAGATCTGCAGTCTGTTGCGCGGTGGCATTGCAGAGCGGGGCGGCGTTCGGGTCGGACATCGTATCATTGAAATAAACAACCAAAGCGTTGTGGCAGTGCCACACGAGAAGATAGTCAATTTGCTTGCCACATCGGTGGGCGAGGTAAGCATGGAATGAATTTAATAAACCGAATGCAACAACTAATCCGTCTTTCTTTATACCTTTACTTTACAGATACTCATGAAAACGATGCCCACTTCAATGTTCCGCTTGCTAACTGGCCAGGAGAATCCCATTTATATTTAAGCGATTGTTAACGATAGGGAAGAGTATTGCTTATGTGTATAGTCTTAGGTCGATATAACGCAGACACCTATATAATGCATAGACAACATTCTAATTTAGCTATCGATTGTTTTTTTTTTCCATGTGAGTACACTAGATTAAAGTTATAACAGATATACATAGAAAGATGAGTATGTGGAAGCTATGACAAATAAGAAGCGTAAACATTTTGTTCCAATACGTAAACTGAAACCAATGAAAAACAAAAAAAATTGCACGCCTTTTTGCAAAAGCTTAGTACTAATAGTTAATAATGAGCATGGAGAGCACTGCGCCTCCAATGCGATTGTTCGGGTAAAAAAAAACATATATCTATATACTACTATTAACACGATGACCTTTTTGCGAAAACGTCCTTAGCTTAGTTGAACAGCGTACAGAGTCACAACTAGTTAATACTTAAATAGCTACAGTTACAATGCCTCTGCCGAACCCCACCATCCCCTTTCCCACACATATATATATATATAAATATCATATATGCATAAGCAAATATCGTTGCATACAAGTATTAAATGTATAACTAAATGTATGTAAGAAAGAAGAGCATGTACTAACCGCTAACCATACATCAATCATGGGCATTAACCCTAACAAAATATTCCAAAAAACGCATTCGGACTATCTACTGCGATCTCTTGAAAATGAAGATACATTTTATGATGGCTCTGTTTCATGCTGGTCTGAATAGTCAGAGGGTTTTTGGCTCTATGTTGGCTGTTGAGCCTATACAGATTGGTTTTTATGTCCAGGTCTGGTTAGTAGTATAACATTTTACAAGGATGTAAAACGGAGACGTGCTCTTATCAAATTTCTTACTAGCCCAGAAACCCTGAGTTAGACAAATGGCTTGTTTTGTTAGTTTTGTAACTCTATTGACTTGACTTATCAGCTTCAAGTTAGCTTACTAGAACATCAACTACACTAGCAACAGCAACACACAAACACACACACACCTATATCTACATTAAAACGCTTCTATTTCAACAACCATCTTCGTCCAAAATTGTGCTCCTAATCGTTAAACAAGTTGATAGAATGGAAAAATGTAAAACCAAAGTAAATGCAAATATATATAAATAAATACTAACATGTACTTATATAACAATATATACAATTAATTAATATAGCTATAACATTATAGAAAAGTCCAGCATACATACAAATATATATGCATATACATACATTTCAAACACACACACCCACACACGCGTATGCTCTATTTGCAATTCGATGTAAAAAGAAAAAGAAATATTTATAATAGTGAAAATTAAAAACAAAGTTAATTATCAAATACTTGTAATTAATTTATAGTGCTATATATACTATATATACATATATATACAAGGACACCAACATCAAAAAGAAAGTGCTTAAGATATAGCAACGTTTGCATGCAAATGTTCGCAGTCTGGCTTGATCCGATAGAAGGGGCACCGCTGGCCACGCTTACGCCCACCAAAATAACTTATTACAATACTGATCAATCAAAGTCGGGATAATAAAAAAACAAAACAAAAATAAAAGACAGCTTCAGCCGCCCAAGGCACATCCAGCAATGGGCCCCAGCACTAATTTTGGATCAGCACTTAAGGCCATGCTAAGCAAAGCAAAGCATATACAAATCACATACAAAGCAAAAAACAAAAACAAAAAAACGTTATAAAAGACAAAAATGCAGCAAGCAATTAATTAAACTTACCACAACAGAAAACACAAAAGAATAAATAATTGTTTGGTTTTTTTTTTTTTTTGTGCTGTAAATTATTAATACATATGTATACATGTGTATGTGTATGCAAACAATTAATGAGTACATAAAACTATTTATGAAATAAATAAAATAGACATTACATAAGTATGTGCGTGGAGCGATGGTGTTTATTTGTATAAGGCAAGTTAACAACATCATGAAATTAAACATATACAAAACCCAATACATACACACATATAATCGCATGCGTAACATAAATATATACACAAAAAGTCGAAAATAAAAAATAATTAAAAAATTGAACATAATAAAGAGAAGAAAAACAAAATGAATTACTCGAATTTTATTATCGGGACACAAGAATAAATTATGTCATTACTTTTGAAGTCAATGGACAAAAAGAGTATAATTGCCTGTGTTGATTTAATTTAGTTACAAAATCTCTATAAAAATTCATTGGACTTTTCTACATTGTTCGTGTTTTTGGCAAGTAAGTATGATATAGCTATCAAGTGTCTCTTTGACAAGTGGAACTGGCGCCTATAAATGTTTAACTTAAACTTTGAAATGAATTGCTGATAAAGCAATCAAGCTAATTGACTTTCAACGCGAACAATTCTGGCTGCTTTAAGAGTTTAACTATTTGGAACGCTTTCCATGGGCCTGCCTACGAACGCCTGCTTGAAACCGCGCACTAGTCAACTGCGCCTTGGTAAGCCACCAAGTAGATCTCTATGTGGGTAACACACCATGTCTTAACAAGTAAGAAGGCTCTAGTCGGGAGAGCCCGACTAGAAGATACCCTGAACCCAGTTGCAATAAATATATTTAATTTATATAAGACTTTGGTATACTGGCTTAGCTTCCATCGCTTAAGTTCAATATCTCCGGTGTTTCTCAACCGATTTGGACGAAATTTTCAGAAAAGTTCCATTGTTATCCATTACTTCAACCCTCATTTTTAGATTTTCCAAATTCGATATTTTATTGTTATCGAAATTATGTGTATATCGGAAACCAGAATAGTTATCGATAATTTGAAGCAAACTATACTTTATAGGGTCGGAGATGCTTCCTTCTGCCTGTTACATACTTTTGCACAAAACCATTATACCCTTATTTACCCATTTTATGGGTTAAGGGTATAAAAATAAACGATATGCGTTAACTAGACTTTGAGTTTGTTATTTTCGGTATCATTCAACTTTTTCTGCGAAAGAGTGAGTTATCAAATCTAAACTAAAAGTGGTTGCATACAAAGGCTTCTTAATAGAAGGTAATACATTTTGGGTCAACGCCTGCCAGTTTAGTTAGTTTCTATACCCTGCATTAACATGTTTGTAGTGCATGGTATGCATATGCAGCAGGTTCAAACTAATTGACCTGCCTCAACTTATCTAATTTTGAGAAATTATCGACAAATGAGGGAAACTTATAAAATATGCAATTGCATTATTATTTTAGTTTATAATAAAATTACAGTTGAACTTCTATATAGAGATTCTTAGGGGTTCAACAAAAAAAAAGGTTTGGTTAAAAAAAAAAGTACTATATAAAAAAGTTTTTGGATTGAATCAAACTGCAATGTTCTTGAAATAAATGCAGTAGTTCGTATTAGATAAGTTTGACTGTATTAAGAATATATTTTTTATGTTAGTAACATAATTCATATTACAGCCATATTGTTATCCCATAAACATAGAGAGTAATAAATAAATATATATATGAGCGAGCGATTGCTGGCAGCCATAATCTCTATATCAAATTAAGCGCGCATTTGTTGCCTAACTAGGGTGAACTTAATAGTACATATCAAGATTTTACGACTGCTTTCGGCCGTCAGCAAGTGCAGTCAACTCTGAGTTTAGAATTTATTAATTAAGAAAGTAAGAAAGCTGTCCACAAAAACTCGTATGCCTTCTTCAAGTCTTTATTCCATGTTAATCTCTCTCTCTCTCTCTCTCGCTCGCTTTATTAGGTCCCTTAAAATAACTCGAAATATTCTAACAAAAGCTTGCATATGACCGGCAGAGCTTTGAATTGGTATCCACGCACATGTGCAGAAACTTAATAGCGGTATAAAATTTGCCTCCTTAATTTGTTTTTATTTCTCTAGAAATGGAGGTCAATAAACTAGAACAACAAACCTAAAGCATGCAGAGACTTTCGCAATTTGACATGAAACTAAGCTTTCAGCAAGCTTATTTTATACCTTTTTCGTCACAGCTTTTTGGGACAAAAATTGTTAGGCCAGCATCCGAAAGTGCATAAATTTTTATGGCTGGAAAAATGGTTGGGATCCTTGATTAAGACAAACATGTTCCACTTTTATAGAATCGCTCAGCAAAAAAGCCTGACGAAATTTAACATATCGGCAAACTTAACATTTTTCAAGCTAACAACATGGTGGCTGTTCCAGATTAAATGAACAAAAGCTTTTACGAGTAAAAATTTAAAATATTTGCTTTGAAAGTATTACTATATTTTAACCATTCCCAAAGCAAATTATATAATGAATTAATATTCGTATATTTTATGAAGTTTTAGGGTCATTAACATTGCACATCATCGGAACATACATAGTAACGATATCGTTTTAAATAGTTTGTTGGGCAATATGAGCTTGCTGATAATAATAATAATAATTATTAATATTTGTCACCCCAACACAAACCCATCACAATTCCAATCGGGCCGCTTTTCAGTTGTCTTGGGTTGAATATACCTATTATATACAAGAATACTAAAGCGTAGTAAAAAAAACAAAGGAGAGCTTGCATCCGGGCCTTCGGCTTTGGGTTCAATTGTTTCGGTATTGCAGTGTGTTCCTGAACTTTCATCCTGCTTCTTGACCAAAGTGAATGTCAGGCTATTTAGGCATTTCTGCGTGTTACTCTTCGTGCTGTTTTCGATTGTCAATGGATTTGCTTTGGCTTCGCAGCTTCCTAAAAATTGCCTAATTGCTCATTTACTTAATTAAAAAGGCGAAATAATAAAAGCAACTTAAGAACAGTCAGTTGAGTTGAAAAATTTCATTTGCTAGATACCTTGTACCAAAAGTAAAAAAGTGAATGCAAGCAAAATAAAACAATTACTTTTTCTTCTATCGAGATGGATTGCTCAGACTTTTCATCTTGAAACCAGGTTTTATTTCCTAAATTTTATTGTCGAGCTGAAACTGAAGCTTCGTTCTAAAAATGACTTTCGCTATTTTATTATCTAAGACCGCAAATATCATGTTTTTTTTTTTTTATTTTTTAGGTCATTTTACTTCAAGGGAGAATTTTTCCTTTAAACCAAGTAAACTTTTTTGTACCAGAAAGTACATGAAAATAATGTTTGTCTCTTTTAAATCATCTGATTAATTTACCAAGTCTTTTTTTGTTTGACATTAACCTTTGAAAATGGCTCAATTTGGTGCTCATTAGATTCGAGTGATGATTGCTCAAAAACAACAGTAAACAAAATAGCATCACTGAATAAATTGCGATAAAGTTTTGAGGTGAACAAAGAACGTTTTGCAATCTCAACCTATGTATCAAAAAATAGTTTCTATGACAAAGATTTTGTAGAACTAAAACGAAATCGCATTAAAGTGTGGTCACAGTCATTATAAGCATCCGAGGGATATAAAATTTACCTGCAAAAAGTACAAACCTAAAGTATCTCTTATATTGCAGGGTATTTAGGATAAGTATGCAACTCTAATAATCCGTCGGAGCACGTGGTTGCCGCAGCATAAAAGGAAACAAAACGGAAAGTAAGGGCAAAAAGAAAAAAACGTTAGTAAGAGAGCCTACGTCGCAACGTCGACTGCAACAGCGACAGCGACGCAAAACTTTGCGTATTTGATTTGGTTACAATTCGTAACATTCCGGCAACTGTTAGCTAACAGCGCGGCCTTACAGCAGCCGAGCGTGCACTGTTGTTGTCGTTCGTGCGTAGGACGCTGTGGTAGGAAGAGCAGCAAATGAAATAAACTGAACTGAACTGAACTGCAGCACGTGGCTGAAACGGTTCGGCTCGGCTCTGTTCTATTTAGTTATTTTCTGTTCTGCTCTGCTTTGCTCTGTTCTGTTCTGTTATGTTATGTTAGTTTGGCAAATTTCGGTGTCAGTTCAAGCAGTGGAGCCCAGCGAGTCACGTCACCAACGTCTCCAACATTGTCCGTGGTCGTGGTCGCTGTTTGCCATAGCTGTTGCCGTTAACCGTTAGCTGTCACATTGCGACGTGTGCTCGTGTCGCCGCTCAGTCGAGGTCGTGGTCTCGCATGAAGCGGTCGACAAGTCGCATCAGTTTTTGGTCCGTTTGAGTCGACAGTTAGACAGTTGAGTAAAGTAAAGTCAAGTGAGGAAGTCAATGTTGTTTATCGCCACGTGCGGTTACCGTTTGCCAAAAAGCTGAAGTTAGAGTTTGTTTTGCAGTCGGAGACGGAGACGTAGACGGAGTTGTTGTCGTAGCCGTGTTGTCCTTAGGCGCAGCGACGCGTAAACACAAATTTTGCGGCCAAGAAGAAGATCAGCCGAATCTGAATTTTTTTTTGTGCATTCCTTTATTTTTTTGGTGAATTGTTGAACCGTGAATTGCAGTAAGTGGAGCAACTCTCCAACAAACAAAATAATAATATCATAAAGAGAAAATTCCCTTACAAGTACCGCATGGAAACACTGGTGAGATTTGTTGCTTATTTGCTTAAAATTGGGCATTCGGATTTTGGGTTTTCTATTCTTAAGATTGCATTAATCTAAGATTAATGACTTTTCCAGTCAGCAGTTTTGCAAGTACTTTAAAGGCGTTTCTATAGATAGAATTAAATTCAATTAAAATGCTTTGGGCTCCCCCACACTTCCGCGGCAGGCCTTATGACTTTTGAAAGTATTTAAAACGGCATCCCGCATCTCATCGATATTTCGCCTTAATTTCTTTTTGGCCAAAACTTTGCCAACGGAACGATTTGTGTGTGCCAAAAAAAAAAAAGGAGAGAACAAAAACAAAAACAACAAAAAATAAACCAAACATAAAATAAATTACACAAATAACAGCATCACATAACAACAAACCGACTTCGAACAGGCCAGCAACTAGAATTGTGTTTAAATGGTAAGTATGGTAATCTGAAGGATTTGAAAGAAATTCCAAATCGATCAAATAACATAAAATACATGATATTTTACAAATTCTTTGCATACGTTAACAATAATAATTGGTACATTTTAAAAATAAAACTATGAGAAAAAGTTAAGTGATTTACAGTTTTCAGCATATTGTGGTAGACAAATGTTCGTTGTGAAATATTAAAACGCAGCAGCTTCTCGTACACAAGTCTGTTTTATTTAGTTGCTCGATCTTGGTTTCTTTCTTACACACTTGTACAACGTACCATGCGTGCGTTAACGGGACTTGCTCTACAACCAGTTCATACTGGATAGAAAAGCATAAATTAACTTACAATCAAGGGACCTATGTACAAGTATGTAATGCTAATGTTAATGTTAGTCTATGCATGCTATAGGTCCGACTTCAATATGTAACAAAATTGAAAATTAATTGTTGCGATGACTTTTCTAAAGGACTTTTCAAAAAAATTAGCAAAATTCGTCAGCGTTTTGTGAAAACAATGTAATTTAATTATGTTTAGCTCTGCAAATTTATATTAAAAAAGTTTTTCGCTATATACAATTTGCTTATATGTTGCGAACAATTCCATTTTATGCAAAAAATGCAACGAAAAAACAATTTTGAATTGGTTTTAAATTTGTTAATGTTTTAAAACAATTGTATTTATTTTTAATTTGTATGCCCGTTGCTTAACAGAAATGTTTTTCGATCTCATTATTTAGCAATTTTCATCAATATTAAATTACAAATTTCACATGAAATGAATACGAAATTTGTTTTATACACAACCATATGGTACTATATACATATACGAAAACTCGAACGGTGAACGCTTTTTAATTGCATCCATTCAGATTTCATGTGACAGAACAGTTGAGTATCTTTGTCACTATCTCTCCTTTGAAGAGCCAGTTGGTACATGATCTTTGATGTCAACACAATTGCACTAACGCTTTAATAACATATGATACAATTTTAACGAGCGCTAATTGTTGCTCCAGCCAGCTGCCAATGGCTTTGGTCTATCATAATTTTGTTCTTCATTCGTCAGTCTGATTGTTAGTTGAATGTGTTTGGTGTGTGGTTGGTGGTCCTTGGTTCTGGTCTGGAGCTAATTAAAGCGATTAGGAATTTTAATTGCAGCGCAAAAAAAGCCAAATCCGCTTGTAGTTGCAAAAGCTGAAACTTGTATTCAAATGCGAAAAAGATCTACATATTCATATAATCTCACACACACACATGCATAAACTATCTGTGTGTGTGCATTTAATGCTTATACAGTCGAACTTCCACACAACGAACTTCCGTATAACGATTTTCTATACAACAAAGTCAAAAATCAGAACCTTGCAATTTGGTTCAGTCAAAAGCCCATTCTATATCCATTCTTCCCTTCAACTTCGTTATATGGAAGTTCGACTGTAGTATGAATTTCAGTGTTAAAATTATTGCCTTATTTAATAATACGGAGTGAACTCAACTGGAATTGAGAGCTAATGTATGCAAATTATTTAAATGCCTTTTGAACTGTTTGCAATAATTGCAATGTTATTATTATTATTATTATTGTATTACATTTGAGATTCTTAATAAGATTTTAATTATTTCAATTCAAATATTTGTATTGTTTCTTTGAACACACATGGAATTTGATAACTTCTTCTCTAAATAAATCTATTTTAACAGTTTGTCTTCAGATTTCAATTTAAACAAAATAGAATCAGCTAAACTTTGTAAGAACTTAAATTGTTGTTAAAATCGCAAGCTAGAAATCATTTTCTAAAATTAATTAAATTCATACAGCGTGGGCTTGGAAAATGAATGAACAGACTTTGGCTAAAGAATAAAGCTACAGGCAAGTTTGAAAATTGTCTGATAATTAAAAAAAAATAAGAACAAAAAAAAGTAAAATAAAATAAACAAGCAAAAATGAAAAAAAAAGAAGCAGGAAGCGCAATGCATTGACGGTCCTTCGGCAGACTGAATCACAAATGAATTTAATTTATCAAAATCTACGAGAAGATGCTGATGAGACAGCGCCACCCCTTCTAAACTACACCTCCCACCACTTCCCACCATATCAGCGCTCTCAACGCCCTTCTTTTGCCCGCATTCGTTAACATGTATTTGCTTTTTGACGCGCTCAGACACAGTCTCGTATGTATATTATCCAGCCTACTGCTCATCAATGTGGCAAAGACAGCGATGTGAAAGGAACTCGCACACACACACACGTTCACACACACACGTATGTATGTATGTATAAAGATGCTGCGAGAGGACCCGCATTTGTTAGTTGGCTGGTTGACTGTTTTGTTTGTTTGTTTGTTTGTTGCTGTTGCTTTTTCTGTTTGACTACAATTTACGTCATTCGGTGGCAAACACCTGCAACACCCCCTTCCTTTCTTGTTCATGTAGTACTTACCAACCTCAACCTCAACCCAATCCTCATTCCGTAGCTAGCAATTTGGCCCCTAAGCGTGGCCGACCACCACCTGCCCGCGGGGTCCCGCCCACAGTGCGCACTAACGCCTGTACATACATAATTAAATCGTGTTATCCTTGTTGACTTTGTTATTAATCCACTCCAGCAAATTGTTGTTGCTGTTGTTGCTGTTGGTATGTTGCTCTTCTGTTTGGCTATATTATTTTGTTCTTTTTTTTTCTTTTGTTGCTCTTCACAACATTGTGCAATTCTTTTCGCTGTTCCCGTTCGCATGTGTGTGTGTGTGTGTGTGTGCATGCGTGTGTAGAAAGGTTTCGAATTTTATTATGCGGAAAAAGGTTTATAAATGGAATTTTCAAGTTGTTAAATTGTTTATTTAGGATAGCCATATAAACACACTCCAACACACACACACACATATACGTATATGTACTGCCTGAGTGTTCGTATTTCCGCCTTTTCTTTGTACTCTGCTCGCTAAGGGTGTTGGGGTATTTGACACTTTCTTTTCTTAGCCAAAGGTATAAATGAGTATTTTGCAGTCAATCAAACTCGAATCTCAGTGCAATTTTGCTATCATTTACCGTCGGTATGGTCAACACTGGCTTTGAATGTGCTTAAAAATCTTGAGATTTTCCCACAATCCACCCACAATTTGACTTAACTTTCAGCCCACCTAATACAATAGAGTATTGAGTAGTTGTGCACTTCCTGGCTTGGAAATATTTTCTGATTTTTGCCATCGGCTGTGCAATTTTCAATGTTTTCATACACAATTTCGCAGATTCGAGCGTTTTGTTGCCTTGCATGTCTGACCCAGTGCGTGAGGTTGGTGTGCGTGTCATGCGTCTGCGTGTGTGTGTGTGTGTTGAGCGTTAAAATATTTTTTGTGTTCTACTACGTAAACGGAAGGATGTTGTTGGCAGATTTTGACACGTTGACATTTAACGGGCATTATTATGATGATGCCCAAAAAAACACAAAAAAGGGTACAATATTTTCGCAACAGCTTTAGTTTGAATGAATCAGACAGTTTTTTGTTTTCTCTTTTATAAAATGCATTGCCAATCAAGATGAAATTATATTTCTTTACACAGTTTATTTCAGGCGTAGTGATTGAATCAGAATTTACTATAAAAAAGTTTCTTTCTGTTCAATCGAACGCTTTAAATCTTTCAATTAAGTTGAACAACTTTTTGATGAAATGCTAAAATTTAGCACATAAATAAAATACTCGAAACCAATTGACATAAAAGTTAACCAATCTTCAGTTCTCGCTCAATCTAGCGTGTGCATGTGTGTGTGTGTGTGTGTGTGAAATGCTTTTGGCTTTTAGCACTGCCATGGGCCTACTTTTGGCGTTATTTTGTAGCCAAGGCTTAACTCCACGCAGTCATTTGATTTTTAATAAGTGTTTCGTGTTTTTTACGGCCTGATGAAATGAAAGGAGAAGTATAAATCAAGAGTCGAACGAGACAAGAAAGAAGAAGAAGATGGAAATATGTATGATGATGAAGGATTGTAAGTTGGTCAAGCTGCATAGCTTTTTTTTTACAAATGATTTTAGTTGTAAAAATACATTTCTATGCGCGCTATAAGCTCATTTAGCATTTTCTATTACAATTATAGCACGTTTTTGACTTCTTGATTGTTTGTGAATTTCGTTTGTTTATAGTTGAATTATTCTTACGTAAATGTATAAGTATTTTCTGTTAATTAGTCGCTAGCTTTTCTTTTCTCTTGGGGTTGGCACTGAGTCTGACTTAAATAATAAAGACGACCTTGGCAAGTTTCGGACAATCTCATTGACTTTCGATAGAGAGAGAGAGAGAGAGAGAGAGAGAGAGAGAGAGAGGGAGCAAATCCGCTTGCTTGCCCCAGATAATTTAATTAAAAATACCAACCATTTGAAATCAAACAAAATTTTACGCACAACAACATAAATGACTAAACGGCAAGTGCCCCCAACGCGGATGCCGCTGCTGCAGTCAAAGTTCGTGTCCTGCGTGTTCGTGTCGGTGTTTGGTGTTTGGTGTTGGTGTTGGTGTCCGTGGAGTGAGACTGGCTAGCTGGTTGGACTTCCTGTTGGTGATGCGCCGTGGCGATAGAATTCATTAAACTTTAAACCGTAATGAATTCTCAACTTAACTCAACAAATTTCAAAAGACAAGAAGATAGACACCGCGTGCGGTGCACACACACACACACACACACAAATACAAATAGGAATGGTTATTGCTTTGGTTTTAGCTTGAACTTTGGGCACTCAGTCTAGGACGCAACGATAGAGGAGGGGGGGGGGTCTCTCCAGTTGTCTATTACTGGCACTGTATCTTCTAGTCGACATCTGGTGTCGGGCAAGCGCCGAGCGTTTTGGCCACTTGGCACCACATAATCAGCACAGTTTATGCTGTCGGCTGTTATGGCTGTCACAGCCTGCAGCATGCTTCTTGCCCCCAGCCAGCCCTATACGGCACACGCTTCAAGAATATCAATATAATTTACAACAAGCAATAATCGTAAGAAGCAGGTAAAAGTGCTATCTGAAAATATGAGAAAAGTATAAATGTTGAACAATATACAAGAAAATTCTTGTCATCGGATAACGAAGCTGGCATTTACTTAAGCAATAAATAGCCTTGATCTTTCAAACATAGAATGAATCAAAATAAATGTTTACATACATATTTACTTAACGTTTGATATGAAAACCACTTAATGCACTGTCTAAGTGATTTTTGTGGCAATTTTGAGTGCAACATCCTTAGAACGGAAACAATTGAGCAAGGATATCCTTCACTAAAATGGATAGTGTTGTGTTACCAATTTCTCAATACAAACAAATGCAATTATTTCCAAGAGGTGGTACAGCCCATTTCAATGGAAATCAGATACCTATCAAGATACTAATGCACTTATGTATATGTCAATTCTTCGTTTTGAGTGTGTTGAAAAAAAAATGGTCGAACGGCACTGTTAATAATTGAAGTCCTTTTAGTCGCTGTTATCGTGGAACTTGCTTGTATTTGTTATGTATGTACATATATATGTACATTTTGTGCGTGTGTATGCGTATGAGTGCGAGAATTAAGCTCTGTTTATTCTGTGGGGAGCAATCTCTGAATCATTGTGCACATCCTCAGCCATAGCTAAAGAAAAAGTACACGCACACATCCCCATACACATCCAAATTTGTGTCCATGTGCACATCATGTTCTCGCCGTCGTCGTCCTCGCCAACATCGTCATCGTCATCTTCATCGGCATCATCGTCATTGTCTTAATTGTGTGGAAATAAGCGAGTGAGTGGCCCCTTCATGGCAAGTTAATTGCGGGCTTTTGAGTCATGTGCCCATATTAAATATGCATGTGAGGACGCGGCAATGAAAATGGGAACAGCAACCAGACAACCAGAACCAGAATAAAATGCAGAATTAAGCTTGGAAAAGGGAAAGGCAGGGAGGCGTGTAAGCTGCGCCCGATCAGCCTGCGTATATAGTACATCATACATGTGTGCTTATATAGAGCATATGCATATAGGGGAAAATTCTCGGTGTGTGTGTGTGTGTGTTGTGGCAATCGGATTAATTATGCATGAATTTACTTAGCAGCAGCTCGCGAAAGATACTCTCTCCTTTCCCATTATACAAGGACACGGCCGAAGCACTAACTGCAGACAGTAGAAGTGTGGGTTGGAAATGAGAATGGGATAAATGTGGCGTATGCAACCGCAGCCACCCAAGTAGGTTCATGATCCAAGTGTTTGGCTCAATTATTTAACAGATCTGTCGCTTAATGGCCTACAGCAGACCGTCAATCGTTCGGTTGGTCGCTAAATCATAAGAAGACACACTTTTTAAGCCGATTTGATATTTTTTATAATATTTTAATATACAAAAGTAATATTCGTCAGATTAATTTTTATGTATATGTTTGATGTGTTGGATCAAAAATGGTCTATGGATTCTATTCTGAGATAGTTATGTAAGCTTGAGCTCCATTCAGCTCCAGTCAATCGACGCAAGGCCAAAATCTGGGGTGTCTGATAAATTTGAATGCCTCCTAAAAGTATGCAATTTATTTCTTAGAAATTCTTTAATTCATACCTTAATTGAAATTCAAATGTAAATCAGGCATTATTCACTACATATTCTATCTGCTAGGGCATAAATGCTATTGAAATTTCATGATATGAGACCCAAGCCGCAAATGAACAATTTTGGTTAGCAACAGCAGTAAACGCATAACTTTCTTTTCGCAACAAGTTTGAGCTAAGTTTTTTTTCAACGGGTTCGAACTTAACAAAATCTTTGACTTGCAGTCTTGTCCAAAGAACTGAATTGTTTTTAAGTTAATGTAAATTGATTTGAAGATTGGGAATTTGCATTATGGTAGTCTCTGTAAAAGTTTGATCGAATGCTTATTGGCCTTGTATAAAGCATTGTTGTAAAAACTCAACTAAAACATTTAATATATTTTGAGTTATTTTCTTGTACTTTTGCTTATCATTAATAGTGCCATGAATTCCTTAGGTTTTCCAAATTAGTTGAAATGAGGTTTATATTAAATTTTATATTTGGGCCGATTGCAGGCGACAATAACAATTGCTTGTTATTGTTGTTGTGGCTGTTGTTCTTGTTTGTTGGGTAGTGTATGGGTGAACTCGTTAGTATTGCTGGGAAGTGCCTTAGGCATGACCACATGGTATATTACTCATACGCGCTATTAGCCACACACACACACACACACACACACACACAGACTCACACAGATGAACAGAGACCACGTGTGGCTGCTGTGTTGCATTGCAACGGATGTAAAAGTGGCTGTGGAATTGTATGTCGCAAAAGGTTTTTGCTTAGTGAGATGCCAGCAATAGGATCGGTTTGTTGCTGTTGTTGTTGATGTTATTGTTTGTTTGTTTGTTTGTTGTAGCTGTAACTTTAGATGTTGTTGTTGCCCAAGTGCCAAACGAAGCGTGGCAGCCTCAAAACGTAAATTTTAACGTCCTTGACATTTTATACCGTTTGGCGTTCAGATGACTTGTAGCTTGCAGCGCATTTATATATATATCTATATATATATATATATTGAAGTGCGTGTGTATTTATATATGGCGTGGCAATCAAATCGTGCTTAGCTCACCGTATGGCACATCATTTACTTTGGGGACGCATTCGGGCTTTCTATCCAACTAATTGTTTACTTTAGGCCGTAACTTAGTAGGGCCCATAACTAGGTAAGAATTAAGTCAGGTCAGGCTTAGCGGACCAAACGCCAAATGTGCACAGCCACACACACACAAAGACACACACACATACGTATCCAGGCTTACACGCACTCCAGGACAGAAGATTATTGTCAGTTAACCCGACCGGCATTCGCTTGGAAAAAGGTCAATGCACAAGATTTTACCGTTCGTGTTGCCTCAGACTTTTTTGTTTTTTGTTTTTCATTCCATGCCAAGCAGGGAAAAATAAGAATAAAAAAAATTGAAAAAATGTGACACAAATTCGATTTGCAAAATCGCCTGAACCGTCACCTGAACTCGAACCCGAACCTGAACCTGAACCTGTAGCTGAACCTAAGCCCAATGACCATCAGGTTCCATGCGTTACATTTTTTGCCAGTTCATGAGGCGATTGCGTTTCTGGATATGTGCTCGGGCATCCATACATATAAAAAGGTTGCTTCACACTGGGCAACCCTTTGGCTCTCGGGGGCCTTCCCTGCCTACCTCATCACCTTGAAGGCATCCCAAAAGCACCACATGAGCCATTCGAAGGTATATATATATAATATATACTCGTAGTTTTGTATTCATTTGTGTACATATGTTACATTTTGTAATATCAGCGATTTACAGTTAACCTTTTGATTCGATTCACTAAATGTGTTTCAGGTATCAAATGCCAAACGAATAATACTTTTCATTATAGCAAATCTTTAGCATGCATAACATTGCTTCATTTCATTTAGTTAAGATAGTAAATGATATTCCTTGCTAAGGGACTCAGAGTATATCCCAGCTCATTTAAAAAATGAACGAAGAGTTAACAAAAATAAAATTCCATTAAAGACTGGCCATTAAATACTAAACAGAAATGGATTTACAAACCTACTTGAACATAAACTTTGTTGTGGTTAATTGTTTCTTTCGTGTGTTTTGGAGCCCTTGTTCTCTTTGATACATACTCAGTTAGTCAGTTAGTCCTGTGTAGCAGTTGCACTCGTTTTGTTGCTGTTGTGATTGCAGCTGTCGCTGACAGCAATGAAGGTCGAGATGGTTAAGGGGTGGAGGGATGGAAAACGAGCCAAGCAACATTCATCAATCATTTCTTCAAGCAGTGAGTGCATGAGAGACATGCACGCCAGGCCACAAACAATACAACAACACGCCACAAATGGCGATGATTGCAATAACGATGGCAATTCTCGATATTCGATAGTTGATTGCTTGTAGTCGATGCACACACACACACACACACATATTGTTGCTTTTGTTATAAATTACAAATAGATTTTAATGGTGCTAGCGAAAGCAATAAACCTGATTTACTCGGTTTTGTACATTCAATTTGTTTGTTGGCTCACATTAGTCCGCCAAATCCTTCACTCTTTCCGCTCTGTATTTCGTGTGCCATTCTTTTTATTAGTTTTATGTAAAACTTTATTTGTTGCTCTTCTTTTCTTTATGCTAACAAGAATGTTTCCTTAATCCATGGTTTTGAATGCGCCTTCCAGCATCTGTTAGTCTAAGCCTCTTTCGTTAGTTTTTGCCCCGTCTCTTGTTGCATCATTGCATTAGTTTGCTGCTCTGTGAGCTGGCGATGTTGTACAAAGTTTTATTTGTCACTGATTTGAGTATCGAGGCCAACTCCAATGTGCGGGCACTCTCGCATGTGCCACGTTCCCTGTTCCCCTATTTTCCGCTTTTCGATCTATTTTCCTGTTGTTGTTGTTTTTGTTGTTTATTTCAGTCAAAGCAGAAAACAAAAATGCAAAGTAATGCAATTTATCTGAAAACTATGCTCTGACACACCCGCTTCTCTCATAGCCCATGGTCTCGTTTGAGTCCTGATCAAACAGAATGCAACAGCAAAAGCAACAATAAACAACAACAACAAACAACATGATGCAAAAATTGGCTCAGAGTATGTACTTGTCGGACATAACTAAAAATAAAGGACACACACAAAATGAGAAGAGTTTTGATGTTTAGTGTTGGGCGAAAACAGTGAGCGCTTTTACTAGAAAGGCCTGTTTCCAATTTCGTAAAACATATCACAAAACAAAAAAAAAATATGAGAATTAAAATAATACTTTATTAAATCTCTCATAACAATGTGAAAAAGACTCTGGAAAGTTAACTAGAATGTTTTTGAGTTTTATTTGGCTTTTCACTTCACAACTTTATGTGCGGCTGGCAGGTGAAAACTTTTAATGGCTTTTAGCGGATTTGTACTCCTTTTCAGATTTAAAACCGAACTTTAAATTCAAATGCATGAATCATGGACTTAAAGAGAATTGAAAACAAAAGAAATCGAGTGTTCAGTTCTGTTCAAGTCGCAACTAAATATATGTTTTAATATTAACTCATTAACATAGCTACGACGAAGTTCAAGTGAAATTTTACTAACGGATTTCAATCTACATAATTTTATAAAGGAATCTTTACATGAAATGTTTATTGTCATTTTATTCTTAAGTCCAAGTCAAATGGATTGATTTATAACATTTTTGTAACGAGCTACTAAAGCTTAAAACAATATATCAATATACTAAGTTGCGTTTAAATTAATTGTTTTTCTTTAATTTATTATAAGACTTATGGGGTTTTGGGTACACTTAAGTTTTATGACGCCACGTTGGTTAAATTAAAGATATCTTTGTCTATTTTTTTTTGGGTACTTGTGCGAGTATGCAAAATGTGCGGGGATAATAAACTGCTAAATATGTACATGTACCGACCGAATTCAGCCTAAGTTGCCTTTGTTGGCTGTTGGCACATAACAAATATTTAGCACATGCACTTACGTAACTGTGTGTGTGTGCTTAAACATAGATATGTGTATGTATCTCGTTTGGTTTTTTGCCTACTCGACAATACTAGTTGAAGCCCAAGAGCGTAAATCGTGGCAGTTGGTTAAGGTGGAACAAGGCGGGTCGGGCTATGACTGGGCGGTGCTTGTGTGTTCAGGTTGGGTGGGTGGGTGGGTGGTGCCTTTGTGTTTGCCATCTCTGTGTGAAAATATTTCTATGTCCTTTAATAAAAATGATAAGTCACAGCCAGGGAATAACAGGAAATGTGAGTATTGCAGTGAGCTGTTGGAGTTTTCTGGGCATACTACATATATAAGTGTGTTTGTCGTCCGCCCATTGTAATGCTAAAGTCTCACACGGCCAACGCACACACGAGTGATTTAATTAAACGTTAGCAAAAATACTAGTGCTGCACACACATACACACACACACACACACTCACTCATATACCGACAACAATGTGTGGCAGAAGATTTTTAAATTAAGATTGTGCATTTGTGCCCCAAAAATATAGCAAAATAAGAAGATATATTTGGCATAGTGCATTCGGGCACAGAATCTAATCAAATAACTGGACAAAAGATGGATTGGATACAAAAATGTGGCTTCAACCATAACAAGTCAGCAAAAATATTGCACGTTCAACAGCATAACCCAAGACATAACACATACAATATGTCTATGATAAGATATGGGAAAATTTAATTTATATCCCTCAAACAATAATATTCAATTAATAATTCTGTGTGCGTAAGGTTTCACAACATCAATTTAAATTTGCTTTTCTCTGGGTGAGATAGTAATGTTCGAAAACTATTTTTATTGTTTTCCAAAGGCAAATTAAAATGTTATCAATGTACGCTGTGGAACAGAAGTCTGTCTTTGTTATTGTTAATCAATTTCATAACAATATGCAAGAAAAATTGATGAACATTCGTTAGAGATAGTTAGTTACTAGTTAGTTAAGATTAACTGATATTATTTGTAACATTTGGCTATCGATTTCTTATACATATAACAAGTATATTGCTTTTCTAATATAGCTAATAGCGGCAGAATGTTGTTTAGCTTTCGACACAAGTGTGTGAGATGTGTTTGTCTTGGGGCTTTGATACAAATCACTTTTTGCTTTGGTTAATAGTCGGCATATTTTATTCCAATTTTGCAGTCTCACAAAAACCTACAAAATCGTTTCATATGTCATTGCAATTGATCGTTTGCATAGCTTTTTTGTTCGCTACCGTGCTGTTTTTGCTACTGTTAAAAAGGGCCAGAAAAAAGATTGGCAACGGGTCGTTAACTTATCCGTCGCTCGTCGTCGCCTGCTCGTTTATCTGTGCCCGGCGTGCGTAATCCTAATGAACGTCCTGTCCCTCGGCTGTTGTTTTGTGTACTCTGTGTGCTGTATGCTGTATGGTGTATGGTGTATGGAGCAGTATGTCCTGGCAGCATAATTGCTGTATTCCACACACTTTTTTGTTGTGGTTTAAGGCTTAAAGCTTGAAGGGCGAAGACCTTTGGCAAAAGCCTAAGGCAAAGAGCTCAGCTCAACGCAATGTGCTGGTGTTGCCTGTTGGCCCCTGTGGCATGCCAGTTCAGCGTCTTTTACGCGTCATTGCCGAGGGTGTCACCACCCAATAGAAAACGATTCCAACCCGATGCCCCGGCTGATAGTGTGCCATGCATACGCCTCGTTTATCTTCGTTTAATTGAACGCACGCAGTTTGAGGCACGGTGTTTTCACTTCTCTATGCCTCTCTCTCTCTCTCTTTGCGTATCTGCCTTTTGCACTGGTGTTCTCGATGTCTGTTTTGGGTTAGATGTGCGAAATAAACACTCGAAACGCTGAACCTCATGAAACAAGGCCAAGCATATAAATCATATGACACGACTAGCTAATTTTGCCACTTCGCCTGCAAATAAATAATTTAGGCAATTAAAATATATATATTTTAGTGCTTTTATAAACACTGTTAATTAGTTGACGTTTTAACTTTAATTAACTTCCTTCTATGATCTCTAATATCTCTCTATACACAACTTACTAAGTAGTTTGAAACATTGCGTATACGCAACGTTATTCATATTCGTTTAGTTAGTTGTCGCATTAAACGGAGTGTTCAATTTTAAATTTAACAAAGCGCTGTGGCACACTTAATGCAGCTTCTGAAGATGATTAATGGCCGACAGCTGACTGTGGCAATGGCCCACAGACCCAAAAAATACACGAGATACTCACACCACGACATAAACTATACTATGTATGTATATAAATAGGTATGAATAGATATTGAGGATGCGTTTGCCAAACGCTTTGTCAGTCAGTCGGTTAGTGAGTCAAACAAATTGAGCTACATGACTCAAGCGAGGCAGTCAACTGTCAGTCAGTCAGGAAGAGTTCGTTTACCGAAGGAAAACGCTTGTAAAACTAACGATAAGCGTCATGTAATTTGCGATACGTGTGTTTCTGTTTATGTGTGTTTGTGTTTATATGTGTGTGTGCATGTGCTAGTGTGCGTAAACAAACTCACATTATAAGGCTGCAAATTGATTTGTTATAGATTATTTAAATTATCGTTCATGCAAAAAGGTGCCGTCAACCGAATATTAGGCTCAGGGCGCTGACCTATTTGGTCAGTAAACTTGAAAACGTTCGGTTCAGTGCTTTGTTTTCTTTTTGATGCACTTTCTACTATAAGCTAGACAAATAATTGCTTGCAGTCAACCAACTGTTATCTGATTTGAAACAAATATTTAATTAACTTATAACAAATTCCGAGAAGTGACGTCAAGCAAATTAAATAATGTTGACTGCATTTATCGATAGTGCAAATGAAAGTATTTTGTGACTTAAGAAAATATTGAAAATTATTTAAAATGTTAAGGAACTAAAAATATATAGCATATAATTACGTTAGAAATATTATGTAATAGAATATATGTTAATGTTGCAATAATAATTAAAGCACTATCGATTGTTTTAATTCGATTGTTCAATTGCTTAGTTTGAAGAAGTGCCCAGTGTTTAAATGCTTTTACTGAAGAAACGTCAAAACAAATAAAATGTTAGCTGAATGTTAGTAAAAATTTATTATTGGTTCGTTAAGAATTTATGAAAGCAATCGATGTTTTTAAACGCGAATATCGATTTTAATCGATTGGCTGTTAAGTTCTAGGTAGTTAAGCCTGTTGTTAAGGCACTTCAATCCGACAAGTCTCTGCTCTGTATATGCAACAGATGAGCAAATTGGTTGCCTGTCAAATAGAAGGGGACCTGCATGTCAGCTGAAGTACATTACGATCAATTCCAGTGGAAGGTCCGCATGCTGGCCTCAAATACACACAAACACACAAACACACACACTGACCATACTATCTTACTCTCTGATGTGTTTGTGTGTGTTTTATTGCGATTGTGGGTCACAGACTGCACAACGTCGACAACTGGACAGTGACAGAAGCATAGTAGAGGGAGGAGACGGAGGCGACTGTGTTTGTGAATGTGAATGTGAGGGAATGATGCTTTAGTTGAGCTCCCATTGGGACATATTTTACATTTAATGCAGAACATTTGTCATGCGGTTGGCGCATTTATTCAAAGTATTTGCTGCAATTTTAATGCCAAAATGAGAGCACAATTTCAGAAAACCCAAATACGTACGACGCACAGACTTCACATTTTATGTGTGCTGACTGCCTGCTGCCTGAATGCCAGCCTGCCGATGCCTGTGCAGCTATTTAAAAATGAATTTATGCGTAAAAATGTTGCATGTAATTTTCACTTTAATACGAAACTGTTGTAAATGTGCCCGAATCGCAACTGACAATATGCTGAAAGCTGTCTGATTTATACATAGCAAACATACCTATATACGTACATATATATGGATTTTGTAATTTTTAATTTGTAGCATAACGTAAAAAACAACATGCAATTTTACAACTATATGTTAGTGCTTGAGTGAAGATAATTTTGATTAAATAACAACTGTTTTCTCTTTTTCCACAGTGAATGATGCCATAATCAAATGAAAAACTTCAAAGATAACGATCCCAAAGGCCATCAATAAATAAATGTGCATATACTTGAAAAATGAATTTGTCTACCTATGTGTGTGTGTGTGTGTAAGTTCTAAACCAAAATAGGAACAACAACAACAATAGCAAATGCAACAAAAAGAAGACGAAAACACTGGCAATCAAATTCTATTTCCAAATTGAATTTTAAATGCACTTACACAGACACACAATCACTTAGTGATTGCCAGCCAAATAGACAAGGAGTAGCAAGAGGCCTCAATAGGGAGAATAAACAAAAAGCGAGGTTGGAGATGCGAGACCAACTGGCAAATGAAAGGACATAACGACAATATTTGCCATCAGAATCAGAATCTCGGAATCAGAAACAGAATCAGAAAAAGAATCGAATCGAAGTAGTGAAGAGGCAGACAGCTACTTGTTAGCTAGAGCTTGCCAAGCAGCAGCAGCAGTCGTCGGGCCAAAAAACGCATCGAGTGTTGTAAACAAGTTCCGGAAATATACGAAAAAATAACAGAAGCGCCCGCTCTCCATAGCTAAAAATCAAACGTAAAAAACTGAGAGCAGAAAAAAGGCATTCAAAAAAACATGCCAGAACATACAAAGTATATCAACTAGTAGTAGTAAATGTATGTGTGTATTTTTAACAATTGCGGCATTGCAAACAAACAATAAGAACAAACAATAAGAACAAACAGATAAGAGCAGTGGCAGCAAATCAATCAGTGAACGATATCGTGGTGCGATTCGAACAGATTTCAACTTAATCGGACACACACACACACACACACTCAACACCAATTCCTTTGGCGTTGACAAGCTAAATAGTCAAGGTCAACGACCCACACCCAATCCGCCCGCCACCTGCCGCCTGATATCGGGAGATGTCACAAATGTGTGCAACCAGTCGTTGCCGTTGCCGTTGCTCACAAACACCTTTACGTGTCGCAGACAGAGCCTGAGACGGTCCCACGCAGACCCCTCTCTATCCCTCTCACTATCTCTCTCCCTCTCTTTCTATTTCTAGCTGGCTCATTCGATTTCCGGCCAAGCAACCCCACAAAATTTAAAAGCCATATCCAACCACTTCGCCCCCTGCCTACAACACATGAAAGAGCAATGGTGAATTTTTGATAAATGGTTGGACAGAGTGAAAAAAAAAAAAACAAGAAAAAACAAAATCTTGCGGCAAGCCAAAAGTAAAAGTTTTCGACTGCTTGCAAAATTGAAAGGCAAGTAAGGTGGTGGCACAGATAAGGGGCAGCAACATAAAAAACACAAAAAAAAAAAAAACAATAATAATCACAACAACAACAACAATAACGACAAGAACAATAACAACCGTCCCATCAAGAACAGAAGTGGCATTAGCAAGCGTCAGCCTCAACTTTGATAACAGCAAAAATAAAATGAAAATATACTAAAAATAAAAAAAGGACCAGCAAAGTAAAAGGAAATAACAAAAAAAAAGCAGCAGCAGCAGCGGCAGGAGCAAGAGAGGAAGACAAAATAAAAAACAATTGCTATAGAAAATTGCTGTTTTTTTTTGTAGCTATTGCATAGCTCGCAAGTCCACGCCACGAGTGAAGGAGGCGTGCTGGGTTATTGATTCACCGATTCAGCCGCCTGATCGATGCGCCATATGTCTGGCTAACGGGCGCTGCCACTGTGCCAGTTGGCCGCATGCCACAGGTTGAGCGAGAGTTTGAGGCAATTGAGTTTTAGCTCGCATTTGAGTTTCAATTTGCGTTTTGCTATTGCATTTGAGTGATTGCGGCTTCATAAAGACATTGATAGCGACAAAGGAATCAATGAATGACTGAAAGGCAATCGATCTCAAGCTAACTGACTAACTAACCAAGTGACTAATCTGTGAATGAACACGATTGATCGAATGAATGGCTTCACTTGCCTTTTAACTGTTGCTGCCCACAATAAAAAGAAGAAGCAAACGGAACAGTGCCGCTGGTCCACTCAAAACACTTAATTAACACTAACCAAATGCGTCTCATTGTGGCCATATTAACGAGAATGAGTTCCCAACGGACCCACACATCGAGTACAGCCTGGCTGGCCTATGCCTGTGCTCTCAAATTCCTAATAATGCTGCCAGGTGAGTGGAAACCTAACCACAATATTGCTACATTTTCTTGTTGTTTACAGCATCTAACACTTAAGTGAACTAATTAATCCTGTTATCAACTTGAAACAATTAAATTACGTAGCGTCTCGTGTGTCGCATTTTATGTTTGAATTTGCATTTGCATAAGTAATCAACCTAATTACATAAGCAATTAGGTTTTGTTCTTTTTTTCGTACTCTCTATAAGATACATAAGTACTATTAGAGAGATTAGATGTCAGAAAGCAACCATCAAATGATGTAGATTAAAAACCTATAGTTAATAGTGGTAATTACTTATGCTTGAACCTAAGATCAAGAAGGATAGGGTTATATTAGTAAAAAAAAATTCATCGCACTATAAACTGTGAATGTTAAAAGCTTAAATTTTGTTTAGTCAAATTATTTTTTTTAAAACCGTTTTTATAGTCTTGGTTGCTTTTAATGAAATGACTGATGAAAATCGATAACATGTCTTTCGAAAGTTTAGTGTTGATAAACATCTTAATAGCTTAAGCACCTCCTGCATTACTGCTGGTACCTCGACAAATTCTTCACTTAAGAGTTATAATTTTGAAGCTGATCTATTGAACTGAACTATTTTTAATGAATGTTATAGACTTAATCATTGGTTATTAACACTTTATTTCAATTTAATTTAGTGCCATATTGGGCTTAACATAAAAATTTAACATTGATGAACGTATTTTATGGATTGTTGTCAGTTGTGGGTTATCCCATTTATGGTCGCCAACGTTTAACTTGGGTGGGATTAACCAACTGCTTGTTGTTTGTTGTACGAGGTGTTCGAGTAGTTCGAGGTGTTTGGGGTGTTTGGGGTGTTTGGGGAGTTCGAGAAGTTCGAGAAGTTCGGGGAGTTGTTTGAGGTGAACGTGTAAAAGTTGTGTTAGAAATAGTTTTTTTGTTGGTATTTGTGTAAGGAGTTTTCTTAGATGTTCCGGGCTTAGGGTTTAAAAGGTCATCTTCATCATCGATCATTGAGTCTGATTCGGAATTACAATCTTGGATTCCCAAGGACTCAAATATCGGATCATCAAATCCTACTTCCTTTTTGACCTTTTGTTATGTATGGAAATTGTTCATAAAAATATAAACAGTAGATATTGATTTGATGTTACCAACTTACCTGTGGCTCTTTGTTGTCAGTTCCACTTATTATAGGTTTTGTCAACTGATCGGAGTCCCCGATTTTCTCAAATGTCAGGTGGTGTTTGATTAATCCCAACTCCCCCACGTTCTATTCATCAAACATATTGATGTGGTGATTGTCCATCAGAGTATTTGTTTATAGTCAGACGATAGTACTAACTTACCTGTGCCTGTTCGTCAGCCAATGGAGACATCTTAGCCTCGACCGTTGCATCTGTGTTACAAATATCTACCTCGCCCAAGGCCTGATCGATTTCCTTTATTTCATTGATATGGTGATTGTTCATTATAATTTGTATGTATAGTGTCACAATATTACTAACTTACCTTCAACTCGATAGGAGTTTCATGAGTTTCATGAGTTTCAGTAGTTCCATGAGTTACAGGAGTTACAAGAGTTAAAGGAGCTTCAGGAGTTCCATGAGTTCCAGGAGTTCCAGAAGTTCCAGCAGTTTCAGGAGTTCCAGGAGTTCCAGGAGTTCCAGCTTCGAGCATTGGTATCGGGCTGTTGTTCTCTTCTGTCGCCACAGTCTCAAGCAATGGTTTTGTGATGGATTTATTCTTTCTTTTGAAGATTCTCATAATCAATAGCTTTAGGCGATCCTAATGGAGATGGTCCATACATTTGTATACATATATGTATGTTGTTAAACAATATTACTAACTTACCTTCAACTCGATAGGAGTTTCATGAGTTTCAGTAGTTCCATGAGTTACAGGAGTTCCAGTATTTTCAGGAGTTCCAGAAGTTTCAGGAGTTCCAGCTTCCAGCATTGGTAACGGGCTGTTGTTCTCTTCTGTCGCCACAGTCTCAAGCAATGGTTTTGTGATGGATTTATTCTTTCTTTTGAAGATTCTCATAATCAACGGCTTTATGCGATCCTAATGGAGATGGTCCATACATTTGTATACATATATGTTTGTTGTTAAACAATATTACTAACTTACCTCGTCTTGTTTGTAAGCATAGTAAACCGCAATACAGAAAGCAACTATCAAAGTCGTTAATACGATATCAAAGGCCTCCAGGCCTCCTCGTTTTGTTTGTGGTTCTTCTATTGGAACCGGAGTGTAAATGTAATTATACGGAGAAAATATATATCTTAATACTTCGTCCGTTATATAAGATATTAACTCATCCGGATACGGACGTTCCTTAATATCAATTCTCATTTTTGAATTATTCCCAACGCTGGAAGCCATTCTCAATTAATTTTGTCGTGTTATATGTTCTGTTTAGTGGGTTTTAGCGGTAACGTTAAGTTCTGGGTTATTTTAGAAAATATTCACTCGATTAAAAAATTTATATATTTTATGCTTGTAATAGTATAATAATACTGTGCCTACTGATTTTATAACACGCCGCTCGAAGCACTTACTAAATGCTCTCATTTGCTATGGGACGATATCAAAGCAGGCGGGGCTTAAATACTTAATGCAAAAAGGCATCATTTCCGATCCCACAAAGTATATATGGATATATGTTTGATCAGAATCAGCAGCCGAGTCGATATAGCTATGTCCGTCTGCATACATGATACTTTTTAGCGCTTGTAATTAACCCTTAATAAATGTAATTCAAAAGCAAACATGAAAAGTTACCTTAAAATTGGACACAAGTAATTTAACTAGTTATATCAACATTACAATGCATCATGTAAACATATGGTTGATTAAATACTGGCTTGTTTTACCTGGCAAGACATTGTGTTTCGGGGAAGACGCGAAAAAATGTTGATTACGAATACGCAGCGTAGCCAATACAAATACAAAAAAAAATGACTCACTTTTGCATTAATACAAATGACATCGCCACTGCTTGATGCGTCTGTTCGAACTTAAACTGTTGCCTGCGCCTGCCACAAATTTGCTGTTGTTGTTGTTGAGACAGTGATGCGCTCTTTGAAGGCTGATAAATGTTTGACTGGTTAGCTGGAGAGCTGGATAGCTGGATAGCTGATGCGTTTACTATGTGAATGTGAGTCTGCTGATTCTGACGACTGGCAATTTGTTTATTTGATTGCATTTTGTGCACGTGTACGGGTTAAGAGTGGGATGGTGAAGGAAAGGTAAAGTACCCGAACAGGCATCGAAGCATCGTTGCTTGAAATGTTGTCACTGTTTGTACGATTGCGTGCACAAATCAAAGTCAACTGCGGTAAGTGGAACGACAAATAAAGTGCACCCGCCATTGTGAAAAGCAGCGGGCTGCAAGTTGCATGCAGCTGAAATCTGTTTCTGCTGCTGTTGCTGTTGCTGCTGCCTGTCTGTATGTAACTATACGTTGGCAATTGACAATCTTTCAAAGTTGACTGGCAAGCAAATTTTTGGATCCTTTACATTTGCAAACGGCACGACAATTAAATTGATGAGCGTTGAGCAAAAATTGGCAACAAGAGAGAGAGACTGAAAGATGTGATTTATGGGAACGTACCGGGAAATTTGCACAGAGTACTTTTAGCTTTTGAAATGGTTTGAAACAAGAATTTACTTCATTAAGAAATGTAAATAAACAGCTGTCAAAAGTATCACACGTTGACTTGATTTCTTAATGTTTCGCTTTAAATAACCTTAGTTAGAGCATGTAAATGTATGCTGCATAGCTTGTATAGCTTGTTAATAACAATTTTTTGTGTGTCATTTGCATAAGCCTTGCACCCGCACTTCTTCAGCGGTGATTTCAGGCAGCCGCATTCTGTTGTAACATCCGGCAGGCATCAAGCATTCCAGCATCAGAATGTGTACTACATAATTTTTAAAACATTTTTCTCTTTTCTTGCTATGCTGGCTGACTGTTCGTCGCATTTTGGTTATGCATAAAACAATTTTTGAGGCACGTTTCAATTCATTTTGGCCAAACTGCTGTGGGCCATTCAACTGTCAGCGCAGCCGGCCCTTCTGCTATCCCCTAGAAATGTTTCGGACCTACTTGAAAATAATTCTCGTTGCTGTTGCCTCAAGTATTTCTGCATATTTGTCGTGTATGTATGCGTGTGTGTATGTTTTCTTTCAGTTTTGTTTTTTGTATTTTTGGCACACACTCTTATTCACGTGTATGTTATTATACATGTATGAGCCAAAGAAAACTTGGTCTGTAGGAGTATTATCATGTTGGCGAATTTTTCCTGTTTTCTTTCTAAACTTATTTTTTTTCGCTTTCATAGCCACATTGAGGTGCCGGGTGCCCGGTGCTCGGTGCCAGGTGGCAAATGCTGACCGCGTTCAATATGCATGCTAATTTTGAGCTCCCACAGCGACGGCAGCAACTGGGACAGTAACTGGCATAGGAAAAACTACCAACTCCCCAATTCCTATGCGAAAAAAAGGAGAAGGCTTTTGACCCAGACGCATTTGTAGCCGCATTCCCGGTGCTTTTCTCTTTTGTAGTTTTGTCCGTTTCCACTGGTTACCTCAATTTGATTTTAGGAATAAATATTCATGAATTGCTGTATATGCGATTGCAAAATATTGTGTGTACGTTCTGTGGTAGCTGCCACTGAAATATTTGCGAGTAACAACAAAGCCGCAACACTTTTCAACAAATAACAATTTACACAACTTGCCAAAACTGCTATCTTTGCTATCGAATTGACAATTTGTTTTATCGGCAGCTTATTTATTTGAAATGTATGTTTGAGCAAAATGTGTGTGAGTGTTTGTATATGAACTGTAAAGTTGATTGGTAAAATTGCCACAAACTTTGCTTTCCATAAATTCTAGGTTAAATATAAATGTTTGTTTAACCGACATATTTGTAAAAAATCATGCGTCTAGTTTTTGGTAGGTGAAAGATAGCAAATGAATAATTTCCAGCTTATATCGATCAATCATAACCATAATAAGTAATTCTTGGGATAAGCAATGGTCAATTTTACAGTCGAACTTCCACGTAATGAAAATCAAGGGGCAGGAATAAATAAATTATCGTTATGGAGAATATTTGTAACAGGGGATGGAATTTTCATTGAACCAAATGCAGTGTTCTGGAAAATGTTCGTTAAACGAAAGTTCGATAGTAAATGTGTTTTCTTCTTCATCAAGTTTTAAGTTAATAAGGTAAAAAGTAAACCTTCACTCTTGTCAAAAAATTATAATACTTAAATACAGCTGCAGTCAGCCTTATGTGTGAGCCACGCCCAGCCACTTAATGCACGCCCAATTAAGGCAGCTTAGCGACAACTGTTGCCGCTGACACAAGCACCAAGAACCAAGTCAAAGCACAGAAACGGGCCAGCAGCAACAAAGCAGCGTTTGGAACAACAGCAACTCCATGGCGTGTTGCAATTAAGTATGACAAATTACTTGACAAGCGCATCTACAATGTTCAAGTTGCAATTTACCACTCCCTGCGATTGCTGTTAGTTTTTGTGTCGTTGCTGTCAAAGTGCCCCGGGTGTTGATGCGTGTTTAGTTACTGAATGACACTTGTCGGTCATGTACGGTTATCTGTTTTCGCGTTTTAATGGCATTTTTCTAGTGCTAACCATTAACACGATTTAATTACACCATTTACCTGTAATTATTGCCATGGCAATTGTCGCCATTATCGGTGGCACTCGACGCACACTGAATGAAATCTGATTTACTTTGTTTGAAATGCTGCTGATGGCACTTATAATTGTGCAAGTGGGTAAAAGAGTTAACAAGTTGATTTCGGGATGACTTTTCATAGTTTGGTTATTAGTTTATAATTAAGTTAACTGTTTAATGTCAAGATATAAATAATTGCGCACATTTCTCAATCATTTTTAGCCTCCCCATCGCACAAAATATTAGTAGGAAGATAGCTCTTTTGGATGCCATGCGCACCCATACCGCCCCCAATCATGCAGCCATCTTTCTCAGTTTTTGTGCCAGGCTCAGTAAATTAAGTGGCATCCCCGAAAGATCTGCATCTGCCAATCTTTGAACCCAGCGTTCATCGGGCCTATTTTCACCCGTTTTAAACAGGTATCGAGTGTACCACAGTCGGTTGTGCCGACTGCAACGTTTCTACTTGTTTTTTAAATTCAATTCAATTACATCAATTATTTTGTTGCATTGAAATTTCACTTAAAAGAAATTTTTAACTATACCAATTAGAATTACTTTTCTCTTCTCTACTTTAATAATTATCAATTGCTTTCATTAACACTTTTGAGACGTTTTTAATTGGCAATTTCTACACCCAAAAGCTAGCAACTTCTACCATATTCTCGTAGTATATATAGTTGAATTTTGTGTTTTCTTTTTCGCAGCTCATAAGCAATTGGAAAATGGCTAATTAGCTGGTCAAATGCTCACTTATGCATCGCTTGAGTGTGTTCTTCTATGTGTGTCTGGGGTGCGATGCATATATATAGTAGTGGTAGTACGCTGGTCAGGTTTCGCTAAAAATAATACATATATAAATATATGTATATGTATATGTGTATATACCATGTACATGTAATATATAAAAAGACCACTTTTGCCGCATTTCGCGCAGCGTCGAATTGAGTTCAATGTTCAGTTGTGGCGAGAGAGAGAGCAATGAACCGAGTACCACCACAAGGAATCGCATCACAGTTGGCAGCTGCAAACAGCATCACCAGCTTTGGCAAAAACATACTCGAGCACCCACACACACACACACACATACATATATATATATATATATATATATATATATAGGGGAGATGGCTTAGCTGAAGCGAGTGTCGCCGTCGAATAGTCCTCTGCATCAATGTTTATAGTCAAGTCAACGAATCTGGCTGGCCAAATACTCTTGCAAACTATACTCTCTACACGGCTAAAGCAAAGCCAACCAAAACCCTCCTCCCCCCCCCCCCCCACACCCAGCACACCCAGTTTTGTCTGTTGTGGCGCGCCTGAATGGTTTTGCAACTGCCAGCTGCCGCTGCAGTTCGTCGGCGTGGTAAATTTCAATTTGGCAAACGTGCGCCGCATTTTCTTTCTATTCTTCCTCTCTCTCTCTTTTTGGAATATTTTTTTTTGGCTTTAACTTTTCCATAGCACAAGTTGGCTGCTGCTGCTGTTGCCGCTGCGTTATTCAATGCGTTAGCAGCTCGAAGCAAGCGCACGTGCAAACTGCCCCTGCCAGTGTCCACTTTGTGCCTCTGCCCCACAGACTTGGACTCTTCCTTGCATCCAATATAACCGAATTCAATCCTTTTCTTTATTTTCAATTTGTGTGTGTGTGTGAGAGTTGGTTTGGAATTCAGCCGGACTAAAACGGACTTGTTCGTCTACTTCGACGGCATCATCAAATTTGCAGGCAGAGGAATCTTTTCAAAGTAATATCCATGTATGTATGTACATACTTCAGTCAAGAAGAAATTGTTGTTGCATTGAGATATTTGACCGGCGGGCACGCTTCTCTCCCTTTCAGACTCCCTCTCTTTCTGCTCGATGGATGGTTTGGATGCTGATGTTGATGTCCATTTCCATATCCATGACCATGTGGATGTCCGGTATCTTGGTATCGTTGTCGCTCTTCAGATGACTTGCTCCATTATTTGCCATCTATCAGCTATCCGTCTATCCCTTGTTTGTTTGTTTTGCCAGCTGATAGTATGATGTAAGTTAAGTTTTGAAATGCAAATGAGAGCTGCAAGCGAATTATTTTCTTTTAAATATCTGAACTCGAAAAGTTATTAAAATACATAAATTAGGATACGAATTTTTGTTGATTTATTGGCAAAAACAGCCTAACATTTCTGGCCAAATTGATTATTTATTTTTCGTTTATTGTGTGCCGTTAATTTTAATCCAAATGCAATTTGTGTGAAGCATTCATTAATAATTTAATGTCCTTAAGCATTTATTAAAGTTGGGTCAATGTTTAGTGCAGGGCACAATAACATCAAATCAAATGTTAATTCATTCAATGTCTACATAATAATAAGAATGAATTCAATTGGACTTCGATTTCAAATGGATATGGATGGTGTGTAATAGTATAAAAGCTAGCTTGTTGGTCTTTCCAGCGCTTATGCATGCTCATCTTGAAATCTTGTTTGGAATGCATGCATTTGTGCAGGAGCAATAAATTAGAGGCCTTGGCTGCTGGTTTGCTGGGCTGCTGGTCTGCGACAAAAGCATCCTTTATTATCCTGTCACACGCATGTCGACAATGTATGCGCGCCAACATGTTTGTGTTAGTCTGAGTTTGAATGTGTTAGTGTAAGTGTCATTTTTGCTGCCGCTGAGTACACTGGGGGGGTGTGGACACGAACCGATCAACTCACACTCTCACACACACACACTCTCACACGCACACACACACACACACACACACACTCGTAACAATCTATAGTACATGCATGCATAACCATGAGCTGGAATCAAATTCACGCCAAATAGAAATAGCGGCTATAAATGCCGGCAGCTAAGTGCAGGCAGCCGTCGAACACAGACGCCGCTGGCTAGCAGGCCATGTCGCACTAACTCCCCTTCCCTTCCCTTCCACCCAAAACATATACACTGTGTTCCTTTTATTTCCGGTACTCTTGTGCCAGTCACAGTGGTGCAGAGTTAGCAATACATTTTAAGTTAACTTTAAAACTATGCCGTGATATATTGATTGCCTTAACTTTCATTCTGAAGTTCTTTGTTTTCATTCATATCGGTAATCGATTGTTATCGATTTTTATAGAGAACTGAAAATTTTATCAGTGGCTATTGATGGTTTATAAATCACTCAAATCCTAGTACTTAATAGGGTTAGAAATGCGCCCATTTTTGATCATGGCAAAGGGTTTCATTTATTCAATTATAAAATATAGTCAAGCTTCCATATAACGAATCCCAAGCGGACAAGAAAAAACTTCGTTATAGAGAAAATTTGTAATATATAATGGGTTTTTGACTGCATCAAATTTTCTGACTTCATTGTACAGAAAATTCGTTATAAGGAAGATATTTATATGGAAGTTCGGCAGTAATAATTCTAAATTGATTATTTTCACTACAAAATTTGTTTTTAAAGTGAAATATTATTATTATGCTGACCGAACGTCATGGAAAACTAAGACAAAATAAATATTTTAAGTTATACTTCTGCCAATTAGAATCTTAGCACTTATTTCACTGTTCTCATGTACAAGTTCAACATTTGTATAATTTATAGATAAAATGGCATTTTATAATCGCACCACTGTGCGACGCCAGCATGGCTGCGGCTTAGTTTCGCGTGTATTTGATTGCCCCTTTAGCCGCGGCAAAGATTGTGCTAATAAATCAAACTGTTTTGTTACTGTTTCCACTTGCAGAGTGCGGTCGCTGTTGTACCCCAAACACCCTCCAAACCACGCGTACTATCTTATATACCCCGCTAAAAATAGAAAGAGGGAAGTGGCGCCCGACAGTTAAAACCAATGCTGCGTCACAAACATACCTACAAGGCATAAAGTGGCTGCAAGTGCAACTCAAAGGGTTCGATACGTTATGCATGTATTGAGAATAAGCAGATACTATTTGGTTGTTTGATGTTGTTGTTAGATGCCATTAGATGAATGACATGAGATAGAGATAGATAAAAGAGCATGATCTCTTTATCTCCCTCTTCATCTCTCTCTCTATCTATGTGTGTCCCTAACTCTCTGTAAAACTGAAATCAAATCAAATTGAGTTGCTGTTGCTGCAGTTACTGTTGATGTTGCAGCTGTGGACACAGCTGCTTGTTTGCGTTGCATGCTGAATTAGCCTTTGACAGTGATTTGATTTTAAGCTCTGATTGTGCCTCAGCCAAGTCTGTCTCTCTCTCTCTGTCAGACCATCTCACTGTTCTCAAAGTCTAATTGCGCCCTGCTGTTGGCAGTTTTCGACACGACTTTTGCATCTTCTGTAAATACACATATTCAAATTTGGAATTAATCAAATTTCGCTACAAATTCGCAAATGGCTCACAAAATCTAATTCATTCAGAATGAGAACGAGAACAGGGAGCAAGATATAAGCAACATCAGCTTTTGCAGAGTTATATATTTTAATATTTCATTTAGACATCAATGCTTGTGTGTGTGTGTGTTTCAGCAAAAGTTGATCGGATTTTTTTTTTTTTGTAAACTCGGGGCGGCAACTTTGCTCACATTGATTTTGGGAGGAGGGTGTTTGGAATGCCTCTTGCCACATGATGCGGCATCTGAGCTGTTCGGCGCTTCATTCGCCAAAGTTGTGCTAAGGAAATTTGTCAAAGTCAAAGTTACTTCTATGTCTATCGATTTTAAATGGCAGTCAAATTGAAAAGAAAGCACAGAGCCTCGTGTTGCTCAAGACGTGCTGGGCATGGCAGAGGGGGTGAGGGGTGACAGCAGCAGGGGCAGCATCGAAGTTAAGAATGTGGCATGCTTTAAAACTAATTCAAAAACATTTCAAGCAAGTTTTTCCCTGATTTTCTTTTTTCTCATTTTTTTCTGTTTGGAACGGATGTTCTTTCCCCAAAAGAATGTGACGCATCACAAACACATACTACAAGCAGAGTAAGCCCTTATCCAATCTCCCTTACTCCCTTTTCCACCACTTGAGAGACAGACAGACACTTGAGCTTGCTAGCTGTCTGTCTGTCTGTCTGGCTGGCTGGCTGGCTGGCTGGCTAGCGAAGCAGCGGCGAGCCACGAGGATGGTGTAACTAAGTCTTAGGTGGAGAGTTAACGTAAATAGCTGCTAAATAACCTGAAAGTTGAGCCAAAGTTGAAACTGTTGGCGGTCGATTAAATGTCTCGAGTTTGTGTGTGTGCGTTTACGTGTGCTCGAAAACTATGCACCCCATGCAGCTCAGAATCTCTGCCATCCTCCCCATATGTGTGGAAAACGTAAAAAAACAATTCATAAAATTGTACGGTTTGGTGAATATTGCCATCCCGAAGGAATCGCAAGCTAAATTATGGCTAAGATGGCGCAGCTTGCGACTTTGAGCGGTTGAGTGTTGAGCGTTACGTGGATTGAATTACTCCTTTTTAGAACGTATAGAATTTTTGGTGCTGTGATTTATGAACCCGTTAAATTGCCTTCGAAAAGTTAATTGAATCGAAATTGTATTATGCATTTTATACATTCTTCATTATACTTTAAGTAAAAAAAACAAAGTAATAAATGCAAATTTAGTGCTCTAAAAACTGCTATCCATCTTGTGTACCTGGGATTTGTTCTCAAACAAACAAAAATTATGTTAAATAATACAATTATAGTCCACTCTCGCGTTGTATCCTTGAAATTGTATCACATCTTATAGCCCAATTATTATCCTTTCTCTGTGTACTAGGATAATCAGCCAAAAGCGAATAGGAAAATAAAATCAAATTATACTTTGACTATGTCAATAGGGTGTACTATGTGCACACAATACCAGGACTATATGAAGTTTTGTATGGGCATCCGAGTAGCACCACATCGTAAAGTCGTATAGTATTCCACTGGCATGAGTTCACTTGAGAATGTTGTGACTGTGTTCCCTTAGCTGAGACGTGAAGGCGCTGTCATTGTACGGCGAAGCATTTTTGACATTTGCATAAGTAGGCAACGACTTGGATCAGCCACATGGCCCAGACCCTTGGCATTCCTCCCTTTTGCACAGAAAATGTCTTTACCGAGATTGCCTTTGTTTGGTGTTTGTTCTTTGGGCTTTTTGACGATGCAGTTGAAGGAGCTAAGCGCCAAATGAGGAAGTTACTTGCAGTGCCGGAAGACTTCAATGAAAACTAAACTACAAAATTTTACAGCACAATACCAAAAGCGGTTACGGCGGGTATCCTTTCCCATTCCACCCCACTGCCGCCCTTTCTATCTCTCTCTCTATGTGTGTTTCGGTGGCCCGCATGGTAAGCTTATTAAAGTCTTACTTGCACACACCGTGAATATTTCATTAAATTTCCATCGCTTGCTTTCGTACGAAGAAGAGGGAGAAGGCTGTATGTCAAACATTAGCATAACCATTTTCACCAAAAATAAGAAGACAAAAAAATAAAAGAAGATAAAAGAAAATTATAAAAAGAAAAATCAACAAAAACTAACAGGCACAGTAGATACGGAAAAGAGGAACTGAAAACACGAACTGATACAAAAAACGAACAAGTGAAAACGTTGCAGTCAGGCTCAACCGACAGCCGAATACTCTGATACCTGTGTAAAAACTAATAAGGAGTCAACCAATTTGTTAGAAATATATTGATTTATATCATTTCAATTTCCCAGCCGCAAAGTAGGCGTAGTAACCCAATCTTGACACAGTATCTGTCCCCGCCGTAGATGATCTCTTGTTGCGTTTATTGAAGCGGACGCATCACAAAACCAATATACTCTTTACTTTTGGTATTAGAGTGTTAAAAGAAACCCGAAAGAGCAAAAGCGCAAAAGCACAGAAGCACTGAATATGCCGTGAGAGTAGATTTGCAACAAAAGCGGGGGAAACCAAACTGAAACACGGATGCGGACAAGGTTGATGATGGGCTTGAGCTGGAGCTGGAGCTGGAGCTGGAGCTGGAGCTGGAGCTGGAGCTGAAGCTGGGTACTGAGGCCGAGAAGGACATAGAAATGAGGGTGCAGGAGTTGCTCGTATTTAATAAATTATGCAAAGTTACCAAGCTTCTCTTTTTGTGTGCCGCGCTTGAATGAATTCAATGAAAATAAACCAAACAAAACCAAAGTCGAGGTTGGCTGGCTGGCTGGCTGACTGGCTGCAAGCGCATATTGCGTGTGGTATGCTGCTGTTGATGGTGTTGGTTGGCATGGGAGGCGTAGTGGGCGTGTCCCATATTCATTGTAAACTGCACACTGCATTGGCTGGCATAGGCACATAGCCACATGCATACATAGCTCTATAGCAGTTGTCCCACTATCGCTGGTCGGACGTGAGGCGCTTTGTACTTTGTGAATGGTGAATGCTGAATGGTGAATGGTGAATGCATATCTAATGGATTAAACGACTGCCAAATGAGGGTTGGGCTAACGATTCGGCTGGCCGCCACTTAGCTACCATTCCGCGCATTGCAAAAAGAGCTTCTGGGATTGATGATATTCCTCTACACACAAACACAAACATCCATAAACAGCTCTAATAGTCCCTTGTTGGTGTTCTTGTGTCACATTTCTTACCTATCACACTTTTCACACTATAAAAAGAGCTTGAAGAAGTTTCACTTTTTGTAAGTTTCTGCTTAGGATACCCTGCATAAAAGTACATAGTATATTAAACAAAAAGTTTATGTGCATATAGTACATATAAATCTTAAACACATTCTCCTTTAACAATCCAATTTTACAGAGCTTATTCCTATATAATAAAAAATAAATAAAACATAAATACCCCATATTACTTATGGTTGTAAGGTATGGTATGTAAATTGCGGAAGTGTTGCCGGAAATGTAGATTGAATTTACAGCTGAAGGAAGGCTCATCATCCAGTCATGAAGCAAACGCTTATTAAATTACCTCAAAAGTGGCCAATGGCTAAAATTGACACTCTTTCTCTCTTTCTTTCTCTCTCCACGGATGTGTGTGTGGTAATATTATTATTATCTTTTTTTTTCATTCAAAGCGTTATACCTGAGCAATCCATTGTCATGATAAACAAGAACGAAATTCAATTCTTAAAATCGAATGAAGCAAATTCAGATTTCGAATTGGAAATATCTTGAATTTGTTTTATTTGTTGTTTCACTTTTAATGCAGTAATGGTCTAATAAGATTTACAAGTCAGCATAATAAATATTTGTAGCCTGAACTTAAGGAACACACAATAAACTGTTTTTTTTGAAGCAATAAAACAAAGGTAGAGCAATCAAAAAGGAAGAATAAGTTCTGACCAGTAATGGAATTTCATATGGAAATCTATGCAGTTTTGGCCAAAGTTTTGAGAGTGAACATTTTTGAAGGCAAAAAATATGCACTTAAAGTAACTAATAAAATATGTATCTATAAGATATTTATATGTACATTTACACACACATACATATTGAGCTACACATTTGGCAGGAACGGAACGAAAAGATTCGTTAGCAGGCGAACAAAAAGCAATTTTGTATAAATAAACGTAAACGGATATGTAAATAATAAATAAAACACCCACATCCACGCACACACACACACACACACACACACAGACGTAGAGAGTACATGATGTGGGTGCAAGCGAGACAGTCACTGTGGATAAATAAATGACACTAACATGTCGGGGAAAGAATTGGAAAGAGTTGGGAAAGATGGCGAAATTTCAGCTTGTATGAAAAAAAAAAAATATATATATACAATTGAATTTAAATTTATTTACGAAATTTATTGAGCAAGCAAACAGCAATGTGTAGAGAGACGGGCATAGATGAGGGTAATGCAGACGACTAACAGATACCCTTTAGAATATACCACAAGTACTAAATCAATAGTGGGTGTCATTTGTGTTCGTTTCCACTGGGATCAACCACATTTTATTGCTGCAGCAAAAGCATAAAAAGCCTAGCAGGTGAATTAGTTTAATAAGAATTCGATGCTGTACATTATGTATAATAAAGTATATATGTATGTCATGCCCTCGGGACAGTTGACAAATTAAAATTTTATTGTACTAGAGCCACATTATTCAACATTTTGTGCAAATATATTTTAGAAGTATTTGGTCTATTATTCATTAACGTCTAAAAACAAATGATATATATTTTTTTAAATGCTTGTCGGACTCTAATGAAAAACTACCTAGCATGAAATCTTTTATTTAAACAACAATTTTATACTCTTTTGTTTCCATTTTGCAGATGGTATATGTATACTTTTCACATGCTTTGCTAACAGGGAATTTATGTAAGTGGGACAACTGTTTGTCAATTATTTGGCTGCAGAAGGCGTCGACCAATGCCAACTCGCATTAAGCATTTTAATGACTGCGTCGCCTTTCGACCAGCCAAAATTTGTTCTCAAATGTCTTAGCAAACTCCAAGCCACATAAGTAGCTATAATTCTGCTAATATCAGCACACACACACACACACACAAACACACAATAACCCATTACCGCAGGGAGATAAAGAAAGATTTAAGTACTTTGATGTTCAGCAAAAGGCAACCAACATGTATATATATGCATAAATGTGTGAGTGCTGCCCTATCTTCTTTTACTTGTTGTTTGTAAGTGGGCTTCCGTTCCCTTACCGCCCCCAGATCGACCATGTTAAGTGTAAGCTCTCCCAGTTGTCTTTAGAATGCCCACAGGGCGTATTATGAATTAAAACCATAATTAGTGCAACACACATAAAAGCAGTTAAGTTTTCGACATCAATTTTTGAGGTCTGTGTTGTGTTTTTTCTTTTATTTTCTCCCTTTAATCCGACTCAACTTTTCTTCCATTTGCACAGTAAATTCTATTTAAAAAACAGCCAACTGGTGGGGAGTGAAAGCAGTTCAATATTTGGCTTTCGCCAAAATGGTTTTTACAAACCAATTTTGATCAAAGATTCTGTATATTGCTTTTATTTATTATAATTTAAATTGAAACATTCCCTCGCTATTTGCCTACGAAAAGTGTTGCCGAATTCGAAGCAGCTTTAAAGCCAAGTTCTAGGGCCATTGCCAAGTGCAGATGGCAACGAAATGTAAGCAAACATGGGCCGAGACAAAATATTGTTAGCTGTTTCCTAAGCAACTGGCAACAGGCATTACGCCTGAGTTGATGTCTTAAAAGTCTCGGCCCAACAAAGCGTGATCCGATTAATGTTAAATGAAATTTATATTAAGAGCATGACTTTATGGGATTATTTAATGTTTTTCAATTGAATCAATTTCACGGTCCTTTTGTTCCAGACTCATTATAAATACAACCATAATGTACACCCACTGCAGCCAAACTTGTAGTAGTAGTTTGGCCAACTGCCTGGCAGCAAAAACTGGATCAGAGCTATTCACAATCATTTTGACCTAAGCTATTGGATGGGGCCACAGGCCAAAAGCCGTGGCCAACAGTTGTAGTAAACCACCACCACTTGCACCACCAGCGAGTGCATAACTGAAAACTGCCTGGTGCAAATGGCAAGAAAATAAAAGAATAGGAAAAAAATTAAAAAAGAAAGCCAATTGTTTGCCAGCATCTGGCGGTGTGCTCGTTATTGCGAAGGCCAACAGTATACTATCAATGCTTACATACCCTATAATCAGGAATATTAGATATTTCCTTAATAATTGTCTATTCGGGCATCGTTAAGTATCTGTGATGGCATTAAATTTAATTTACAAGCAATTGCATAACACATGTACTTATGTCCCATTCTAAGCATATCGATATGCCATTCGCAACCTTTTACATGGAAATTGCATATTCTGCATTCACATTTATGTGCTCATTAGCAACTGTGTGTTGGATTCTAATACATATGGAATAGGCTGCAGCACAAATTCATACACACACAAAAGCACTTACATAGATATCTAAAGATATCATCGTCAAAACAAAATGTTCATCTAATATTCATGAATCTCATGAATATGAAACTTAATATTCTGCATTTATATGCAATGAGCGAAAACTTGTTATTATCAATTTCATGGTGCTCGGAACCCAATTTGCTCGATGCCAACGTATGGTTAACTTTGATTTAATGATTCTCATTGTTTCCTGCTGTGGCTACAAACCAATTACTTCGAATCAAGCGTTAAAGCGATTCTGCAATCCCTACAAATAGAATCTATTTCCCGCCTACCATGCATACAAAATTAAATATTTTATTAAACTTTAACATGCCGATGCTCCTAAAGTTTTTTTTATATTTTTAAGCATAAAAATTCTATTGCGAAATTAAAATATACTCAATTGTGTTAGGCAATTTTCGTATCATATCATATATATCATATCATATGAATCCTTGAATTTTGATCTAATGAAACAGCCTAGTAAAGAAAATACAATTCATTTAAAATGTTTCAAATTAGTAATTTTGTATTTGATATTTTAGTATTTTGGTATATAGTCTTTTTCTTATTAGCCTTCAAAGCAGGAATCTCTGAGAATCTCTGAGCCTCCCCTCTCTATAAATGATTTGCAGACTAAATAAGACTGAGTACAGTAAAAACCAAAGTTGTATTGATTGTATCAATCCAAGGTATAATGCTAATGACAATTGGCGAAAAGTTTGACCGTTTGACAACCATTTATTGGTGTGCAGCTGATTCAATGGAACGCAAACGGAAAAAGATTGGAGCTCATATTTTTTGGGTGTCATTGGGAGTAAAAACAACAGGAAGAAAGAAAGAGAGAGAGGGATAGAAAGAGAGAGGGAGAGCGTGCTCTCGTCAGTTTTTGGCTTACTCGCTGCTGGCATTGTTTGGGCCGATGACCTCGGTGGCTCGATGTTGGGCGGAGTAAAGGGCGTTGACGGTCAGGCGACAAGATGGCTGTCGAAATAATTGTAACGGTGACAACAGCAGCAGCAGCCGCCATTTATGTTTTCTAAGTATGTGTGTGTGTGTGTATGTGTGCAGGCACGTGACGGTGTCAGTGAGTGTGTGTGTGGTTTTTTCTGTTGCTGCTGGTTATCTCTGACATGGCATTCTTTTTAATTGCACAGCCAGTTGACGGCGATGAGGAGAACGAGAAGGAGAAGAAGTAGCTGGAGTATAGGAAAATGGTATAAATGAGCAGATGTGGCTGATGTCAGATGGCTGGCAAGCATCTGGATGACTCCTAGCCTAGGCGAATGCAGCTGTGTTGCTAGTAGATTCACCTGCAAAAAGCCATTTGTATGCAGCGGTTTGTCCGTGAGCCGCAACTTTAAAAGATGGGCCCCCACAACTCAATGCTACGCTCGACTTGAACATGTTGCCTTGTTTTACCTAGACTGCCTGTTGTTACGATTCGCCTTTGCGATTTGGTGTCGCTGTTGCTGCTGACAGGTGACGGGGAAAGTCGACTAATTGGTCCAGCATCAGACCAGCAGACCCAGCAGACCCAACCGACCAAGACAGCCCACAGTCTTGCACAGCACTCACTGAAGCAGCAAAGTGGACGCTTCCTTCGCCCAGGTATATAGCTAGGAGCTAGCAGCTTGAGCTGGAGCTGGAGCTGACGTTAGTAGCTGGGAATTGCTTATTGGGTGTTGGAAGTTGGGTGCGACATCTTGCCAGCTAGCTTTCATTTCCGTGTACGGAAAACGTTAACGTTTACGTTGCTTTTTACGTTAACACTCTCCAGTTGATGTGGCAGCCATTTTTTAGCAGGTGGCAGTGCCCAGCATCGTTTGTTAGTTTGTCTTGCATTAACAATTCATTCCCCAATCAATTTATCAAACAATCAATTAAGCGAGAACAGTTTCTTTCTTTCATTCTTTCATCTTTGTTTGTTTCTTTGGTCAAGTGCAACACTGCTCAAGGTGGCCACTTCTTCTGTGTGTGAGTGCAACTCATGAATCCCTCCTACTCTTTGGCTCACAATGCTATATATTTGCCATCCGTCACTCAGTCATTCATTTGGCCAACTTCGGGAAAACGAGGAAAGTCGTTCGCCTTTATTGGTGCTAATTTTGTGTCAATGTTTGTTCGGGTTGTAAAACACTTGCACGTAAACGTACTGCAATTTGCTCTCAAGTTTAAAGCTGGGCACTCAAAACTGGAACTGTTTGTTGCAATCCCAGCATTCGCTATCGACAGGGTGGTAAACAAAAAGAGCGACAGACAAAATACAAAAAAAAAAAAGACATAAACCTGCTTTGTTTTCGTATTTATTAAATTGAAAAGTTGATACACTTTGTAAGAAGCTTTGATGCAAACTTTTATACTCTACAAACATCACCAAACTCATCAAAGGTAAATCGTATCTGATTAAAGCAGTCATTCAGTTTCATCGCTTACATTTATTCAATTCAATGTGAAACATTACAAATTATCATGGAACTGCCAATTTGTATGGCTTTTAAGTAGACACAGCAATTGCACTTAACAGTCAGCCCATAATAAAGCTCAATAGCCAATTTATGCTTGGTGATGGAACTGCAGACAACGTTGTTCCCTCTGTTATATATATCATTCCCAAGCTTTTAGCTCATTGCTAAGTTTTTTTTTATTTGCACTCTATATCGTTCACATAAGCGAAATACATTCATGCAGAAATAGCTATTGCAGCTTTTTTTTAAAGCTATTTCTATTATTTCAAGTATGGGTATTTAATAGCACTGACTGCACAAATAGACACACGAATGCATATGGAATCGGCCCCGGATGGAGAGAAAGGATTCAAAGTGCGCCATGGCGGCGATTGCATTTGTTTTGACTTGGCTGTCTCGTTTTGCCGCTACCTGCTACATGCTGCTTGCAACAGCCATAGCTGTTGAGTGAACCAACTCTTAAATGCATTATCGCTGCCATTCACAGCATTATAAGCGGGCATGTAAACACTATTAGGACATCAAGTGTTTTGCCTCCACTGAATAATTTAGTTGACGCTTTAAACGCTGCCATCATGCATACTGCATGTTGCTCGTTGCTCGTTGCATGCTGAGCTCTGAGTTCTGAGTGCTGTTGCTAGTTATTCGACCTACACCTGTCAGCAGTTGATAGCAATGCCAACATAATAGAACAGAACAAAATAGAATAGAAAACCCAAGCCAACCAAACAGATGTTGCCACAAACTGAGTGCCCACAGCGCTCTTTGCTATTTGCAGCGTGCTCTGTGGCAGCCATTATCGCTGTTGCCACCTTGTGTTTAGTGCCAAATTAGCTCAACAAACGAAAAACACTGAATTACTTTTGACATTGCGGATGATTGGCCCATGTGTAACATTTGTACCAATCGAACCATTGCAAGTAAACGTACAATAAATGGGTTAAAGACCATTTTCGATATATCCTTTTCATGCTACTAAATCAAAGATGTTTTGAAATGTACTTTTATTGTATTGACAGTTCATATCGAAAAGTTTCATTTGTTTGTCCGCCTGTCTGTCTGTAAAAACGCGTGATTCTCGGACTCTCTTGAAGCAAAAGACTTTAAGCTTGCAACAATTTGTGGTCCATGTTCGTGTCAGACAAAGCTCCGCGATAGCAACGCTTCCGCCACGACGCCATCTTCCCAGCTTGCAACCAGACTTATTAATGCTAGTATCTTTTTCACTTGTTTTAAATAGGAACTAAAATAATCGTCCAACAAAATTTAATGATGGACAATAAAATATTCACTTCAACTATTGCCTCTTAAATAAATGTTATGTCATTGGTTATTAACACTTTATTCCAATTTAATTTAGTGCCATATTGGGCTTAACATAAAAATTTAACATTGATGAACGTATTTTATGGATTGTTGTCAGTTGTGGGATATCCCATTTATGGTCGCCAACGTTTAACTTGGGTGGGATTAACCAACTGCTTGTTGTTTGTTGTACGAGGTGTTCGAGTAGTTCGAGGTGTTTGGGGTGTTTGGGGTGTTTGGGGAGTTCGAGAAGTTCGAGAAGTTCGGGGAGTTGTTTGAGGTGAACGTGTAAAAGTTGTATTAGAAATAGTTTTTTTGTTGGTATTTGTGTAAGGAGTTTTCTTAGATGTTCCGGGCTTAGGGTTTAAAAGGTCATCTTCATCATCGATCATTGAGTCTGATTCGGAATTACATTCCTCGATTCCCAAGGACTCAAATATTGGATCATCAAATCCTACTTCCTTTTTAACCTTTTGTTATGCATGGAAATTGTTTATAAAAATATAAACAGTAGATATTGATTTGATGTTACCGACGTACCTGTGGCTCTTTGCTGTCAGTTCCACTTATTATAGGTTTGTCAACTGATCGGAGTCCCCGATTTTCTCAAATGTCAGGTGGTGTTCGATTAATCCCAACTCCCCCACGTTCTATTCATCAAACATATTGCATATTGATGTGGTGATTGTCCATCAAAGTATTTGTTTATAGTCAGACGATAGAACTAACTTACCTGTGCCTGTTCGTCAGCCAATGGAGACATCTTAGCCTCGACCGTTGCGTCTGTGTTACAAATATCTACCTCGCCCAAGGCCTGATCGATTTTCTTTATTCCATTGATATGGTGAGTGTTCATTATAATATGTATGTATAGTGTCACAATATTACTAACTTACCCTCAACTCGATAGGAGTTCCATGAGTTACAGGAATTTCATGAGTTCCAGGAGCTTCAGGAGTTCCATGAGTTCCTGGAGTTCCGGAAGTTCCAGCAGTTTCAGTAGTTTCAGAAGTTACTGGAGTTTCAGGAGTTCCAGCTTCCAGCATTGGTAACGGGCTGTTGTTCTCATCTGTCGCCACAGTCTCAAGCAATGGTTTTGTGATGGATTTATTCTTTCTTTTGAAGATTCTCATAATCCATAGCTTTAGGCGATCCTAATGGAGATGGTCCATACATTTGTATACAGATATGTATGTTGTTAAAGAATATTACTAACTTACCTTCAACTCGATAGGAGTTTCATGAGTTTCAGTAGTTCCATGAGTTACAGGAGTTCCAGTATTTTCAGGAGTTCCAGAAGTTTCAGGAGTTCCAGCTTCCAGCATTGGTAACGGGCTGTTGTTCTCATCTGTCGCCACAGTCTCAAGCAATGGTTTTGTGATGGATTTATTCTTTCTTTTGAAGATTCTCATAATCAACGGCTTTATGCGATCCTAATGGAGATGGTCCATACATTTGTATACATATATGTTTGTTGTTAAACAATATTACTAACTTACCTCGTCTTGTTTGTAAGCATAGTAAACCGCAATACAGAAAGCAACTATCAAAGTCGTTAATACGATATCAAAGGCTTCCAGGCCTCCTCGTTTTGTTTGTGGTTCTTCTATTGGAACCGGAGTGTAAATGTAATTATACGGAGAAAATATATATCTTAATACTTCGTCCGTTATATAAGATATTAACTCATCCGGATACGGACGTTCCTTAATATCAATTCTCATTTTTGAATTATTCCCAACGCTGGAAGCCATTCTCAATTAATTTTGTCGTGTTATATGTTCTGTTAAGTGGGCGTTAGTGGTAATGTAACGTTCTGGGTTATTTTAGAAAATATTCACTCGATTAAAAAATTTATATATTTTATGCTTGTAATAGTATAATAATACTGTGCCTACTGATTTTATAACACGCCGCTCGAAGCACTTACTAAATGCTCTCATTTGCTATGGGACGATATCAAAGCAGGCGGGGCTTAAATACTTAATGCAAAAAGGCATCATTTCCGATCCCACAAAGTATATATGGATATATGTTTGATCAGAATCAGCAGCCGAGTCGATATAGCTATGTCCGTCTGCATACATGATACTTTTTAGCGCTTGTAATTAACCCTTAATAAATGTAATTCAAAAGCAAACATGAAAAGTTACCTTAAAATTGGACACAAGTAATTTAACTAGTTATATCAACATTACAATGCATCATGTAAACATATGGTTGATTAAATACTGGCTTGTTTTACCTGGCAAGACATTGTGTTTCGGGGAAGACGCGAAAAAATGTTGATTACGAATACGCAGCGTAGCCAATACAAATACAAAAAAAAATGACTCACTTTTGCATTAATGCAAATGACATCGCCACTGCTTGATGCGTCTGTTCGAACTTAAACTGTTGCCTGCGCCTGCCACAAATTTGCTGTTGTTGTTGTTGAGACAGTGATGCGCTCTTTGAAGGCTGATAAATGTTTGACTGGTTAGCTGGAGAGCTGGATAGCTGGATAGCTGATGCGTTTACTATGTGAATGTGAGTCTGCTGATTCTGACGACTGGCAATTTGTTTATTTGATTGCATTTTGTGCACGTGTACGGGTTAGGAGTGTGGTGGCGAAGGGAAAGCATCGAAGCATCGTTGCCCCAAATGTTGTCACTGTTTGTGAGATAACAGGCGTTTCTTTGACTTTCTAGAGACTTAAAACTTGGCCAAAATTCGGTGTTTTATCTGCTTCTGGAGGGCTAGGATATCGGTAATTGATCGTTTAGCCTCTATGTAAAATTGATAGAACATACATATTTCCTGCTTTTCAACAGCTAAAGGCACCGAATATGTTTCGAAGATAGTTCGTTAACTTTTTCATAGATATGCCTCAAAATGTTGGATGCCACGCCCCAAACTCCGCACCACTGCAAGAAATATTTCCTAAGATACCCATTGATTTTGATGCCACGCCCCCCCAACGCACCCAGCTCACTTTTGCTTTTAAATCAGGAATTTAATGAATCTTTGACAGTTTCTGCGCAAGAGCCCACGCATAGATGTCCCCCATTCGGTGGCATTATAGCTGGCGATGTCTCCCAAGATGTGCATTAAACTATCTTTGAACGCAACGCCCTCCACCTGCCGCCCTCGTGCTCTCATTTCATTTGTTTTCTTTAAGTTTTTGCCTTCTGAAACATACATTTTGTCATATCCAGAGAGTTATTTGTAACATGATTTGCTTGTGTCATCCATCTTGTGAAAATTTTGGAAATCTCCGCCTGAGGCTTTTGTGAACTGTTTTAATTCCTGTACACCAAGACTCAATAATAGTAAATGGAAAATAATTCGTAATGACATCAAGAGCAAAAAACAATAGTTAACAAGAAGAAAAGCTTTCGCTAAGAAGTTCAAAATAAATTGGTCCTTTTGGAAATTGTAAGCTGTGATTAATTGGAAAAAAAAAAAAAAATGGCGGGCTTGTTAAGATGTTGCAGTTGTTGCTGCTGTTGTTGTTAAATCGAAGAAACTTTGATGTGAGTTGCGCACTTGGCACAAATTGGTGAATGCCACTTACGAATACTTTCTCAGTGGCATCATCGTAAACTTTTTCCTCCCACCATTAGAGGGGGATAGCTGCTGGGTGCTTAGGTTGCCTAACGAGACCTGGGTCCATTCAATATAAGTTTGTCAAAGAGCATCAACTATGGCTAAAGAAGTAATAAATTTTGCCTGCAAGCGCAGTCAAAGGCCCACAAAAACTGGCAGCAAAGTAACAGTTGCAGTTGTTGTTATTCTTACCGACAGCCTTTAGCATTTACACACACACACACACATATGCATAGAGCGAGAGAGAGAGATAAAGATATTGTAATAAAAAGCCAAGCTAAAGTTAAGTAAACAGCATTTGGCCTCAAAACTCAAATGCCGAACTCACTCTCCTCTGTCCTATATCCTTTAGACTCTCAGTGAGTCAACCGACTCCAATCGTGGCTTGTGGCATGTTGACAACTTTGACTCGGTGACTGGCAACGACAACTTTATAAACATCAATTTGAAGTCACTTGCTGAAAACATGAGCACACACACACACACACACACACAGATATGAACACAAACACAGCACTTGAAAGTGTAATGGTGAGGGGCTGGGATGGGTGTTGTTGACGGGATTATGGCTATTGCAACAGCTGCAACATGGCAATGCAAAGGCACCGCATGCAACATTTCACAAAAATTGATTCCGTGCGATTGCGATGATTGCTCCAAGTGCAGCTGCGACGCCCACAGCCAAACGTGCTTTCAACAGCCCACACACACACACACACACACAATAACTGCTACTAACCAACGACCATCCTTAAAAATCACGCTGCATCTGTGCACAGTGAGAAAAAAGTTTGACTAACAAATTATGTACAATTCGCATTCAGAACAAATTACTTCAAATTGGTTCAAAATACTTGAAGCAAGTTAGTAAAAAGCTTAGCTTATAAATAAATCTTACGCAAAACGTGTCCATCATTGGATATTTGCATACAGAACTTGCAACAGCATGCTTGAGTAGGTTTCAATCTACTCTATCTTCGGGGTTTCTTAACAGACATTGATTAAGTTTTAACAGGTGATCAACATTATGTTAAAATTCTCATAGCTGTCACTAAAGAAAGGATAAGCGATGATGGGGAATTTGAGTCGTTAAATCTTATACGATCAATGCGTTCTGCAAATATATCGAGACAGACGGACGCTTGGCTATATCGACTTGGCTCTTAATGCAGATACAGAACATGTTTGCTTTGTGATAAGAAGTATGAAATGCTAGTGGCTTTCGCTCAGTGCATCCACTTTCTGGCCATCTCCTCCCTCTTTCTCGCTCTTAACATCCTCAGCAGGCAATTCAAGCATTGATCAAAAAATTGCAAACGTCGCTCATAACAGAAACAAAACGAAAACTAAAAACGAAATTGAGCGTATATTTTGCAGTTGATTTTCATTCTTTTTATTTTGCTATTCGCATATATTCTCCTCTATGCGCCGGATAGGTTTGTGAATGGGCGGAGAGAAGGGGCGGGGCATGGTTGGGATTGGGGATGTTGGGTTCTTGAATGGCGAAATTTGTTGCAATATTCGCAATTTGAATTGGAAATATGCTGCAGGCGTTGCATGTTTGCCTAAGTGCCACATTGCTGCTATGTCACTGCCTCAGTACGTGTGCTAGTCTCCATGTGTGTGTGTGTGTGTTTGTGTGTGTGTGTGTGTATCTGAATATATCAGAATAAGCGACATTTAACGCATTTCCCACACGCTTCCCACACTCGTTTGACGTTTGACGTGCGTGTGTGTGTGTGTGTGTGTGTAGCAAGAATTGTCAAGATTGATGGTTTCTACAGTGCAACAACAGCTGTTGATGACGATTTTGCTTTTTAGTCGAGGCGATTTGCTGGCAATTTCAAAACAATCGCAAATTAATGCAAATTTTTAGCAATTTTTAAATCATTCACCAAACTATGACACATTGCTTGATATATATTTTAAATACTGAAATCGAAAGTAAAATGATAAAAAAAATTATCATTTTCGGTCATTTAACGAATTCGAACTGATAGTTAAATTTCTTAGAATTGGATTTGTTTAGAAGAAATTTGTTTTGAGTTTAACGAAAAATGCTATAAATTGTCAAAATCGAATGACATGTTTATGGTTCACCACAAAAAGATACACACACACACACACACACACACGCACACATAATCAATGAAGTTCACTGTTTTGCGCCCTTTAAGTAGAGCCATCGTGATAAGCAGTCAAATTGCAAGCACTCGATTACTCGATTACATGTCAAATGCAATTTCAATATGTTCTGTTCCGACAAGTGGCGTTTTGTCTAACCCACCCCGCCATCCCCTCTGTGTGTGTGTGTGTGTTTTGCTGCATCTGTCAATTGGCTGGCGATTTAATCGCTTCGCGTACGCATACATGCGGGTACTTTGACAGCCCTAGGGCTGCTTTGCGGGGTTTCTGTTTGTTCGGTTCGGTTTTGCGCTTGTGTAGCTGTAGCTGTTTGCATAACTCATACGCCATGTACGACAGACGCGCATTTTGCCTTGCATTGTGCTCGCAATTGGCGGCAGCTGCTGTCTGTCAGCAAGTAGTTCTTTCATTCCCCTTCAACTTTTTCGCCTGCTACTTCTTGTTGCCTTAATGCTGCCACATTTGCCACATAAACATGTTGGCATTGCATTTGACAGGTGGTCGGTCCCTCTTACAGCCCCTACAGCCTTGCAACCCAGTCCACCCAAAACACTTTCCAAGCATATAAATCAAGCGGATTTCATTATGTCTCGTAATTAAAACACTTTCAACCAGACGCCGGGCGTCTTTGAGAGCGCAGCCAAATGGTAAATGCCTTTTTATATTCACTCGCAGCCGCCTTCATTATTATTTTTATTGCTCCAACGAGCATTGAAAATAAACAAAAAAATAACAACAAATTTTTCACCCTCCCCAACAACCAAATGCAGCTCAACTCGTTTGACTACGTATATTGCAAACAAAAGAACAAAAAACGAGAAACGAAAAATAAAACCGCTGAAAAAAAAAAAATAAATGTTGCGCTATTCTGTGGCCAAATATTTGGTGCAACAGACAACTCGAAAAGTTGACCGCTGAATAAGTGTTGCGAAATCAGCGACAACGAACAATAGAAACACGAATATAACAAACAATATATATTTATATACACACAATGTTTGTATGTATATTTTTATCTTACTTACAACAATGGTTATTCTATAGCAAGCCTTTAAGGATATTTATTGCTACAGCTAGGTTTGTGCGGTTCTGATTTACCACAACAATTTAGTGAGTAAAAGCTATTTAAAGTGTTAAGTGTCTTTGCCAGAGTGAAGAAGAAAGTCGGTGGCGGGGGAGCTCGTGCTCGTGCTCGTGCTGGAGCTGTTAAGTGGTTTTACAAAGCTGCGTGGATATATATGTATGTATGTTTGTATGTATGCATATATTTCGGTTAATAATATTATCAATGTCATCAGACAAACTTTCAACGAGTATTCCATGCAGCAGCTCAAAACTTTCTGCTACACGTGTGTGTTGCAAAGTGTGTGCGTGTGTGCGTGTGTGCGCGTGTGTGTATGAGCATGAGTGTGTAAAACTGTATAAAACTTTTCCAATTTGTCCTTTGTGCATGTCTTTCGAGTGTAATACAAAAACAACAACAATATAAAGAATAACAACAGCAACATTGGCAACGGCCAGCAAAGAAAATTAAAATAAAATTCGTCTGCATATTTATGGCGCTGCCAAAAGTAAAGCAACAAAAACACAGCCACAACACGAAGAACTGTAAAAAGTTGGCGCTTACGCAGCGCTCAAAAAAAAAGCACACACACACACACGCACACACACAAAACAACAACAAAATAAAGATAGAACAATTTTGTTGGTCAGTTGAAGTAGTGAATGCTCTGGCGGAGGGAGGTGGGGATACGGCAGTTTGCTGCGCCGCAAAAAACCATGGCGAAAATTGCGAGAAAATGATGCAGAATTGCAACGTGTGCCACAAATAAACCAGCCGAGAGAATATCGCACGCGGCGCGACGCGACAACAAAAAGCTAGTGCCCCCCTCCCCACCACCCCTCCTCCACGCAACACGACTTTTGAGTGGAGGAAGGAGCGAACAACAACAGCAGCAACAGAGCACAGGAGCTGCGGTACAACTATCACAGCTTCCGCTTTATCAACACCCCGAACTTCCGCTGCAGACGACGGTAGCAGCAGCAGCAGCAGAAGCAGCAGAATCAGCAGAAGTAGCGGAGATTGCATGGCAAAAAAAAAAAAAAAAATACCAAAACAACAACTGAAAACTGAACCCAACGGACATTGTCGCTGCCATTGTGCCTGGGCGCTGGCACACGCGGCGTATGATTAACTTTTTGTTTTGCCATTTTTTTTTTTTTTTTTTCTTTTTGCGCAATGCAATCTTTTTGCCGCGGGCCATTGAACCTGCCCGGGCCGAGTGGCCGAGCAAACAGCTTAGTTGCAAGTTGCAACACAGCATTTAATAAGTGCTCGAGCGAACGCTCGACTCGACTCGACTCCACAGCAAAACTGACAAAACTGACAAACTGTTTCAAACCACATCACGCAATAAAAACTTCCACCCAAGGGCACTTACTAACTGTCACACACAACAAGAAGCACTTGGTTTATAAAGCTCAGGACAAGCTATCAGAAAAAACGAAATTGGAAAGAAAAACCAGTGCCGTATCGAAGTGTTTTAACAGCTAACAACTGTTAAGCTGATATTGGCTTTAAATTTGTTTTGGTCAAGAGCAAAAATTAGGAATACTAAACGAGGCCCCGGGCCTCGCACCCAGCCATAAAGATAACAGCATGCGTGCGGTAAGTGGTGGTGGTGGGTGGATTGTTTTTATACCCTTAACCCACAAAATGGATAAATTAGGGTATAATGGTTTTGTGCAAAAGTATGTAATAGGCAGAAGGAAGCATCTCCGACCCCACAAAGTATATATATTCTTGATCAGCATCAACAGCCGTGACGATATAGCCATGTCCGTCTGTCCGTCCGTCTGTCCGTCCGTCTGTCCGTCTGTATGAACGCGTGGATCTCAGAGACTACAAGAGCTAGAGACTTCAGATTTTGTATTTAAGTTCTCCTATACCATGAGCAGAACAAGTTTGTTTCAAATTATCGATAACTATTCTGGTTTCCGATAAACACATGGAATCGATAACAAAAAATATCGAATTTGGAAAATGTAAAAATGAGGATTGACGTAATGGGTAACGATAGAACTTTTCTGAAAATTTCGTTCAAATCGATTTAGAAACACCGGAGATATCGAACTTAATCGATTGAAGCTAAGTCAGTAAACCAAAGTATCAGGGTATCTTCTAGTCGGGCTCTCCCGACTAGAGCCTTCTTACTTGTTGGTGTTGCTGATGCTGTTGTTATTGTTGTTGGCCACAAAAACCGCCAAGAGCTCACCTCAGTTGGTGTGCGGCCGCGTTGATGTTGCTAATAATTTTGTAGGTCCAGTCAGTTGGAGCTGACTCTGCAGCTCGAGAGAGATAGAGAGAAAGAGAAAACCAACTTTGAGCACCCTCCCCCCCCCCCCCCCCCTACGGTTCGTGTGTTCCACCAAGAATTACGTTACAAGGCATTTTATGTGAATTCAGAATCATTGGACGCATAAATCAAAACAAGGAAGCGCTCCTGCTGCAACTTCAGCAACAGCATCGCTTCGCTTCTGATAGTCGGTCGTCGTGCCAGCCTGCCGTGCTTGGTGATATCTTTGCCTCTGGTCTGGCTCTGCTTTTGGCTCTTTGTTGCGCAAATTCAAGCGTTCAACTTTTACTTTAGAGAAATTAAATGAACAAAACTATGTATGAATATATGCTAATTGTTATGTTGCGGTTGCCACAAACCATGAAAATCATTCAATTTGACTTTGCAATGGTTGGTAAAATTTAAAGCAATAAAATATAAATTGTAGCTAAATTTCTTTCAAAGAATGTTTTTCTCGTTTATCATTTGTAGATTGATTAAGTGTTCAGATTGGGTTTTTAATCCTATTGTGGGGCTGGGAAATCGATAAAACTGTTAGCTAGAAACCGATAAATCCATTTTGTTTGATTATTATTTTGCTTATCGTACAAAGCAGCACTTACAGAACTTTTAATACAAAAATCCCATGCGATTTCCATGTATAAAAACTTAGATCATTTTAGATCATAAAGATAATTTCTTTTCCGTGGCATTGCTTGCTAAATTTGGAGTACAATTGGTGTTGTGTTTGCACAAAACAAAGAAGAAGCTAAATAAAAAAAAAAAAAAAAAAAAAATGGTTTTGCCACCCGTTTACCCCTTTCAGAAGCTGTACAGCTCAGCTGTCGCAAATGCGCATTTTGGTGCATTTTTTATGACGGCAAGTGTACTTAAAATTCAAGCAAAGGCAACGGCACGTACGCGCAGTATTCCCCAACTGTGCCTGTCAGCTGCTGTTGCCTTCGGTTGCCTTTGGCTGTTGTTGCTGCGAGAATGTGGCGCCAACACCGGATACTCGGAGCTAACTGGAAAAGTATATCGTAAAAGCACACAAACGATTTAACTAAAAGAGCGCACAGAGAGCAAAGCTGTTTGGCCAATACAGAGACAGAGACAGAGACAGAGAGAGAGAGAGAGAGAGCGATGCATGCACAAGTATTAACTAGGATAAAAGATAAAGTCGCCAAGTCAAACGAAAGCTGAATGGGTGGTTGGGGGCATAGCAGATTAAGTGCTTTTGTCTATATTCTCATTAATCGCAGCCATATTATATATGTATATATACGCGAACAAAAAAACTGAACGAATGCCAACGTATGTATATCAATTTGACGAGCACAGCATGTGAATTGCCTGGTTATAAATGCGGCAAATGTTTTGCTCGACGCGACTCGGCTCGACTTGTTACAAAGGCAGCTGCCAGCTGGCCAAGTACCTACAATTTTTTCTCTGGCTCTCTGGATCTCTCTCTCTCTGTCGAACTCAAGCTCCTGGACAAACTACAGCTGGTTGCTGAAATCCTTTAACAAATGACTAGGCCATCTAGGCAACAGTCACCGTCTCAATTTCTGAGCGTATATGTTACAGGGTGGCAATGGAAGAGGTCTCTCCTCTTTTGATTTATGCACATTACGTTGGACCTCTACGTGTATGTGTGTGTGTGTGTAATGTAAACTATAGAACGCAAAGCCAACATAATGCACAACATTAATGCCCCACAATCAGTTTAGGTTGAAGTTGAACTGCTAAAATTGTAGCCAGAGGCGCATCTGGAGTCGGCATTTGAATCTGTATCTGCATCTGCATCTGCATCTGCATTTGAATCTGAGGCATGTGCACTAAATCTTGGTCGTTGCATACACGTCGACAAAAATTTGCTGGCATCATATGCAAACGTAAACGTATTCACTGTAGTTGTTGTTTTTACATTATTCTTTTAGCCATTTGTGTTCATTTTTTGTTGTTTTCGTCGTTGTTGTTGTTGTGAATGCCATCCAGTGGTCTTTGGGGTCCGCTCAAATTGTGAATGATGACCAGATTTATGTTTGTCAAAGACTCACTCTGCAAAACGCAATAGTAGCTGCAACAGCAGCAGCAGATGTGTCAGTTGCATGTAACAGTTACATTTGTTCCATTTGCAGTAAATAAAGGCTTAACTCAACAAGACCTAAATGGGGGACCAAAAAAAAAACAACAACATATTATTGAAGCTGGCTGGGTAAAAGAAAAACTATAAAATTTAACCAAAAATGAGGTCACACCAAACATACATCAAACCAAACGTATCGGAAACTGTTCATCAAAAATAAGTCCATGCTTTAAGCTAGCCTTGAATACATTTAACTGACATAAGGGAGGATAAACCACCGAGTTAAATATAAACTATATCCCTGATTATTGTTAATCTAATTCATTCAAATTTTAGCTTAACAAATTAATAAACTGAATAATGCATAGATTTGTTCAACTTTCTTTCAGATCAACTTTATTTTAAAATTATGAATACCTCAAAAACGAACCTTTAAACATTGTAAAATATAGTTTTTATGTATCTAGAAATCATCGATGATGGTTTAAGTTGTTACAAAATAAAAAAAGTTTACGTATGTTAGTTGAGCTCAAGCTGTTTACATTGCGACTTCGAACTTAAATCCGACCTAGTTAAGCGACCCTCTCTCTCTTGGCCATGGTAAAACTGAGGCATAAGCCACCATTCATAAAAATTTGCTGCTTTGGGTCAAAAGACTTTCTCTGTCTCTCTCCCGTTTGCTTTTTTGTTTTGCTGTCGCATAGTTCGAAATAGATTTTATTGCCTCTGTTGTTGCCGTTTGTTATTGTGTCATTTCAGCAATGTGGCCAGCAATTTGAAGCGCCCACAACGTTTGATGGCGCTTATTACTTGCAGCATTTTGTCCTGCGCTCTCGTCTTGTGGCAGCAACGACAAAAGAATTCATAATTTCACTTGCAAAAATATGAGGCGAGGCTGTCGAACAAACTGCACAACGCCTTTGGCTTGCCAAAAAAAAAAAAACAGTTAACAAGTTTATAAAGCAGTTGTGGGTGTAGATTGTGTGTAGATTGAAGAGTGGCGAGTGGGTTGTGAAAGTGACAGAAGAACACAACAAGCGAAGTATGGAGCATGCGGCGGGCACGCCGCGAAAAGAGTGTCTGGTGGAAAAGTGGTAGCTGCTGAACGAAACGGACACATAAATAACTCAATGTGCGTTGAGAGTCGCGTTGCGCGACTGACATAAATTTTAATGCCGCGCACTCGAAACGCTTGAAAAGGCGCTGACTGCGGCAAAAGATGAGCAGAGAAACAGATGAATGGATGAATGGACAGACAGACAGACAGATAGACAGACGAACGGACGAACGGAGCTGTTAAATGCAAACACACACACAAACACAAACACACACACACTCACTGCCTTAACTCGACCGTTAAGCGTATAAAGCGACCGCCGCTTGCCTCGACGACCGTTTGCATTTGTGGTCCACACAGTTACCCTGCAACCCCGCCCCCGAATCCCATTTTGTCCAACATTATCAGCATTGGCTTGCTCCTTGGTTATACCTCAGTCCTCCACGGTCCTACTGCACCCCACACTGCGGGCTCAGCGCTTCCATACCATAACAATCTCATTCCCATTCTCAATCCGTATTTATCGCTGCATGGACATTAAACTGTGACTGCTGCGACAACGACGACGATGACGATGTCGACAGAGACAGAGGCAGAGACAGCGGCATCCACGCATAATGGAAATAAATACATATAGAACAAGAAAGAACCGTTAGCCAAAGCATGCCGAAGACAACATACTCTGAAAGTCCCACCTGCTTCTTATATCAAATTAACTATTTGCCGATTAAATTATTTTATGAAAACTAAAAAATAAACGTTTGTAGTATTAATAGGAACAGTAGCTTTTGAGTTTGACAGTCTTAAATTAATCAAGGTTTCAATACAAACATTAATTTGTGGCTTTTTAATATAGAGACTTTGTCGATATGGGCAGATTTTCAACTGAGAGACTAGGACTTATAAGGCTTGCTTCATTAAATAGTGTTAATACGCTTGGCAAGCGTATGCAAAAGCCAAAAAATAAATAAACTCAAAAATCAACAGTGTGGCAGCAACGTGTCCCCAATTGTGACCGTTCTCTTCGTTATCGTTTGCCGGATGGACAGCGCGCAAAACGGCGTTCAATCAATTTAAAAAAGGACAAACACAGCAACAACAGCAACAACAACAACTCATGTGGCAACAACAGCGAAATTCAATGGCACATACAAAAAGAAGGAAATAAAAACTGACTTTAACCATATAGTATAACAAAAGTAATATTTTAGGTTTATTTTTTAAGTGCCTTAAAACAGCCCACGTCAAAGTCTTGTGATGGCATCTTAAAAGTATGCTACAGAATAATTTATTCATATACGTACATTAGGCTGATGTATCGAATCTTTTAATTAAAGTCAGGGTATCTTGCAGCAGAGCTTGTGTGTCAGAAGTTCTCATATTTGTTAAATTTGAGCGCCGTTTGTGGCTTCAAAGCAGCTGTGGCAACAAAAGAGAAACTCCGTCAAGCCATAAAAATATTAATAATAACGAGCAAAAATATGTGCAGATAAAAACCGGGCAACAAAATACAACGTCAAAAAAAAAAATGCAACACACACAAACACATACACACACACACACACATACATTTACTTAGATTTGCATTTTTAAGCTGATTTCTGTTGACAGTCAGTCGTGTGTTTAATGGGTTGGGTTGGGTTTGGGTTTGGGTTGGATTGGATTGGACTGGACTGGCAACAGACATGTTGCAACACCCTAAAATACATATGTACATATGTATGTACATACGTGTACACACACAGTGGAGGACATACTGTATGCATTGTTCCGAGAACTGGGCGAGCGTTGATTGGTTGCTCAACTGTTTGGCGTTGGCCCTAATTAGACTGTCTGTGGGCAGCAAACCCATAGTAGAAGTTTTAGTACTAGTACTATGTAATAAGTATGTGTGTTGGTTGAAACAACATTTAAATTGGGTTTTGCGCCTTGAATAGGGCCGACCATATTGGCATATCATCTCTGTGTATGGGTTAGTGTGCAAACACACACACACACACACAGAGAGAGAGATTATTAAATTTACTTTTGTGTTTTCAACTGCCAATTTGGCAGCACAAAAGTTAAGCGAAATTCAATTTTTGGCTATGACGTCGAGTGTTTTGCAAAACGTCGACGATGAGTTTTTTGGGCCTGCAGCTAAGTCTGTAACTTGGCCAGCCTGTGTGCTAATGTTGCGACTGCTGCAGCACATAAATCCATTAAGCTAATCACAAATATTGCAAAATATGTTTGCAAAATACACAAGCGAGCAAGCAAGCTTTGCACAAAATTCAAGACTTTCCTTTAGTCCCTCTCTTTCTCTCTCTCTCTCGATTTCTTTCTTTCGTTGTGCCAGCTGCAGAAGTTGCAGTTGACTGCAGCAAGCCAGTCAAACTGGCAGCCTTGGTCAATAGCAAAGCCTGAGCTGCACAAAGCAATGATGATATGCAAAAGGGAGTGGCATTTCAAATGGAAACACCCTGGGCTGCTGTCTCAATTCGATGTTCCTGCTTTAGATTCAGCTTCAGCTCCACTGCCCACTGCCAACTGCCTATCGCCTTAGCATCAGCTATCTTACTGAGCCGCACTAAGCGCACACTTAAGACTTTTCCATCATTTTATTTCATTTCATGTGCGCCCGATTTTGCCTATAGTCTCTCTTCTTTCATCTATTTTTTGTTTAATTTTTTTATTTATTTTTTGTATATATATATTTTTTTTTTTTGCGAAACTGTTCGAGCTTTGCGCTTTTAATCTTACAGCATTCAGCATGACAGCGTCAGCAGCAACTGCTATGGTAACAGCGTACAGTGACACAAAATAAATGCAATTTAAAAGTTTTCAAACTAGCTTTTGGGTTTATAATCTTTTTACCGTAATATCTGTTAATGATGTAACAAACAAAGCGGAGATAACGAACAAAAAGTTTCTAATGGTATTAATATTAATCTTTATTTGAAAGCTTGTTTACCAAGGAAACAAAGTCACAAAGGGGGAATTGCTTTTTGATACTTTTCAATGGCGAACTTGTGTCAAACGAAGCCTTTTATATAACGAATTTGTTTCCAGAAAACTGCAATTTAGTTCAATTAGTGTATTTTAAAGTACTTGAGATAAGTGAATTTGAGTAAAGTACACAATTTTCTAGTTTATTGCTTGATTTTTTTCCTTGTATGCTTGAATTTACATGTTTAATAGTATATTTCTTCCATTTTTTATGCTTGAGTTGAAAACTAGTTCGAACATTCCAACAGTTCATACCTTAAGCATTTGTGAATGCTTTGTAGTTATATATAGTTCGTATCTGATGTCTAAAACTGCATTGCTGCTTTTCAAATTGAGATTTTTCTCTTGGCCATTGCTTTGGCTTCAACATTGTAGGCAACCTAAAGATATTTGAACATTTCAAAAGCATTGTCTCACTACTTCAAGCCAATGGCTGGGCATGGCATTCATCAGCTTCAACGAATTGCTGCTAAGATTGTTTCGTACCTGAAATTTAGTACAAATCAAATGTAATCTCGAAATATCCCCTTACTGACTAACATGCCACACAAAAGCCAATATACTGTCTTAGCTTTCAGCAGCAGAGTATAATTACATAAGCCAAGATTAAATATGAAACGTCTTCACATTGAAGCCCAAGAGAATAAGAAAATGAATATTGAAATTGGTTTGGCAACGAGCTGTTCTAAGTATATGCATATAGTATATATATCTTTTTTTTTTCATTTTCGTAAGCTGCGCTGTGTGTGTGCAGCCACATGAAAGACTTACAAATGCACTGCGGCATAACACATGCAACACACACATAGTACCATACAGTGAGGGTGATTTAAAAATGCCTCCATAATGTACTATATGATATGGTGAATATAAGTTTTGTGGTCACTCTAAATTTTGTGTGTGGCACAAACGGATAGAAGGAGGACACACTAGAAGTGTGTGCAGCACAAATCCAACATAGGCTGACCACACAAAAAAAAAAGGAAAGAAAATCGAGCAGCTTTCCTATCGACTCGCAATCTCAGTTCCAAATCCCAAAGCTCGACTTTGAGTTGCGATTCATGTTAACATTGTACATTTGTGAATCCATGCCACGCTCTCTGGGTAAACTGGCAAAGTGTATTGAAGTTGCACAAATATGGTTTTTTTTTCTCTTGCACATTTTTGTGAGCCAAAAACTAATGCAGTGAGAAAGGAGCAAATCTTAGGTCTTTGTTGTTGTTATTGCTGTTGCCGTTGTGCACATTTTAATTATGGGACTGACAATAATGTAAGTCGCAACTCGGAGTGGAACGAGGAGCGTTGGTGTGTTTGGTGTGGATGCATCATTGCTTATGGTAGCATAAAGTCTGTCAATCATGCGACTCAAATTGAAGCTAAGCCTGGGACTAGAATGAGATGGGAGTGCGGAGAGTGTAATGGACCGGGTTCAATGGCAGTGTTTCTTTGTCGGTCTGACTCTTTGTGTGTGAGTGTGTGCGGGTGGGGGTGCTTTTGTTTGTGTGTGTGTGTGTGTGTTGGATTTGTCAACAAAATGGCAGGTAAGCAGCATTAAACATAAAATGGAGACTCATGATAAGATCAGACTGCAATAGGGAAAGCAGCAGAAGCCGTGTAGCCAGCTACCCATTTTGTCGATTAGAATCGCATCGAGTTGTCGTTGGCAACAGGCATAGCAACACCAACACCAGCTCCCAACAACAATAACAGTCGTAATTTAATTAACGCAACAGCAACAACAGCAACAACAAAAACAACAACGACAACGGCATAAAACATCTGCTGGCTGTAACAAGCATTTATGGCCAGGAGAGGCCAGGAGGCCAGGCCAGCCATGAAAATGTAAATGAAAATGGAATTGCGACAGGAGCTAAACAAATTTGTTATCTCAACTTTGTCTATGCTACGGGGCAAATTATAGTATATTTATCTGATGCGTTAAAGCCAAGTACTAAAAACAGTTAACAAAGTTAACTGCGCATTAAAATGATCCGTATATAGAATATTCTTGATTAAAGTCGACAAAATGCCGCAAATTATACAGATGCAACATTATTGCTTTAGTTTAAGTTTATGTCCTGAAATAGCAAAAAACTTATGACCTTTTAATAATAATACAAATTTTTAAATAAGTCATTTTTGTTGGCATTTAACTTATTTCAACTTTATTGAATACTTTTGCTCTTAGTTAGTACTTTGCAACGCAAAAACAAATTCTTTACCTAATTTTAGGAATAACTTTTTTGTCAAAATTTGCTTTCAAGGCAAATAACTTGAAAGTAAAGTACAAAAGTATGTATTCTAAAATTAAAATTTGTATCGTCTTTTCATAATATTTTGTAATTTTCGTTATTGTGATATAGTTTCGAAACTTTGAGTTGTTTGTTTTTCATCGATTTGTTGCATTGAGACAGAAAAATTGTTTATCACAAACAAAATTTGTGTCGCTACAAACAAGCGAATCTCTGGCCCAGGTATACCAAAGTATTACAATTCTCTCTTATTTATTAGTTTTAATCTTAACATTAATAACAATAATAATATAGGTTAAAAATGAGATTAGTTTCATTTGCATTTTAGTGCCTTGGAGTGTAAATTGGACTTGTGTGATTTCATTCTTGATAGCAATAAGAATGAGATTTCAGTTTAAAAATGGATACCTTTTGCATACTATTTGCTTGTGGCGCTCACAAATCTCAGCGCTGAATCACCTTGAAACTTAGCCGCACATAAAACGCAGACTAAGGTATACCTGCCCCCCCCCCCCCTCATTTCACAACTCTCTCTTAGTTTCTTTGTGCCGTAAGACAAAAAGAAGAAGAAGAAGAAAAAAAAAACACAAAATCTAACCAGCCATTTGCATGCAAATACAACCAAGACAAGGACACTCGATTGAGTTGCCGTCGCCTATATACATGCATATGCATATGTATGTGTGCGTGGCGGTTGTATGGATGAGGTTTACTTCTGTTTCCGGTGGAAGGTTGCCCGTTGGGTGTTTGTCTTGGTGTTGCTGGGCGATTGGGATGGTGATGGTGATTGTGATGGTGATGGCGGTTTACGGATTCTGATGAGGCTGATGCTGAGATGCCGTTTGCCTGTTATTAATTGCGCTGTTGCACTTCACGATTTTGGGCTTTGCATGCGGTTTGCTTGGCAGATGGCTGGCAATGTCCACCCCACCTCCTTACCGTGCTCACTCACGTCTATTCTCATCCATAGATGTTGCACGAAAATTGCCAAGTCATTTGCCAACTGTGACTCTGTATGCAAATTACTTTTGTCGGCACCGGATGACAGCTGCGGCGTTGACATTGGCAAACGAATGTAGGGGGAGGAAGGGGATGTGGCAAAGTGGTTTTGGGCTATCTCAGTTCATAGGCTTATACGTTTGCACGGTGCATCATCAACTAAGCTTCGCCTACAGCACTATCTCCTTCCTCTCCTCTCTCTCTCTCTCATTCTCTGTGTCTGTGTAGAGAGTATTAAGCTGGCAGACGGCAATGGAGTGCAAAGTATGTAAATTAATATTGGAATTTCGCTAATCTGTCTATCAACTAGACGTCTCTCTCTCTCTCTCTATGAGTGGATTTGGTAATGGGCTAACCATGTGTGTGTGTGTGTGTGTAAGTATGTGTGTTTGAGTGGGTATATAAACCGCTTTTAAGCCTTTCAATGAGCGAACTATGCGTAAAATTGCGCACATTTGAATAGCATTAGAACAGAAACAACAACAACAACAACTGCAACAGCAACAAAAACAATGTTGGAATTTCACAATTATTTTTGGAAAATTCTAATTGGAAAATGGCAAACAATGAATGACTCTAATTAAAAAGCGTTAGACTTTAGACTCTAACCAAATCATTGATTGGATTTCGATTAAATTAATGCGACCAGTCAACCCAAAAATTATTTATTTTGCCTGTGGGTCATAAAGGTGTTAACTTATAAAAAAGTTTAACAAAATACATCATGCACGCATTTTTATTATCAATGATATGAATGTGACTCATTCGTGAATGACAAGCATAAATTGGATGTACAGTTGAATGCTTTTGCTATATAGTTATTCTGTTAGTGTATTTTGGCTCATACTTGGCCATTAGTGAATTAAATTTTAAGATCTTTGCTTGTTTGAAAGTGATTTGTTGCTATTTGTCAGAGCGAGCTTTTCTGCAAGAAATCCTGTGTTATTTTCTATACAACCAGATTCACGGAATATTCGAATTCACCAAGTGGACGTTGAACTATCCAAAATGTTCTCAGCAATGAACCAAAAGTTGAAGAAATGGTTTACAAATTGTACATTTTACTTACGATTAGAGCATAGCTATCAGTCATGCATACCCGTTTGGTGAGATTTGTATATGGCTTGGGTTTTGCTGCGAACATCTTAATTGTGCCAAAGTAGTTGGCAACAATTGTGGAAGTTGTGCAATAGTTAACTGAATTGGGGCCTGCAAGCCATTTTGGCCAAAAAACTTTGCTGAGGCTGAACCGAACATTGACTGTACTCATTTTTAAAAAAACAACAACAACAACAAAGTCAGCAACAGAAATACACAAAAAAAAAAAAAAAAAAACAGCAACCACATTAGAAGTAACTGAAACTGTGTCTTTGATTCCGAATTGCGGCAAAAAGCCAAAACATTTCAATTTCTAGAAAATAGATGCGCTCAAAAACAAAAACAAAAACAAGCCACTAAACTGCCAACAAACAACTGACAGTGGAATTAACGGCCGGATTGTAGAGCGTTCAAAGCGTTCTCTATTTTTATATATGGAGATATATATTTTTTTTTTGCCAGCACAATTACAAATCGATGACATAATGTGCCGCTGGCTGCTGCTGCTGTTGCCGCCATAACAACGACTTGACATTTTTATGGTAATGCAATGACAAAGCCGACATGAAAATGAGCGAGGCGAGGCGAGGCGAGCGGGTAACAGGCAATTTGAGCATACATAATATGTATTTCTATGTAACTTCTATGCCGACTGCAGCAGCTTAAAGCTGAGGCAACAGTCGACAGAGTCAGCTGTCATTCGAGTCGACATTGTAATATGTACATTGTACAAATAAGTAGAGCATATGGGGCGTATGATTAATATTTAAATTATGAAAAATAAAATAATAAAAAAAAAAACCGCGACTGCGATGGAGAATATGAATGTTAAACCGGAATAAAAATGTGCACAACAAGCAAAAACTAAAAAAAAGAAAATAAAAAACAAAGAAAGAGAGGAAATGAAAAAGAAAATGAAATGAAACAAGAGACTTAAGTAATAACTGCTGTTATGCACAGAACTCTGGCAGGACAGCGATGGTCTGCAAGCGTATTTGTGTGGGCTTCGCATTTTATTGCCAACAACATGACGATAACAATAATGACGTTGATGATGATGACGATGATGATGATGACGATGATTATAATGCTTGTGTGCATGTGTATTACAATGGTTATGGACGTGTGTGGGTGTGTGTATGCGCATTTCAAAGTTCATTGGGACTATTGCCAACAACAAGCAAACCAACACTTTGCAAACATGCGGCCTACAATTTGATAGATACGAGGCTGAAGCCACAAAATAAAACAAAAAAGAAACTCAGCCAAATTGCTTGTTGGCTCTGTGGCGATCAACTTAGCAAGCAACATTACGAACATTTTAAGAGCTATTCGTTATGAGTTGGTTGTGCAGTGGGCTGATAATCTATTAAAAAGTTTGAGTATCATAGATTGGTGAAGATTTCTTATTAGTATTAACCCAAGCTCACAGCTGAGCACGTCCTAAATCATGTCCCAATTCAAGAGTCATTTATTAATGCGTTCAAATGGAATATTACTATTTAGATAGCACACGACTTGTTTGTTTCTTTCCAATTGTTATTTATCAAGCTCTCCCCCTTTCACAAAAAAGTACTGAGCAAAATAAACTTATTACACAAGTAACATGCACGTGCACAAAGTGGATGTTTCTTTATCTCATCTCTATCCTCTCTCTTTTTGTCTGTCTGTCTTACTTACGCTCTTAGTATGGTTCTTGCATCTAGTTAAGCTGCTGCTCTGGCTCTTAAGCCAAATCCCAACACAATCGAATAACCATTGCCATGCTCAAGCGAGTGCTGCAACAAAAAACGATGCGGCTGCCAAGACTTTGGCAACAAGCAAATTTGTTTAAATGGAGTGAAAGAGGGAGAGAGAGAGAGAGACGGGGAGTTACAGCTAGGTCGGGCAGCACTTGGCTGGCCCAAATGCATTTGCCATGGCCGTGACAGCAATGCGCCACATTAATCATACGCACCGTTGTCCGGCTGCCTCAAGAGTCGCCTGGCGAGCAAGCATACATAAAAACGCTACAGCAGCAGCGCCAATCTGAGCAAAAAAAAAATTATATAAATAAACAAGAATAAAAGCAAATTTTATAAAAGTTGCGCAAGTAAAAAAAATTATATTAAGTATACGTACGAGAGTTGTACTTTCGGTCCTAGTGAAGTTAACGCGAGCAGTCGAGCAACTGTTTTCGTTGCTGCAGGACTCCGTATTGTTATTGTTGTTTACTTGAGCTGTTATTGCATTGCCGCTGCCGTGGAGTCAAGAGTCGTCTTTGCGACGCGAAGCGATGCGACGCCTAAGAAAATGAAACCGGAAAAAGCCGGCAACAAAAACGCAGCGCACAAACACAAAAACACAAAAAATGAGCGAAAAAGCGAGAAACGAGAAAAGAAATTAATGTAAATGTAAATAAACTCATAGTTCAAGTGTTGTCCCGTACCGCAGCAGCAATGGCAGTAAGTAACAGCAGCACTGGAGCCACACAACAAATGGAATGTGTGTGTAAATCAAATGGCATGCATTTAGCATTTTGACTGGAAATTAAAACCAAATAAGGCGTGGCGTCCTCAATATGTTGGCCATAAAAGTAAGCAAAAGTTAAACTCAAAAACACAACAAACATTTTTATAATGCCAGCGAGGCGAACGAACGAACGAACGAGCGAACGAAATGCCAGCTTGATGGCTGGCTTACATTAAGCACTTACGTTACGTTACGTTATGTTGCATAGCAGGCTTCATACACTATGTATGAGAGAGAGACATGTGTACGGACGATAAGTTTTGTTATTGCTTTGATTTTGCAAAAGAGCTTTTGACATGACGCGCATGTAGTTGAAAGGCATCCATCAAGTTGAAAAATGCATCTCCGGTATCGTACATCGAGCTGAGTTGCCACACGCTCAACACAACTATATATTAATAAATAAAGTTATAAATACCATACTGGTTTAATGCTTTTTCTAGCTAGAGCATTTTCCGGCGAACGCTGATTGATAAAATAAAACATTTTCCGGCCACGTCTCACACAAAGCGTAAAATCTTGTAGTTTTTTCGTTGTAGTAAACTGAATCCTGAAATAGACACGCCGATGGATGGTGGATTTTCCATATAAAATCGCTTAATCCTTTCCTTTTTTTTTATTTAATCGCATAAAAAGTATATAAAGTTTTTGTTAACTTTTTAGATGATTTTAAATAATCATGATATAAAAATTACTCATACGCAATAAGCTCATTATTTTATATTACTTTGCATTAAACTTAAGCCCCAAACACAGCGATGATATCAATGCCATCTGCTTAGTTGTTGTATTAGTTTCATTTTGTGCTTTTTAAGTATCGTAAAATTAATCTAAATTGAATACAACATGTTATCTTATCTTAAATAGCTGTTCAATTTTTCTAACTTGGCCCATTTCCTGTCAACTGACAACAGCAACAACAACAACAGCAGCAAGTAGAAGAAATCAAACACAAAGGCCCAAAAACAATATGCAAAGAAAAAAAGCCTAATTTTCAAGTTCATTGGCGCGCAGAACAAGATCAGATCGAAACTCTAAACACACACACACACACACACATTTTTGACTATAAAGCTTAGACAGGCAGCCAATTGGGATGAGGAGGATGAGGGTGATTTTGTCGAGGAGTATCGTATGGTATGGTATGCCACTTAATATTGCGCCTGAATGGCTGAATGGCAGCCACTAAACAACTTCCGCACTTGAATGGCAGCTAGTACAAAAACCGCAGACAAGACTCTCCTCATGCCACTCCAAAGATGGGCAATGGGTGGCCGGCGGGATGGAGCTGGAGCTGTAGGTGAAGCTCCCCTTGAAAGCTAACTTAGAACAAACAACAACAACAAAAAAAAAAACAACAAAAAACCACAACAACAACAACAAATGCTGTTTCGCAATGCAAAAGCAACGAAAAATACAAAAAATAGAAAAAATGTATAACATTGGCAGTTGCATGCATAATAAACTTCTCTGGCACGGGCTTTAAGGTTTAACAGACAGGCAAGAGACATAAAGACATAGCGCAAGAGACAAAGAAAGACGGAGGAAGAGAGATGGAGAGAAAGAGACAGGGAGAAAAAGAGCTCCAAAACGAACGCAGAGACAGAGACAGAGAACGAGAACGAGAATAAGAACTTGGCGCTTGAGAACAAAAAAAGTCAACGTCAACGCATTTTGAAGAGTGTGCAATTATGCAATGCACACAAGCACACATACACACATACATACATACATACATACGTGCATGTAACTATCACTATCCGTGTAAGGAACTTTAAGCTGGCTTTCCCTAAGCGTATTTTGCATTGTTATGTGTTGCATCTTGTTGTTGCTGCGTTGCATGTTGCTTGTCAGCCAAGCAGTTGCATATTGCTTTGCTCATTGGCTGCAATTGAAATTGCATAGTTGTACGTCAGCTTCCTTTTCCCTTACAACATTTCAACATTAATACTAAATACTACTTTCTACTACTACATCTATGTATGTATTAATATATATAGAAACTCACATTCAAAGTACATCCGCTGTGATGGCTTTTGCAAAATATATAAGTAGGTCTCTGTCTATTTGACTAGCTTCCTTTCTCTTTCGCTCAGACTTTCACGCTGTTCGTCTCACGATGACTAAAGTTCAGTGCGGTTTTTACAACTATAGAATTTGGCAAGTTCAAATTATTTTATGGGCTTAAACAGCATTGTTAAGACAACAAATTATTGCTGAGAAGTAAAAATAACTTTAAGTAATTTTCTTCCTTAAAAAAGTAATTCGCACAAAGCAGAATAATTTAAGTTCTTTTTGTTTGCTACTCTAGGGGTGAAACACTCGTGTTTGCATAAACAAATTTACGACATTCTTCAGACCCTTAGCCAATTCAACAAACATACACACATGCATACATGTGTGCGTGTGTGTGTTAGTTGGCCTAGTCGGAACACACGCGTTGATGTGGCTGTTAAGCTTTGGATTCGCTCGTCTCGCTGAATTTTGCCGCACTCGCCAAACACTGACAGCAACACTCTGCTCGTTAGTGGCACATTCATGTCAAACGCTAAGTGGCTAAAAAGTAGTTGTGCAATGCTCTAACTAGGTGGATGTGTGTATGAGTTAAGGTGTGCTCGTGTGTGTACGTGTGTGTGTGTGTGTGTGTAAGAACACGCCTAAGAAGTTTAATAAGTTTCTTGAACTTTGATGTCTGTCAACTCATTTGCTTTATGCCACAAACAACGTCTTTAAACTGCCATGTTGTTGTTTTATTTATAATGAAATACGAGCAAAAAATTCATATTCACAATTCATTTGACATATCAATCAAAAGCTATATTTTTTTAGGTGTCCGCATTGCTTTGACGTACTATTATTTAACCAACCTTTGTCTATTTTAACCGTCAATTAGAAATAATGTTTTTGTTTGTATTTTTTTTTGGGATGATTTTGAATGGATTAAATGCAGTTGTTTTTCTATGCAGTAACGAAGGAAATGCAAACTATTTTTGGTCATAAGTACAGTCGAACTTCCATATAACGAATTTTCTATAAAACAAAGTCAAAAATCAGAACCCTGCAATTTGATTCAGTCAAAAACCCATTCTATATAACGAAATTTCTCTATAACGAACCTTTTTCTTGTTCCCTTGAGCTTCGTTACATCGAAGTTCGACTGTACTAAGTAAAATTGTTGTGTTCATTAATGATACTTTTTGGCTTATCGTTTGTAATAAAGTCGAAATAAATGTTAAACAAATTTTTAGTTAGCGTACGAAATTGATGCGGTCTGAAGGCAGATCGAATGCGGCAAATGAGGGTTGCTTCAAAAGGTTCGCGGAGATAGATGTACGCATGAAAAGGGGCAGGGCCAAAGATAGGCAGATAAGTTAAAAGCAAAGTCAAAAACAATATCCAACTGGGAAATATGCCATTTAAAATGCGTAAGCAGGCAAAATGAGAGCAACGAAACTTTTGCAGCAACCAACACAAAATTCGATGAAGAGAAACGAAACAAAAAAAAAATTAAATATATATTTGGCTGCAGGATGCCAATGTTAAAGGCAACAAACTGGGCGAGAAGTGTGTGGCTGCGTGGGCGTGCGGGCATGAGTTCAATGGTGGGTGTGTCAGGTGTGGCAGGTGTGCAACCTGAGCCCGGTCACGTGACAAAGTGAAATTGTTAAATTGAAGGCTGTTAGCGATAAGCGAACACGCAAACAGACAAACACTGCAAAAGCGAGGTAAAAACTGTTGACTGGAATGGAGAGCGGCAAAGAGATGGCGAGACAGGGCGAGAGAAAGAGAGCGCATGCAAACAGGTGAGAGCTGAAAAGGTGTAAAAAGTAAGCAAAACTTTTGCAGCTGATATGAAAAGGCAAAATGACAGCGTGTTGAGAGCATTTTGGGGCCAAGATGCTACCGCAGCAATCATATATATGTATGTGTGTGTGTGTGTGTGTGTGTGTGTTTGTGTATGTGTATGTGTGTGCCTGTCACTTAACCCATAACCCGCATTGCGACTCTGTCAGCTGTTGCGGCTGTTCCTGTTCCTGTTGCTGTTGCTGTTCCTGTTGCTGTTGATGTTGCCGTTGGTCTTCTGTCTCTTTCTGTTTGCATGTGCATGTGTGGGTGTGTATACGTGTGCTTGGCAATGCGGCAAGAAACAATTTAACCATTTAAGTTTGCTCGTTAACATTAATTTGGACACCAACCTTCCGGCATCAGGTAATTGCTATGTCCCAACACTCACCTAGAGATGTTGTGCATCAGCATTTGATGGAGGGAGCGGATTACGCGGGGGGCGTATCTTGCCGCTGGCCAAACGGCCAACAACACTAACGAGTTGTCATCAGCAGCAACAGCAGCAGCTTCAGTCAAGCAAAAATATATATTCTATATAAAAATTTTACAAAAAAAAAAACTTTTCTTTTGTGAAATATAAATAAAATTGATTTTTTGAAGCCAAACATGCTTAGCTTTAAGCAATATATTCCACTGTCGGCTGTATAGAAATTTAAGTATTTTTCTAAGTGTAACATTCAAAGCCTTACCAAGCGGAAGCTGGTGAAATGCTTGCCTTCAATGTTATTCTGACGGATGTGGCGGAAGTGACTGCTACTACACCGTGTTGCCACTGCCCCCACGAACATTCTAACACAAGCAGCTGTCATTCTTAAATGCTGTGCTTTCATGTTGGCCAAGAATTAAGCCTCGATACACACACTTAATACTTATACGGGTCACGCCTCAGTACGAATTCACTTTTGTATTGCAATGAAAAATGCAAATAGTTATTTTACATGCCTTAAATATGCCAAACACGCCCACTCATACATGCCTTCCCAGCCCTTTACGTTGCGCCCATCTAACCAGGCCCAAGACTTGGCATAGCACCACGTTTTCCGTGAAGCAATTATTGAGCGTATCTAAAATTAAATCAGTTGCAGTCGAAGACAGACACAGTGACTGCAATAAACTACGGCCAAGTCAAGCAGCAGCAGCAGCAGCTAACCATACAATTGCTAACAGAAGGGTGGGTGGGGTGGTGAGGGGTTGAAGTGGGCGTGCAGCTGCCTAAAGTAACTATTTAGCGCATCTTGTTGTTGTTGTTGGTGGTGCGTATTGTGGTGCAATTTATGTTCGCCTGCTGCTTTGCTTTCTGCTTGTGTCGGTTGTTGGGTAAAGTTTAGCGACAATGGCAAATAAACGCCTTGCCACAGTGGGCGGGTTATATAGAATAGAAAAATAATGAGGCTTCAACTTGGGCTGAGCGCGAAAAAAAGCCACAGATTCACAATGGATTCAAAACTTTTTAAAACGTGCACTTCATTTTGTACTTTCTCTATGAAATGAATCACAAAATTAAGGCTTTTATTTATGTTCAAGTAAGTTTTACCTAAATATTATTGATATTGTCGTCATATTGTTATATAGCTTAACTAAATGCTTAACTTGTACACGGAGCAAAACAGATTTAAAATTTACTTTATATTCAAAAATATCTTAAATACCTAATTCGATGTAGTTTGTACAAATATAGATCGATACAAAGTAACATGATAACAGCAAAAAGTATAAAAGTAAGTTTATCTTTTTCTTGTGTCATTTATAAATGTTGTGTTACGAATTAATTTCCAATTTGCTTGAATCACAAACCCATTCTTTGTTATGAGTTTTCGCAATAACAAAGTATTTTCTTGTCCCCTTGAGATTCGTTATAGGGATGTTGGACGTTACTCAATACCATAGTTGTAAATGTCCGTGCCAGGTTTCAAATGATTTACCAAACAAATAACAACTATGCAGACATTATATTCGTATATTACCTACATATTACCTGCACATCATACATTGTGTGTGTGTGTGGAGCTCTTGTGGTGTTGCGCAATGCTTTGACAAAATACTCGTAAAAGACAAACACACACATAAATACACACATACTAGCTAAGCGCATGCTGTGGGCTTTATCGTATAGCCACAGAGTAATTTCGATTAAGAGTGGGCGGGTAACATTAAGTAGCATCTATCTGTGTCTGTGTGAGTGTTTGTGTGTGTGTGTGCTCGATGCTCATTGAAAGCACCATCGAAAAAGGACACAACATTTTATTTGGCGCAGCATTTGCGAATTAACTTGCGGCCTTATTTATTGCAAACCAAAAATGATTTCGTATAATTTGACCGTAAAATTTTAATGCGCTGGCCAACAAAATTTGGGCACGGCATGCAAAGTGGCAAACTCGCAAAGTGGCAATGGTATTTTAGGGCCAAACCAACAGCTTTAGGTGTAATTGCAGTTACATTTACAGTTTCAGTTTCTGTATTAGCCGTATAATTAGGATCTAGGCAAAATCAACTTTTATTTTGTATTAAATGGTTAAAACGCGTTCAATTCGATTGCACCAGCTGTGTATGGCCATGTTTGGGCCAGGCCTGCATGCGAAATGAGCAACAGAAATGTTATACTTAGAGTTTAGTAAAAGTCTGGGCAAATATATTACTGAAAGTATGGCATAGGTAATCAAATTTATTGCGATTATTACATATCCTGCATGATAATGCACTACTGCCATTTGCCAGTTTGCCACTTTGCCACACGCTACATGGCACTTGCCATTACCACTGCCACTGCCAGTGCCAGTGCCACGGTTGCCACTGCCAGTGTCAAGTGGGGCCAAGTAGCCGCAAAGTGTGTGGCATGCATAATTTATGGCAACAAGTCGAGCCGCCAGCGGTTCTAGGCCACACACTCTTTGCCTTGGCCACTATCTAACTAAGCCAGCCCATTTGGCCCACCCACTTTTAGGCCAAACAAATGCACAGCAGATGCGCACCAGATTTGCTTCATGTCAATTTTTGACATGCAGCCATAAGTGTCTGCCTTAAGTGCCTGCAAACTTAACACCAACCAACCAACAACCTTATAGCCCAACAACCCAACAAGTAGCTAGCGTCAAGTGTTCGCTTTTGTTGGCTTTTTTGGCATTTAATTGAGCAATTAATTGCAATTAGCCATTATAGTAAGTTAATGCGCCCTTTCGCGTTGGCTGTGGGATTTTCATCAGCTTTTATGCACCAATGCAAGTAGTTGCTTTTGCGTTAGTTGGCTTTGTTTTGGCCCCATAATTACATACACCACTTGCCACTTCATGCTTGCACTTAGAAAAATGTTCAAGTATTTGTTTTGAATACTTAGAATTCACCCGCTTTCAAACGTGTTTTAAAAAATAGAAGAAACATTTAAAAAACAACTTTGAAGTTTTATAGTGAAAGATGAAATGAAAAAATAAGTCTCTAGAGCTATTGATATGATATTTTGTTAGAGTGTACACTTAGACTGGCCATTTAACATGCAATCGTTAATGGCCGGCACTTTAGTGGCTGTCATGGCCAACAGCGAGAATGGCCGAGTGCCAACGACAAGGCCTCACGTAGCCCCTTAACGTATTCATTAATAAACCAACCACTTTTGCTGATGTATTTCACGCGCGCTACAACAAAACCACAACAACAACAACAATAGATTGAGTATTCATTAAGATTGGTTTAGCTACGACGAGTTCCTTCTTGAGTAAGATAAACCAATCACATATGATCTGCAATCTACATTAATATGTGGCCTACGTGATGTGATTTTTCTAATTTATTGTCCCAAATGGCAATTTAATAAATTGCTTAGCCATGAGGCTATGTGTGAATAATTACATGTTTGCTTAAATGCATTTGGAAAGCACAATTAGACCAAAATATTATACTTGCTAAGTACTTAACATTATTTTCAACATTGGCCTAGCTATATTCAGACAAATACTATTTGATCACTTTGTAATTTGACAATAACTCTTGTACATCAACTAAGCCAATAGGCTTTGCAACATCGAACTTTTCTATATATATATATATCTATATATGTTGTTGCCCTAGGCCCATATAAGTTAACAGCCATTAAAAGTATGTCAATATTTGCATACATAAAAATATATATATTTATGTAGATTTCTAACTCAACACACAAACTTTTAGCCTATGATTGTTGGCACACAGAAGAAAAGAAAGCAAAAAAAAACCTAAGCAAAATAATAATAAAGTAAGCTAGGTGTGAGAAATGCCGATAGTAGTTTCTTCTAGTGTATACTGTTGTTGGTTGGTAGTTGTGAAGTAGTTCGATGCTGTGGCAGCCTCCGGCAGCTGTTCCAGCTCATGTACCACATGCTTGAGGATGATGCAAAGTTTTTGGCACATCAATAAACTAAGCTTGTATGCGGAGTGAAGTGGGAGCGGGGTGCCAACAGCTGGAAATGTGCCTTAAGCATGCCATGAATTATTTAGTACTTGCCTTACCTTCCGCGTTCCGCATTCCACATTCCCCTTCACCCCATCCAATGCAAACACCATTTTATTCCATGTAGTCTTTTGCTGTTGCTGTTTCTTTTCCTTTGCGGTTGCAGTGCAAAAACTTTGACCAGTTGCAAGCACGTTGTGCACTGGCCATCGCCTCCTTGATTGTCCTTTAATATTCACCGCAGGACAGGACAAGACAGTCAGTGTTTGCTCCGTTTACATTCGTAGGACCATAAGTAATTGTCCTAATTGACCTTATGCTGTGTTCCAAATTGCCCAGTCAAGGCTTTCAAATTAACTCCAAAATTCCCACAGTGTTTGCACAAACTTGTGGCTCAGACAGTCAGCTGCCATTCAATTACAATGACAATAACTATTGCAGTTTGCTTATCCGAGCCTTCATTCCGGAACTGCAGCAAACACTAATTTAACCAACCAGTCTATCACAAATTTATCATAGCAAAATAATATATATGAACCTCTATTTTATGTTTGTTTAGCCAAATGCTTACGAACTTTCATTCTTAAATACATGCAATGAAATACTCCTTGCAATACTCCTTAAGAATTACCTTTGACATTGAACTTTTATTTTTTCATTATTTTATAAAACATTGAGCTTTAAGTCAAAAGTACAAATAAATAGTTGAAAGGCATAATTATTTGATGGCGTACGATGCAGAAAATTTTGAGCTAAACACAACTCCTGTTAATGTTTTCAGAAAACTCTACTCTGACAATTATTACACACCCATCCAAAAAATAAAATCATTTTTATTCATTTTGCCTTGTAAATAATTGGCTCATAATTTCCGACTGGTTTTCGTTGTGGCCCTTCGTTAAGTAATAACATATGAAAACAATTTAATAGCCATACAATTGACAATACAAATTGAACTTAAGTTCGTACACAAAATAATTGCCTGCGATGTCATGTGGTTGGTTTAAAATATTAAAAAAAATAATAAAATAAAAAAATAAGAAATATACAAAAAGGTAACGAAAACAGAAGAAACAAGAATGCCAAATCCCTTGCCGTGCCACAGATGACCGTAAAAGTCCCTTCAAATCTGAGGAAGCAGGAGCAAAAGCAAAAGCAAAAGGTGCTTCTCCTGTGAATGTTTCAGTGACTGTGGCTTAAGCTGCTTGGGCTTATACAACTGTTGGCAACGTCAAGCCAAACCAATGCCACTTATTGGTTGAACGAATTTAATTGGCAGCAAGCAACCAGGTGGATGCCATGATAGAAAAGGGTTGAGACAAAGGGCAGAGGCAGCAGCAGCAGCAGTGACAGCAACAATGACAACGATACGTTAATGCTGGTTAAACTGCCGCAACGGTTGCTTACCTGACTTTAAGCCCAGAAAAGTCATTGCGACACACCCACACACACAAACACACACACACACATTGCACCCACTTCGCATTAAATTGAATTTACTTGCGAGGTTCGTGGTTGAGGTTTTGTGTTCATATTGGAGTCAAAACATTGTTGAATGCTGGCCTTAAGCAGCGGCTTAAACCAGTATATTCGTGGCCTATATTTGGGTCTTAGGATAACTTCACCGATAGCTATACATTTATATGTTTTCTTTGCTTTTTACAGCTTGTTCTGCTGGACCGCACGAGAAGCGTTTACTGCACGCCCTGCTGGACAATTACAACAGCTTGGAGCGTCCCGTGGTCAACGAATCCGATCCATTGCAACTGAGTTTTGGTCTAACACTCATGCAAATCATCGATGTGGTAAGTTATTATTTGTACACAAGTTTAGAAAATCAGATTCACAGCGTAATGTCAAATCATCATATGAAAATGCCATTGATTTGACATATATTGGTTTATCTTAACTTTAGACAAACATATCTCATCATATCATATATATAAGAAACTTAAAAGATTACCAATATATGTATGTATATAAGACTATCTAACCCCAATGATCTCTTTTTTAAAATCGACCTAAGACAATTGAGAGCACAATTCAGTTCCTTGTAAGAGATATGGCCAAGAGAGCAGAGCTTACATTCTTTATGCGTATTAGTATTGGTAACACGAACTGTCTGTGTGTGTGGGTGTGTGAGTGTGTATTGGGACCATTTAAGGCTAGAAGCTAAGCTAAGCTCAGCTGACGGTCGGCAAATATTTGGCAAACGATGGCACGACACCAATTTCTTGTATGACTTAATGCCCCAAGTCAAGAGAGAGTGTGTGTGTGTGTATATGTGCGTGCTTGTGTGCTTTGGAGTTTGCGTGCGTATTTATGTGATTTTTGTTGCCAAACATTATGCGTTAGGGATGCCAAAGATTCGAAAAACTCCAGAGCCCAGGAAAAACTCCAGCGACGCGTGCAAAACAACAGAAAATTATGCCATGAGTGCACATTATGGCCATTAGCCAGAAGTGCCAAGTTGTTTCTGTCGAAGATTATGCGGCAGCAAAAGCAACAAAAACTGAGAGAGCGAGAAGTAGATGGAGTAGTGCGCAAAAGAAGGCGTTACAAGTGTGTCGTTACACTTGTGATGCCAAAATTGTACAATTTACTTATGAGTTAGGGCATAAAGCATTGCCTTTTCCAGGCCAGGCAATCACATTGCCAAAGACAATGATGGTGATAATTTGGTTTTACAGTCTGCGAATGAGCCACAAATCGTTACACTTCATCACGTTCCAGCAAAGCGAAAAAGATACCGTAAATGGAACGCAACTGCTTTCAAATTGTCATAACTATAAAGCAAACAATTTAAATTTTTTGATTAGGCAAAATTTAACAAAGTATTTTTTTACATATTATATTTATTATAAGGATGTATAAAGTTTTTACAATTTGTAGAGTATAAAAATAGTTTCAAATATGTTTAAAACTACCTTAAATTTTATCAGACTGGCAATTCATACGCAAGGTTTACCTCAGCCGCTCGTTGATATTCCTACAAGGTGCAATTCAACATACACCATGCTGAAAAATGTGTCAATTCCCAGGGATTTTTCAACGGAGCACCTGAGCAAAAACTTGCAGTTGACATGTGCTGAAACCTGTGTTGGAACCTGAATTTGTAGCAACACAAAAATTGCAGAGCGAACAACTATATTTAGGCGATTTCTTTGGTTGGAGACGAAGCCAAAAATTCAAGCCATGAAAAATGCTCGTAGCAAAGATTTGGCGAGATTTATGGAAAATCGGCAAAATATAATGGCGCATTGGGAAGAGAAAAAATCTTTATAACCCAGAATCTTTTTGCTATAATTGACTCGAGTTTGCTACATACATTTACTTCTCATGCTAGGAGTTCATCAAACATAAAGCGTGTTCAAATTTATCATAGTATTTGTTTTCTTTTTAGTTTTTATGCAAAGGAAATCCTTATGTTTTTGATTCTCTCATAAAGAATAGTATCATATCAATAACAGCTGAAACTACATAAGCAATTTGATATTTGAAATTAATTTCTATGAAAATGGCAATAAAAATTGGCTGGTTTGCAAGAGGAATGCTTCAATTAAGCAACGCCAAAGAGCTCTACTCCTAATCTTTTTAAAACCATAAATTTACAATCCGTTGAAGCTTTGTACTTATGTATGTATGTGTGTGTACGTGATACTTTTGTAGGTTTGTGCAAAAAATAAAGAAGAATAAGAAGAGAGGAGAAAATGGAAGAAAAGTTTGTACAACCGCATCAGTTGAATGCAAATAGTGACAAAGCGGCTGTAATTGGATGAAACGGAAATGAGGTAGAAGGATGCTGATAGGCAAATATAGCTGATGCTGTTTCTGCTGCCCAACCCGTTAATTCCCTTCGCTTCACTTCCCTTCCTTCTACTATTCCCTATTGCTCTTCACGCCGCTGAATCAACCCTGATGCGCACTGATGCTGTGCATGCCACCTGATAAAGTGAGTCTCGAAGTGCGCTAATTAAAAGTGCCGTTGCCCGCACACAACTGCTCACACCCACAACCACTTACCCCCCTTCCCCTTTTCAACTGTTCTTACCGCTCACCACAGTTTGCAAACAGTTTTTGATCACAAAGCCAGCGTTGAACGATGAGGGCCAAGTGCGGTAGGAAGAGGATAAAAAAAATGCAGGTACTTGAATGATTTGAATAAATCTTTGAAGACAAGCGAAATAGAGGAAGGAGAGTGAGAGGAGCAGATAGGTTGAACAAAACCGCGCGAGAAAATGCAGCAGGCAGCCAAAAGTAACGAGAAGTGAATTAAAGAAAAACAAACGAGATACTTAGAGAGAAACTAATTAAAACCAATTAAGCCAAAACTGTTTTCGAAACTAGAATGATATTGCTTTACTTTTAAAGCCGTAAAAACCTTTAAAAAAAACTGTCTTGATATAAAGTTGATGAAAAGGAACATTAACATGAATAATGCAAAAGAAAAAAAAAAAACAATATAAACTTTAATTAACAGATAATGTTTTTTAACCAGAAATAAGTTTAAATGTCAAAAAAAAAAATACAATGTAAATTATTTCTATGTTTTTTTTATACCCTTAACCCATAAAATGGGTAAATAAGGGTATAATGGTTTTGTGCAAAAGTATGTAACAGGCAGAAGGAAGCATCTCCGACCCTATAAAGTATATATATTCTTGATCAGCATCAACAGCCGAGACGATATAGCCATGTCCGTCTGTCCGTCTGTCTGTCCGTCTGTCCGTCTGTATGAACGCGTGGATCTCAGAGACTACAAGAGCTAGAGACTTCTGATTTTGGATTTAAGTTCTCCTATACCATGAGCAGAACAAGTTTGCTTCAAATTATCGATAACTATTCTGGTTTCCGATATACACATAATATCGATAACAATAAAATATCGAATTTGGAAAATCTAAAAATGAGGCTTGAAGTAATGGATAATGATAGAACTTTTCTGAAAATTTCGTCCAAATCCGTTGAGAAACACCAGAGATATTGAACTTAATCGATGGAAGCTAAGCCAGTATACCAAAGTCTTATATAAATTAAATATATTTATTGCAACTGGGTTCAGGGTATCTTCTAGTCGGGCTCTCCTGACTAGAGCCTTCTTACTTGTTTTTATTTCTAGCATAATTATTGAAGCTTTTGTATTATTGAATTCTCGATTGTTGCTTTATGACACTATTTAAAATTTACTTTGTGTAGTTAATTGATTAGTACCCAAATAAAAATATCTAAAAATCGTTTGTTTCTATCGTTCTTGTTGGTCAGCTTTGTTGGGGAAGCCTTATCGGAATCCCACTGCCAGTTAATAACATTTCGTGGGCGAGCAAAGTCACTTGACAGTAATAGTAATGTGACATGTCCAGGGATGCGACTGGGACTGGGACTGGGACTGCTGAAAAAGGAACTTGCTGGTCATTCTCTCACCCTCTCTGTCTCTATCTCTCTTTTTCTGTTTCTCTCTCCCTCTCACTCTCTCGCTGGCAGTAGTTGTTTAGCGCTTTGACTTTACACCAAATAAAAACATCGTTTTGTTTGACAATTTGCCATTGTAGACTTTAGGGACACAAACTCTATCTTTCTCTTTATACCTGCCCCTCTTTCTCTCTCTCTCTATCTCTCTCTCTCTCTCTCTCTCTCTCTCTCTGAGTGTTTCTCGTTGTGCACTAGTAAATTACAAACATAAATCACTTGATAAGTGACGCCTGCGCTGCCCCAAGGCTGTCGGCTGGCTGTCTGTGCTGCATGTGCGAACTGAACTTAGCTGAGCTGGGCGCGAGGATGCGGGAGCTTATCAGCTAAACAGCAATCAGGTCAGCAAAAGCAACAGCCAAGTACTCATCCTATTGGATACATACATATGTGGGCGCGTCTGTTTCACATATATGTGTGTGTGTGTGTGTGTGCAGTTGCACATCTTTTTGTTAAGTTCACTCGAACATAAGTTTCTTTAGAATTGTCAATAGCAGCAGCTGCAGCACCCGCACACCAGAAAAGCCCTCCAGGTCTCTTGTGTCTTGCTCTCTCTTTCTCTCTTTCTCTCTCTGTATGTTCCTTTCTACAGCTACAAACTTGCCTTTTTAGTACGTACGACGTACACATACACACACGCACACCGTCATTTTAGCAGCACTTTTGTTGCACTTTGCACTTGGCATTTAATGGATGCAGCAGCATTGTGCAAAAGAAAAAAAAAAACCAAAAACGAAAAACGAAAAATGAAAAACCTTAAAAGAGCCACAGTTTTCACGTCGAGAGTGCCTGACTAAGGAACACCATGCTTTTCATTTTAAACATACTCTCGTTGTTGCGCTTGATGTACAGAGTATATGTTCGCTACGCATGTACTGCAACAAAAAACAACAACATTAAGCTCAACTACTCTTATACAAAACTGATTATCTTGAGACTTTTGTGTTTATGGTTGTAGCGTCATAAAAATTTCAAGACCATTAAGATGACATTTAAATGCGTTAATGCTGGCCACATATCAAACACAATGATGCAGTTTTAATAGAATGAAGTCGGTAAAAAAAATAAAAAATTTTACATATTCTGGATTTATCGGCAAAAAATATTCATTGTATGCCTTGCAAAGCACATTTATTTCAAACACCTCTTTTATTTACCAAATCTAAATAAAGATGTGCGGTCTGTAAATAAAAAAAAAAAGGAATGTGTAAAGAAAGCGAGTGCACACGCTGCGAATGAGTGATTTTAATAGCTTGAAAGTATGCATCAACGATATTTGTCACACTTGAAATGCTATCAGCAGCAGCGAACCCTTTAAGTGCTTGGGCGTAAGCGTGGGCGTTGTGATCCAAGTGGGCGGGGCAATTGATGATTGTTTGATGACATCATTCGCTGGAAATTTATTCTATTTAAAAGTGCTTACCGAGAGTTCAAGGTCAGCCACATAAAACATTTCAAAAATTATGCACCCTTCCCGTGCACCGCCCCCTTGCTGTTTACCACATTTCATTTCTGAGGTTTGTCTCGCTGCACAGAATGCGTCAAAGCTAAATTTTCTCCCTGGATTTTGTGTTGGCTAGCGAATTGTTTGCGCTTTTGTAGCTGGTTATTCTTCACTTTGAACGCAGATGGTTGACAATGGGTTTGTTTGTCTGCGTTTTTTGTCTTGTCAGTCCGTCATAATCTCACACAGTCATGGCAGTCTGGCAGTCAGGCTGTCTAACAGGAAATTGTTTGCTCTCCATCCTTAAGGTCTTTCAATGTTTTAAAGTAATTTTTGTAATGTTTTGTGTGCGAACGTGCCGTATACGTAATTTGTCTACGTTTCCACTCCCACCGATTGCAGCCCCCTTGCTGCTAGACGTTGTTTCGCAGCAGACACCAACACCTGCTCGCTTTGGGCGGCTTTTGCTTGGTTATGCCGACAAATCCTAGCAAAATGAAGTCCATAATACCGAGAAATACGAAATATTTGTATCCGTTTCCGGTTCTTTGCAAACGGGTGTACGTGTGTATTGATGTGTTTGTGTGTGTCTGAGCGATAAGATGCAGAGCTCTCAGCAGATTTGGTTGCCTTTTTTATTGTGTTGAATAAGTGAGTTAAGTTGCCGCCATCGCTTTATTACCCAGGTCGGCTTATTACCCAGTTAAGCCCAAAGACCTTCTTATCCTTAAATTCTGACTTATCAAATACACTTTCTCTAAGCAGCTAACTGACTGCTAAGTTTGCCTTGGCTATAGATCAATGGCATATCCATTTCAAAGACTTCTTTCATCAGTAAAAAATCTTGGATAGAGTATTCACAGAGCGGTTTTCATATAATTTCACTTTATCATTCTGATAACAGCATTCTTATGTAGATCACGTCGCACACCTCATGCCCACAAATCTTTACAATACACACACACACCCTTATCACACAAATAATAATAATATGGCTGCAAGCCTTTTTTTGTATTCATACTTGGCGCTTAGGCAATTTGATTTGTTGTCAGCGTTCCTGGAATCCTTCATTAATTGACTGCGTCATTTTCTGTTTACGCACACTCAAACTCACTTAGTCAGCAGCATGCATAAATTTTGAGGAGTCGAAATGCTTTTAAATATGCACATATATTTGTAACAATTTTGATTGATAAGCTCAAAAGCAGATAAGTGAGCTGAACGTATGCATGTTATATAATTTATAACTTTGTTATATGCATGATATATTCAATGATTCCACAAAAGCTGCATTAATATGCAAACATGCGAATGTGATGACTGTTTAAACAAACATTTCCAGCAGTTAGGCCTATAAATGAGATATTTTACTTACCGTAAGGAAATTAGAAGCTTAAAACATAATCTTGCAATCATATTATAGGATCACGTAATAAAATTTATTTAACTGAAGCTCTTTAATAACAAAACTCTTTGTTCCAACTGTCAAATCACACTGCAAGGAAAAGCATAAAACACTTGTAATAAAAGCAGCTGCAATAATTTAGCTCTAACGAATGCAATTCAAGTAAGACACAAACTTATCAAATGACATACATACATATACGAAATAAAAATAGAATTTCTCAACTCAAGCTATTAAGTTACACCTTTTGAAATGTCAGGCGTCTTATATACTATGTGTTAAAGATGTTGTATTAATTAAGCTGCTGTCCGCACTAAGTAAAGAGCGTTGAAACAACCAGCGACAATCAACAGCAGTAATAACACAACACACACACACAGCATATAAATGCGTAGAATAAACAAGTAATTAATGCTTCACATTTCTAATTGGCAATTAACGTGATGTGCGGCTGTCATTTTATAACAAATGATTACTAGCCGAACAACAACAACAAAAGTACTAATACAGCCAGTCACACCCATAACGGACACCTTCCCCCTATCGCCCAGGCAAGATGAAAGCAGCTGTTGCGGTTTTGTTTCGCTCTCTTCTCAGACTCCTCATATATCCATCACATTGTGCATATTTACGTATGTTGCTGTAGGTGTAGGTGTGTGTGTTGGTGTGTGGCCATTGTGCATGATTGTAATGTAAATGTGAATTGGCAACTGTACGTAACTCCAGCAATTGTCGTAAATTGTGTAAAGTTGAGACTGTCAACTGTTGACACTTTATGTGACAAAATAGGAGCGTTTATGTTTAGTAAAACTAATGTTTGTTCTTATTCTGCATGTCTATATGTACTAGTGTTTGTGTGTGTGTGTCGGTTTGTGTGTGTGTGACACTCCTGGCGCACATAATGCGTGTAATTGTCCCAGCACGCATAGCTATGCATGTGCAACTAGCAACAACAATACTAACACAAAGCCTGACTTTGAGTGACAGTTTAAAGTAATGGCTGCTACAGCAGATGCCATAGTAAATACCATAGCAAATGTGGCTAGTGAGGTTGGGCATGAAAATTTAGTATGGTCATGGTAGCAAAGCATATATGTACATATATACATTTATATTTGAAGCGTTCGTAGTCCGTGGTAGCAATAAGAGAATCAGACAGCAATTACAAAATTGCATCAAACGGGCAGTTAGAAACGAGAATTCCTGTATTCGTATTCTGCAGATGTGTTTGAATTCAGTAAAGCCTTTATATACATCTTATATAAATAACACTATTTTCCGATTTAGTAGTCAATCTTTTATGATATTTTAAACAATCTCAGTACTTTGAAAACGACTATTTATCATAATAAAGTAGCAAAAAAAAACTTTTCATATAGTTAAAGAAGCTGCAAAGTCAAAATAACACAACTTTTTTGTATAGAAACAGTAAACGTTTAGGAACTTAGGCAAAGTAAACCTACTTTTAAAGTTAACCCATTAACAAACGAAAAGCAACAAAAAATGTATTTCTTAAGAAGATTTTATTTTGTATACATATTGTATGAGCAAAGTCAAGTGCCAAATTAAACTTAAATTTATAAATGAATAATAACGTTAACGAACTCATATGAATTTTGATGCATGGTCTGGACAGACCAGGCTCGTTTGGGCTTTTCTTTTAAAATGCTGAGCTTACTTTAGCCATATGAATTCATAAACGTGGGGAGTTTTTTCGCATTTGTGCTTGTTATTTTCGTACACTGTTGGCATTAAAACAATTATGTATGGATGAAGGCACGTCGCTGAAATATGTTTCACTAAGTGTCGAAAAACTTTGGCATATCAAATTACATGACTGTATAACAAATATAACAGACAGCCAAATGCCCACGTATTGGGTCAAACCACAACCCCCACACTCCACTTGTCGGTGGCTGACCACAATGAAACCTATGCGCCATATGCACTTGTCATGCCTATCCCTATCTCGATCTACCATCTCTGTTTAACATATTATGAGAATAAAAGGCATTATTGCAGCACGCGAACAACCGGCGCAGATAAGTATGCTACAAATTTTACTCGCGCGTTATATTAACATGTGTGTGCTTATGGATGCACGTCAGATTGTCAGGCGAGTGTGTGTGTTTGAACGTTTGATACTGACCACCCCACCCGATTTAACGTCCTGTAGCTACAAATTAAACAAACAAACAAACGCGTTTTTAAAAGAAAGCCACAATGTGCAATCCTCACTCGGACCGCAATCACTCACTCAACATTGGTTTCCTCTTGTTATTTTTTTACTCAGTATTATTATTTATTTTCAGTACTCAGATATAAAAATCGGCTGTGAGCTTGTTGGCATCCTGTTTACTTTCATACTTTAATAAAACATGCTAAAAACGACTACATCATAGTATACATTCAAAATCGGAGTCAATGAATAAACTATTACCTGTTTCTCAAATTACAAAATAAAAATGGCAAACAACAAGAAGATTTGGTTCACCAGATTGATAAAGATTTTAGTATCTGTTACTAAACGTAAAGAGTGTACTTGTTTTATGCAATGCCATTATTCTGTGTGTCCGTCAGTCCGATTGACTGATTGAACACTCATTTTATCGCCAACCTTAAAGCTAATGTCTTGATACCTTGCAAATACATTAATACTTGTCTGCGTCAAATAAAGCGTCAAAACAATGCCATCTCCCCAGCTTGCAACCAGACTCATTTAATCAGTGTATTCCACAGACGATGGCGTCGAATTGCAAAGTTCTCGCTTGTTTTCAATAAGAACTAGAATAACCTGCCAACAAAATATAATTCTTCACTTAAAAGTGATCGACGCGAAACTAAACTTTTACCTCTCAAAACAAATGTTATGTCATTGGTTATTAACACTTTATTTCAATTTAATTTAGTGCCATATTGGGCTTAACATAAAAATTTAACATTGATGAACGTATTTTATGGATTGTTGTCAGTTGTGGGATATCCCATTTATGGTCGCCAACGTTTAACTTGGGTGGGATTAACCAACTGCTTGTTGTTGGTTGTACGAGGTGTACGAGGTGTTCGAGGTGTTCGAGGTGTTTGGGGTGTTTGTGGAGTTCGAGGAGTTCGGGGAGTTGTTTGAGGTGAACGTGTAAAAGTTGTGTTAGAAATAGTTTTTTTGTTGGTATTTGTGTAAGGAGTTTTCTTAGATGTTCCGGGCTTAGGGTTTAAAAGGTCATCTTCATCATCGATCAATGAGTCTGATTCGGAATTACAATCTTGGATTCCCAAGGACTCAAATATCGGATCATCGAATCCTACTTCCTTTTTGACCTTTTGTTATGCATGGAAATTGTTCATAAAAATATAGACAGTAGATATTGATTTGATGTTACCAACTTACCTGTGGCTCTTTGCTGTCAGTTGCACACATTATAGGTTTTGTCAACTGTTCGGAATCCCCGATTTTCTCAAATGTCAGGTGGTGTTTGATTAATCCCAACTCCCCCACGTTCTATTCATCAAACATATTGATGTGGTGATTGTCCATCAGAGTATTTGTTTATAGTGAAACGATAGAACTAACTTACCTGTGCCTGTTCGTCAGCCAATGGAGACATCTTAGCCTCGACCGTTGCGTCTGTGTTACAAATATCTACCTCGCCCAAGGCCTGATCGATTTTCTTTATTCCATTGATATGGTGAGTGTTCATTATAATATGTATGTATAGTGTCACAATATTACTAGCTTACCTTCAACTCGATAGGAGTTTCATGAGTTTCATGAGTTTCATGAGTTTCAGTAGTTCCATGAGTTACAGGAGTTCCAGGAGCTTCAGGAGTTCCATCAGTTCCAGGAGTTCCAGAAGTTCCAGCAGTTTCAGTAGTTTCAGAAGTTTCAGGAGTTTCAGGAGTTCCAGCTTCGAGCATTAGTATCGGGCTGTTGTTCTCTTCTGTCGCCACAGTCTCAAGCAATGGTTTTGTGATGGATTTATTCTTTCTTTTGAAGATTCTCATAATCAATGGCTTTATGCGATCCTAATGGAGATGGTCCATACATTTGTATACATATATGTTTGTTGTTAAAGAATATTACTAACATACCTCGTCTTGTTTGTAAGCATAGTAAACCGCAATACAGAAAGCAACTATCAAAGTCGTTAATACGATATCAAAGGCCTCCAGGCCTCCTTGTTTTGTTTGTGGTTCTTCTATTGGAACCGGAGTGTAAATGTAATTATACGAAGAAAGTATATATCTTAATGCCTTCTGCGTTATATAAGATATTAACTCATCCGGATACGGACGTTCCTTAATATCGATTCTCATATTTGAATTATTCCCAACACTGGAAGCCATTCTCAATTAATTTTGTCGTGTTATATGTTCTTGTGAGTGGTCTTTGGCGGAAATGTAATGTTTAGGGTTATTTTAGAAAATATTCGGAAGATTCAAAATATATCTGCTTAAATATGCTTGTAAAGTGCACGTAACAATAGAATAATAATACTTTGCCTACTGATTTTATAACACGCCGCTCGAAGCGTACAATTCTAAAATTGTTACATTATTTAAGATATTTTGAAACTAATTTAGTTTGTTTGCACTGATAGTATATGTATTTACTCTAATTATGAATCTTAACTGCTGATTGGAATTTATTTTATAATGGTGTAAGTGACAATGCTGATGATATCAAATAAATGCTTTTGGAATTTACTTTTTAATGCATGATCAAGTAAAACATCGTAGTAGATAAAAGTATTCAAGTTTTATGAATATGAAAGAAGTGGAGAACAAAAAAAATAAATAAAAACTAAAAAGTTTTGTTAACATGTTTTGATTCAATGAAAATTTCAAAAGATTTTCATGCACAGGTATGGAAATTATAAATCATTTACAGTTAAGCGGCAACATACTTAAACAACAGCATGGTTAAGCATATTTATATGTATTCAGTATACAAAAAAAAACATGCTTACGTTTTCGAAAATATTTGAACATGAAGCGGTCACAATTTGTGTGCTATTTTATTTGTTTGCAACGATTTTCCGGTCTGCATGTGTTTGGCGTTTATTAACGGGACTTTTGCTCGACTTGTGGTCCAATTTCGTGCACAGTTTTTCGATATTTTCTGCAGCTGTTTTTGTTGTTGCTGTTATTGTCGTTGCTATGTTTTAATTGTTGGAACGTCATAACCAGCGACCACTATGTAGTGTTGTTTGTTTGCTTACTTCTGCCTGGATAGCCGACCCAAACAACAGCAAAAAGAATAAGAAAAAATAAAAGTATGAAACAACAGCACAAAAAAAAATTTACATATAATATCATTAATTAATTCCATGCCATTCACATAAACGCTTTAAAAGCCATTCGCTTATTTATGTCGTTAATTTAATGACACACAAAAAGAAAAAACATATATATATATACATATACTTATATATAGATATTATATTATGGCAATGAAGTGTTAAAAAAGTCACCATCCTCATTACAAAACATAATTACTCTTAATACACCGTCGATCCATATAGATTTGTTAATATGGGACAGTTAATGTGCGCATAGTTAAGCTCTGACTTTTAAAAGTAGCTAACGAGATTATTTGGATTATATATTAAGGGTAAAAGTATTTAAATATTTATTGATAGTTAACAAAAAATGTGAACGCGTTTCTAAAGCTTATACTTTAAGTGCATGTAAGAATAAATGTATTTTTATGTACCCGTTAAGTTGTGTCTGGATTTTGTGAACTGATTTAGACAAGGCCTTTTTACAGTATATATGGTTTTTTTTTTTCAATACAAATACAATACAAATGCTAACTATTTGGCTGGATATCAAAAAACTTAACGTCACACAATAAAATGATATGCGAATTTTCAAATTAGGCAGCCGACCAATTTGAATATCAAATGCAAACAATTTTACTACCCCTGACACAAGCTTAAAGTTTTAAATGACCGCTGACCGCTACATCAATGTGTGTGTGTTTGATTGTGTTTATGTGGCATACTTTCATGTATGCATGATTGTGTGTGTGTGTTTATGCGGTTTTGCTCAGCGTTCTAATTAATTGTTGAGTTGCAGCACTGCTGCCTGCTGCCTGCTGCATGCTGCTTTTGTGTGTGGCAGCAGTCTCTTGCATTTTAAAATTGCATTTGACGCTAAACAAAATGCGGGCCAATTTACAAAATATTTATCGCCAATGTCCAAAATGTCCGAATTTAATCCATTTTATTCCCATTCTCATCAGCTGGTTTGTCTGATAAATTTTGCATATATTAATTTAAGCCTACCACAAAAGAAACAAGAATACATTTACCAACACTGCTGACCCCACAACCGACAACCCTGTTTGGCCTCCAATTTCACACGCAGTTTTCTTTTTGGCGTTTTTGTGTGTTTTACTATTTGAGTGGGAAATACAATTTTCAGTACGTTCGAAAAACAATCATTTCGGCCAGCAAGCATTCCAGTCGCTTTGGAAAGTTGTTTTTTTGTTTTTTGTTTTGTTCCTTTCTTTACTTTGTTTGGTCAAATTTGCTCAGCAATTTGATTTGCGAGCCATGGACATTTGTAGTGCACACATTTATACGCGGGTGTCTGTCTGTCTACGAAAGCTTTTAATTTAGTGCATAATTGCGTAATCAGTGCTGCCAAAGGGTCATGGGTGAAATGAGGAGTGAGAGAGAGAGAGGCGTGTTAATCTATGCACATATTATGCTGCCCTTTTGCGCCGTGGTGAGAAAACAATGCAATTAAAATAAATAAATATGCCAGCTTTGTGGTGTGGCAGTGTTAAATTTCATTTTGGCTGCAGCATCAAATCAATCAAATTCCGTATCTCGCCGCGCTGCAATAAATCAATGAATCATTCAAATTACCACACAAATTATATGTTGCGAATGATTACGCTCTCTTTCTCTCTGTCTCTCCCTTTTTATCTCTGTTTTTTCTCTGACTGTTTTTTGTGCGCCCTTTAGAGAATTTAATTAGATGTGTTTTTTCTATTTCCATTCCGCACAGCAATTTTCCACTATAAAAACCATTTTCATTGTAATCAAATAAAACAATTTGCAGGCACAATTTGTATACTCTAAGCAGAGGGTATTTTCATTTCGTTGAGTATTTAAAAAAAAATATATATATAACAATTTAGCTTCCCCTGGGCAAAATATGTATGCCGCTTTTTTTACTCTGTTAATTTAATACGAATAAGATGTGAAAACGCACAAATTTAAAAAAGTCACATATTTTTATTTAAAACAGACTCTCTTACCATTCGTTCCATACGTAATTTCGCAAAGAAGTTAGGGCATCCATTGATAATAATTTATTCTGGGCTGCTGCATCCTCGAGCACAATTGATGTTTATTGTTTGGGTGTCTGTTTATGGCTGTTTATGTATGTTTTAAAGTAGCAAATTTATAGCATAACAAATGTTGCGGTTTCACAAATAAAATACAAACCATTTGGGGCGCCGTCTCCACACCATTGAATATTTTTTTTCTGTAAACTCGCAGTCTTAAACATACTTATAAAGTGCACGAAATAAGCTGTTACATTTAATACGAGCTTTGCATAAAACCTATATTTAAATGAAGCAATTTCCCACTACATTTGTTGCTCAATCTAGCTATTTTTTTCTGATTCAAAATTTGCATTAATTATAAGATCAATTTATTCTTTACTTAAATATTTCATTTCAAATTGAAGCTTATTTAAACATTTCATATTGTCTATGAACATATTTTAGCAATCACATCTGCATTTATATGAAGTACTATTGTATATTCCATTCCATTTACTTAAATAAAAATGTATTTGACTTGTAACGATTCCTTGACGATTCCCGCAAAATTTATGCTGACAAATTTGTGTAGTCTTCTGCTAAATTTTAGCTCAGGTGTCATCTAAGCCGATAGAGAAAATCGCAGTATTCGCCTGCTAAGGCATAACTGCTTCGTGTCTTAGTTTCATTTTCTTAGCCTTCTCGTGCTTGTAAGCCATCCTTGGCTTATGAGTGGAGGTCACGTGCATCTCTTGCTGCTCACAAGGAGAGACGATTTGACTTGGCTATCATCACATTAATGACTATCAAGTTTTGTTTTTTTTTACCTATTGCTTCATGCTAAAATATACCCGCATCATGTTAGTGTGTGTGTTTGCATCTTACGCAACCCGAATAGCTCTGCAACATCAACAATGAAGCTATTTTTAAATGAAGCAATGCTGGCACACGCTCTCATACGCAAACACAAATACAAGCACACAGACACACACATGCCTAAGCACACTTAGTTTCATTCAATTACCGCTAGCCAGAGAGTTAGAATCAGCTGCGAAAAGGAAGCGAAAAAATGCTTCAGCTTAAGGATTTCAGGGTTTGAGTTTTGAGTTAGCTGCTGGACTGTTCGTCCGCAAATTTTTACGCACTCTATCTAACTGTCTATCTATCTCGCTCTCTCACTCTGTTACTCTCTTTACCCTCTTTCTGTCTCTCTCTCTCTATCCCTCTCGCGTTTGTTGGCTTGGCTCGTTTGTTTGCAATTCTGTTGTGTTTGCTGTTCTCGCGGTTTCTGCTGTTATTTAGCTTTGCATTCGTTTTTCTTTAGCTTCTGCTCCTGATGCTCTACATTGCGTTCTCTATCACGCATACCCTGTGCGTACAAAATAACTGATGAAAATGGGCACAAGGACATTCAAGCTTTGTTCGCACTCGTCACATTTTCACTCGCTCGCCAGCTTATTAACTTTCTTGATTCGCTTTTCTGCATTCTCGCTATCGTTAAGTGATGCCACTCGTCAATCTCGGAGGATACAGGATAACTTTCCATCTCGAAAACAATCACGTTCTGGTATACATTATCGCTATCGTTAAACGATGCCACTCGTCGTCATACTGTCTATCTTGTTGCCCGATTGTAATACACAAGCAACCATTTTTCTTTTGTAGAAATAGTTACAGGATGACATTCAATCTAGTACACTTATCTTTCCTCTTCAGGTTTTTTGCAAGCTTTTCTCGTTCTAGTTCTTGTTCTCGTTGCCGTTCAGCTTGTGTGTTTTTGTGCAGACAATTGTAAAACAAATCTAGCGCCACGTGAGCTTAAAGGGCTTGATGCTAGCAGCGCTGACTTTTCGCTCTGTTTTTTGTTTACAGTTAACTTTTTGATTGTTTATATATAGTATGATATACTGTATTAGGTATATGTTTCCATGTTGATGCGTCATCTCTCTATTCTTGTTATCAACTGCGCTGCATTGAAAGTGGACAAAGCAACCGCGATTCTCTCTGTCTGGCTGGTTGTTTGCTTGCCCATTGGCCATTGGCTTTGCTTTGCATTGTGGCCACGTTATGTAAGTATGTATGTATGTATTTTGTAAGTCGAACATTAAATCGCCGGCCATTTGTCAGCGTGGAGCGTGAAGCTGCCAATTGGTTTTAAAGCTGCAAGCGCTCAACTTTTCCAATAAGCAACTTTTATCGCCAGCTTGTGTTGCAATATAAGCTACTTACATACATGTATAAATAGCTACATATATACAATTGTACATTTTGTTTTCGGTGGGGCAGAGGGACAGGTGCAAAGGGAAACGCACCACACTAACACTGTGAACCCGACACAGTCAAGGTGAAGGCAAATGTCAGCAGCTCCCACACACACACACAACGGAACTGTGCAAGTAGCCCAAGTAGCAGCACACCACCCCAAAAAAACGGGCGCTCGTCGTTTCGCTTTTAATTTCCTTTGAAGGAAACTTATCACCCTGCACGAATTGCCAAAGAAATGGCAATAAAAAGTGGAGAAAGAAAAAAAAAACAGAAAAGAAATGCCAACAAAACTCGAAACGCAACGCAACTAGAACCAAAGAATGAAAGTGCGGAATGAACAACTTTTGCCTTAGAAGCAAAAACAGCAACAAAAGCAATGTCAATGGCGTCGACGTTTTCTCTCTCTGTCTGTTTGTGTGTGAGTGTGTGTTTTGTGTGATTTAAAAACTGCATTTGATACCCGTGGCAATGGCAATGAATGCTTGGCCTGCACTGTGACTGCTTCTGCATTGTATATTTGTATGTATGTGAATCTATGTTTGCGCTGTCATTTGCACGCTACGTACATTTAGGTAGCTTGCACGCTCTACATATAGTCCTTGGATAGCAAGTACCATTGCTTGTTGTTTGACAAGGCCAAGAGTAACGTGACTTGACCAACTCAAAGCTGCCCAGCATCCCCCAGCTGTCACCGTCACTGGCCACTTTTAACAATGCTTAACGTTACTTGCCATCCCTTTGCTCATTTTAAGGTTGGCACCTGATGCCAGTATATACTTATGTTGAAAATCTTTAATAACTTTAATTTAATTTTGGACTGTACTGAATGTAGTACAACATAATAATCAAATAAACTTTCGCCTTCAAATGATACTCTGCAACTTTGAACTCAAACGCCAACCCTTAACCCAAACATTATTACTAACCATGGCCAAGCAATTTGATTTAAATCTATTACAAACAGATAGTATATGGATATGTTATGGCTATTCTGTAGAATAGTTGTTGGCTCATTGAAATGATGCATGTTATTTGTATTATTTATTCAAGTTGAACAGCATAAACAAACAAATTGTGGACATTCATCAAAACAGTGAATGAACTAATCACAAAGAAAATTTGCATTTATAAATCATTTTAAATAGCTTAAATATCATTCGAATTGATTGAAATATGTTTTCGAATGTCGGATGAATTTATGATTACTTATGATCTGCATTTGGCACATTTTCACAGCTCTTCATTCAATTCTAATAACAATATTAATATGAGTGTAAAAGTAATATCAACTTCCTTTGTGCTAACTTTTAATGTTGTTGAACTTCAGTGCAAAAAGTTCATTAATGCCAGATATTTCAATGAGGTTGTGCAAAAAAAAAATATATATATATTTAAAAGATTCCATGCCACTGCTGGCCTCTGATTACATTTCTTGTTCGCATAACACAATTTGTGCATTCTGTAATAATGAATAAATGCTCTAGATACTATTGTAGATACACCCGCATCATTTGTGTCAAAGGGGAGAGATGTGACTGGCAAACAGGGCAAACAAATTTGCACTGATTATTATGTGATAGGGATTTATGATGTGCTGAGGACAGCGGGCTGCGGTGTCGTGCGGTGAGGTGAGGTGCAGCGGTGCTGTGATGCTGTTTGATGGCGTTAACATGTAATTCGCATGTACAAATGACAAATGACATGCATTTAGTTGGGAAATACAATAAAGACGCCAACGCTGACAAAAATTATGAGTGGATATGTAATAATTGAATGAGAAAGCTTACATTGTAGATACCTCTAGATGTATTTGTAGATATTTCTTGATTCAATGTCTTACCGCTTTCGCTTGCTTAACAAATTTATATGAGAAAGTGCTACTAAATGTTAACGTTAAACGTTAATCGTTTTTCATCAGTTTTCGGAAGTGGTAAAACCAATCGATTCCTATTTTTTAGCATGTTTAATAGATTTGTATTGCTTTATATATAGTTACATATGTCCAAGTATAGGGTATGCAGAAAGCGCAAATTGATTGATCAACATACTTCAATCAGAGCAATAAATTTAGAAGCAACAAGCGATTGCTATAAATATTGTTGTTGTGTAAATATTATAGCCATTGTATCAATTCCATTAAAAGGATTAATGCTTACCCTTCGCTTATATAAGTGCATGTTGAAAACATCTCAGGAACCAATTTATTCTTTACTATCATGTGACTGCAATATCATTACATATCAAATACTTTTCAATTGATTATTCTGACTTGTTTAATGATTTAATATAAAATAAGTTTTAAATCTTCTTGTAATTAGAACAATAATACTTTCGGTTCATAGTTAATACTATGAAATCTTACACTCTATCAAAGATTTGACAGTAAAAAATAAAAGCCAAAACTAAATAAATGCTAAAAGTTTTGCTGAAAGTTTAGCTAGGCATTTATTTCGGTTGGCATTCACATTATTCAATTACCAATTTACATATGTTTGTATGTAGGTTTGCATTTGTATTTTTACATAATATATACATGTGTGTGTTATTGCTGGTAGGGAACCTTTTTACAATTTATTAAAGATCTTGTACAATTTTCTACTCACGCTCTGGGCGCACGCAGACTTCCGCCTTTAAGCAGCAACGTAGCATTGCTGCTGTCCTTGCTGGGTTTGATTTCCTGTTTTGGGGCAGCGCTTTTAGTTTCCCATTTAACAAACCGCAAGCACACATTCGTCACCTAAACTGAGGATTTGGCTAACGGGGCTTGGACGGTGCTGTGGGAGGTGGAGCTGTTGCCATTTGCATGTTTGTCGATTTCTGTTGGTGCCACTTACAAATTGGCTTTTGGCCACAAAACGCCCTCGTTTGGTCAAAAACAGACGCAGTAACAGCAGCAGTAGCAACATCAGCATCAGCTTTAGAGCAAAACCCTAATAAGCCAAAAGGTCAAACACTGTAACCAAATGTATACGAAAAGGCGAATGTGTGCCAAAATCAGAAAACTTTACAATTGGCCAGTTGCCTGGTACATTTTTTTTTTTCTAGCAATTTTGAATGCAGGGCACGTTGGCAAATGGCCGGCAGCCTCGCAGCCGTCAAGCAAGAGCGTCACTTCCGATGAATTCCTTTTTAATTTATATGTTAATCATTGCGCCACATAAATATGCCAGCGACAAACATTCCGAAAACAGCAACAATGGCCAACAGAATCCAAGGAGAAAAATCTGTCGTGAGCTCGAATATAAAAATGTCATGTTAATAGCCGCCATGGCCTTGCCTAAATGAATCAACGTTGCGAAGCGAACGTCCCAAATGCAATTTAGCCATCGCATTGTCTATTTTGATTTCCGTTCTTTAATGATCAAAAAATAACAACGATAGCAACATTATGTGCCCATCTCAGACGTTCACAGGCCCTCTCGCAACTTTTCTTTTACTTAATTTTTCGTGCTCATCATAACTGCGGATTCGTAACGAAATGACTGAATGTGCAACACTGGCGAGCAGCGATTTTGCTTTGTGTCATTTAAATATATATACTGGGTAATCGATAACATGTCAATAAATTCCGTGTGAGCAATCTGACTTTTAAATACAAATTGCAAAGTTCTCGCTTGTTGTCAATAAGAACTAGAATAACCTGCCAACAAAAAATAATTCTTCACTTAAAAGTGATCGACGCGAAACTAAACTTTTACCTCTCCAAACAAATGTTATGTCATTGGTTATTAACACTTTATTTCAATTTAATTTAGTGCCATATTGGGCTTAACATAAAAATTTAACATTGATGAACGTATTTTATGGATTGTTGTCAGTTGTGGGATATCCCGTTTATGGTCGCCAACGTTTAACTTGGGTGGGATTAACCAACTGCTTGTTGTTGGTTGTACGAGGTGTACGAGGTGTTCGAGGTGTTCGAGGTGTTTGGGGTGTTTGTGGAGTTCGAGGAGTTCGGGGAGTTGTTTGAGGTGAACGTGTAAAAGTTGTGTTAGAAATAGTTTTTTTGTTGGTATTTGTGTAAGGAGTTTTCTTAGATGTTCCGGGCTTAGGGTTTAAAAGGTCATCTTCATCATCGATCAATGAGTCTGATTCGGAATTACAATCTTGGATTCCCAAGGACTCAAATATCGGATCATCAAATCCTACTTCCTTTTTGACCTTTTGTTATGCATGGAAATTGTTCATAAAAATATAGACAGTAGATATTGATTTGATGTTACCAACTTACCTGTGGCTCTTTGCTGTCAGTTCCACTTATTATAGGTTTTGTCAACTGATCGGAATCCCCGATTTTCTCAAATGTCAGGTGGTGTTTGATTAATCCCAACTCCCCCACGTTCTATTCATCAAAGATATTGATGTGGTGATTGTCCATCAGAGTATTTGTTTATAGTCAGACGATAGAACTAACTTACCTGTGCCTGTTCGTCAGCCAATGGAGACATCTTAGCCTCGACCGTTGCGTCTGTGTTACAAATATCTACCTCGCCCAAGGCCTGATCGATTTTCTTTATTCCATTGATATGGTGAGTGTTCATTATAATATGTATGTATAGTGTCACAATATTACAAACTTACCTTCAACTCGATAGGAGTTTCATGAGTTTCATGAGTTTCAGTAGTTCCATGAGTTACAGGAGTTAAAGGAGCTTCAGGAGTTCCATGAGTTCCAGGAGTTCCAGAAGTTCCAGCAGTTTCAGGAGTTCCAGGAGTTCCAGCTTCGAGCATTGGTATCGGGCTGTTGTTCTCTTCTGTCGCCACAGTCTCAAGCAATGGTTTTGTGATGGATTTATTCTTTCTTTTGAAGATTCTCATAATCAATAGCTTTAGGCGATCCTAATGGAGATGGTCCATACATTTGTATACATATATGTATGTTGTTAAACAATATTACTAACTTACCTTCAACTCGATAGGAGTTTCATGAGTTTCATGAGTTTCAGTAGTTCCATGAGTTACAGGAGTTACAGGAGTTACAGGAGTTCCAGGAGCTTCGGGAGTTCCATCAGTTCCAGGAGTTCCAGAAGTTTCAGTATTTTCAGAAGTTTCAGGAGTTCCAGGAGTTCCAAGAGTTCCAGCTTCCAGCATTGGTATCGGGCTGTTGTTCTCTTCTGTCGCCACAGTCTCAAGCATTGGTTTTGTGATGGATTTATTCTTTCTTTTGAAGATTCTCATAATCAACGGCTTTATGCGATCCTAATGGAGATGGTCCATACATTTGTATGTTTGTTGTTAAAAAATATTACTAACTTACCTCGTCTTGTTTGTAAGCATAGTAAACCGCAATACAGAAAGCAACTATCAAAGTCGTTAATACGATATCAAAGGCCTCCAGGCCTCCTCGTTTTGTTTGTGGTTCTTCTATTGGAACCGGAGTGTAAATGTAATTATACGAAGAAAGTATATATCTTAATGCCTTCTGCGTTATATAAGATAGAAACTCATCCGGATACGGACGTTCCTTAATATCGACTCTCATTTTTGAATTATTCCCAACACTGGAAGCCATTCTCAATTAATTTTGTCGTGTTATATGTTCTTGTGAGTGGTCTTCGGCGGAAATGTAATGTTTAGGGTTATTTTAGAAAATATTCGGAAGATTCAAAATATATCTGCTTAAATATGCTTGTAAAGTGTACGAAACAATAGAATAATAATACTTTGCCTACTGATTTTATAACAAGCAATACTTAAGTAATCGGCGCTTAAATATTTCATCGAAATTCTTACATGGGACGAGAAATAATGGAACGGTAATTCTTTTGAGATGGACTGTCATTCCATATATCGGATTGACTGCCTGTGTAAACTAAACTTCTTTCGACACTCTTATAACTCTGAATGTGATTATTAAGTTTCAAGTTTTGTTTGCTTTGCCCACTGGAAGGTTGGAAAATCAATGAAATCGATAACTGAAAATCGATAAGTCAATACATTCCCCATATCCTTGAAGCAGTAATTAAGAAATTATGTTGAAAGGTAACAAATAGCATTCCCCAAAGATCAGCATAGCACATTTCGGATGTCCTTTAATTCTTATAAATTAAAAAAATAGTTCACTTATCGAATCGAAGTCGTAATCGTCATACATATACATACATTGAGCTTATGCATTCTAGTATATTGGCTTTTTATGCATGCTTCAATAGAATTCAATAATAACTAATTCTTTTACGAGAGTCAGATATTAATATGAGCAAAATTTTTGACACTTCTGTCAGCTTGGCAATAAATTTGTACATATCACTGATAGACGATTTTTCGGCAAATAAGCCTTCGAATTACACTTCTTCTTTGTCCTTCAATAAAAACTCATAATAAACGTTGTCATCAAGACTCGTTGTTTCTGCCGTAACCAAAGTGTAAGTGAATATAAATGAAAATATATTATTATTTGCATCATAAAACGACCGTAAAAGTTTGATTTATATTTAAGATGTTTAAATTTAATTTGCTTTGAGTGCGTTTGCGTGAACAGGACTAAAAGGGACACTCGTTGGACATATTACCAATTAAATGATTTCTATTGAATTCACTTGCATTCATTTCGATTGCCTGTTATTGGTTTACCTTGAAAAGAAGCAGAAACATTCGAGTATGCTCTCAATTTTCAGTCTTTTATGTTCAGTGCTTTGCTAATATTGAAATTCTACATCAAACAAACTTTAGTTCTTGAAAGTGCAATTGTATATTGTCTATTCCAACTAGCAAGTATTTGCCATTCTAAGCGCATTACTAATATAAACTCTTTCATTAAACATGTTTTTAATTGCAGGACGAAAAGAATCAGCTGCTCATCACGAATATTTGGCTTAAATTGGTAAGTTGTGCAGTTTTTGAACTTTAAATATTCAACAATACACTGTAAAATAGCATTATTCAACTACGAGTACAAATAATTGTGGCTTTCTGTGGCACACATGAGTCTTGGCAAAAAAAAAAAAATCGAAAGATTTGTTGCCTTTCAGGCAATAAATTATACGTTGGCCTTAGGCTCAATTCTATCATACGAGTGTACACGCACCACAACCGCACACAGTGCAACGAATGAAATTGCCCCAATTTGTCAAGTGCCAGAAAAAAGTAACAGAATATAAGATACAGACAGACTGACAAAAAAACGTCACTTGGAATATAGTATAAGGATGTTTTGCACTTGAGTAAAAAGCTAAAGAGCTTACTTAATATGCGAAAATTGCTCAAAATTCCACAAATGCCGACACCAGCCGTAAATAGTGGTGAGTAGAGTGGTGTGAAGAATTAATTTTCATTAATTTTCCCCATTTCCCATTTGCATTTCCCACAAACCTCCTAAATTCACAGCTCAAACTGTAAGCCACACAAATCCTTGTATTTCCCAACCAACCTGCTAACTTAGAGTGCGTTCAACGTATCGCCGTCTTGGCTTCTTCCTCTTTCTTCCTTACCCACAGCGTTTGTAGAAGGCAGCGTTCTGCAAAATATGCGACAAGGGGCATGTGGCCCATGCAAATGAGAAACCAGCTGCTGGCCATTTCGGACACGCCAGTTTCAATCAGCCTCAACAAATTAAGATTATTGCTGCCTAATTGGCATATCCATTTAAAATAATTAGCTATTACTTAGATGCCTAATCAAATGAACTTCGCTCAATTCACACATTATCTTGCTAAAAAAAATAGTACAATGAAATCGGTGTGTGAAATAATTATACTGTGATGAAGCAGATAAAGTTCAGATTCGACACTCATCAGGACTTTATTGAAATTTTCAAATATTGTAGGTATTATGTGTGCCGATATCTCGCAGAACTAATCCAAAACTTGTACTATAGTTTATGAATGATTAATGCTCATAATTAGGCGATTGGTGAATAGGATGGCAATTGCTTGTAATTTGATTAATCGATGCGATCAAATGCATACACGACCAATTCCACACATTTGGCACAGTTGGCTAACGAATCGTTGCGCTAATCGCCTTAAGTGTCACAAAAGCAACAAATTTAATTACGTTAAGCACTCTGGACAGCTATACCAATATATGCTTTCACACACAACCCAACCCAACCCAAACACATTGAACACATTGGCAATCTCCAGTTATAAGCTCGCCCATAACGATGATTGATGATTAAAGAACCTGTTACATACATACATATAAACAAATTATTCGATCACGTCTAATACTTACGTACAAAACTTAGTATTGACAAACGAAGCATTTGAGTTGTTGATTGATTTTTGTAATTTATATTTGGAATAAATTTAGATAACAACTTGGAAACGCTTTGAAACATAAATAAACAAAAGGTCGATTTGTATTCAGCAAGTTTAATTTCCAAAATGGTTTCTGTACTCGCATTGCTATGCATCATTATTTCTTTTCAAAATAGACTCTAATTAATTAAGCCGGGCGTCAGCGACCGAAATCCTTTTGTTTGGCTGAAATGCGGACCTTCTGGCATTGCAGACTACATTTGAAACAATGGGGAAACGCATTTATTTACTATCATCATATATATATATATATATATATATATATATATATATATATAAATATGTATATATATACTTATATATGAACATTTTTTACCTTTTGTTTACGATTTGGCATTTCTGTGTTTTTAAACAGGAATGGAACGATATGAATCTGCGCTGGAATTCCAGTGAGTTTGGGGGCGTACGCGATTTACGTATTCCGCCCCATCGTTTGTGGAAACCGGACGTGCTTATGTACAATAGGTGAGAAAGACATGATATACACTAAAAAAAAAAACACACACACACAAGCACAGCGAAAACATTTTATCTTTATCAATTTAATTTTCGACGAGCTTCGACACCTACTTTGTAGGTTAAGTTAATGTTAGCATCTTGATGCGAGATAGACAATTCAATTGGTTTCGACTTTCGACATTCTATTTTTATGGCCAATCCACATGCCCATACAAATGTTTTATCATTCTGTAATAAAAATGAAAATCCTGCGGTTGCTTTTGTTATTATTGTTGCTGGCTTTGCGGACTTTTATTTGTGCTTGTGCAACATTTTGATGATATGTAACGAAATTGTGATCATTGTTGGTAAACAAAAAGAAAGCCCTTTCATTTTTATGAGCTGCCATTTATTTGCCTGCATTTTCCTATATTCTCTTTTCGTTATTGCTACCCTTGCAGAGGGTACTATTATTAAGTCTTGAAGGTTGTAAACGTAATAACAAATTAAAAGACAGACTAACCAACGACTGCTTTTCAATGTTTGCTAAAATAAGTTTTAAAAATAAAAAAAAAAAATTTCCTAATTTTTCTCATTTAATGTAAGAAAAACTCTTCCCGACAAGAGTATGCAACTTTCGTCGTTATGATAAACTTTTTAGTTTTCTTTTTGATTCTTCTTTTCCTTATTTTGCTATAATCGATTTTATTGTAATAGCATACCGCCTCTTTGTCAACACATCCTTTTTCAGTTTTTCTTTCATTATTTTTTTTATTTATGTTTGTAATATATATGTAAATATTAATTTTTATTCAAATAACATGCCCAACCTCTTAACACTGTTATTTTGCTATTTTCGGTCCCTTTTCGTATTGTTGATACAAATTGTTAGGGTATTATGTTGACAAAAGCATTATTATTTATGCTTTAATGAGGTGTAAAAATATTAATTAAAGCAATTAATTTTGATTCTTGCTGGGATGACATTAAAACTTTTTTATATTAACTCAACTGAAGAAATAGTGATGAGGCCACAGCTCGGTTGAAGAATGAAATTAAATTGAAGCGCTGTTGCCTCGCCTTGCCGCATAAGCTATTGATATGCGGTATGCTCTTTAAATGGTGCGAATGTCATTTTATTTGAGTGTCAGAATGGGAGGGAACGAGCAGCTGGCGGAAGCGTTAACGCACAAATTTTAATGCGTATTTGGGCAAGTTTTTATTACAAAGTAAATGACTTGCTGGAACAAAGGCTGTGTTGTTTGGCGTTTGGTGCAATTAAGAGGGGTGCTTTCAAAGTGCTCAAACCAGCATAATGTGAACAGTAGCAATAGCAACAAAAGCAATGGCAACAACAACAACAGCACTAGTATTAACAAAAAGAAGAACAAGAACAATGCCCAGCAAGGGCTGTAATGCCACAAACACAAATATCTAAACACTCAAACAGACACGCCTACATACAAACATACATACATACACACATAAACACAAGCATTTTATGATAGCTACTTGCATGTGAGCAACAACGGCCGTTCTCAGCTTTTTGTTGTTTGCTATTGCCTCTGTGTCAAGATGGCTGAGATTTTGATGATGTGACTACACAATACGAGTAGATGGCACGCCAGCCATAATGAATCATAATTTAACTGTTGACATGACCAGGCGTTATGTGTAGGCGAGCAAGAGTGCGGTCTTGGCTGTTTATCTTGCGGGGATGGAATTATGACACAGGCAGAAAACCATCAGCGGCAAAACAAAAAAAAAACCAAACATTTCACAGCTGGTACACTTTATTCGGTTATGCTACGAACGTTGAAATTGCATTAAACCAACATACTATGACAATAAAGTTGCCCTTTTTTTCGGTGAGATTTACAAATGGCTTTGGTTTCTTAGCTATCGATTGAGTCACAGGGACTCTTTTCGACCTATAGACGACCACTTGGATACCCCTGATTGAATGTGTTTAGAGCAAACGTTGTCTGTATACCCGATGTAAAGGAACAGCGATGACTGGGTATAATTAATAAATATTAAATTAGTTTGCCAGCGGTAAAAATTGAGCCATAAGAAATGAGCGAACGCTTTTCAAGCACCGCATTGCCTATGGATTAATCATTAATCAGTGCCATGGCGTAACCAACAACGCACACACACACATAGATACACCCGCATTAAAAGCTGAAAGAAGTCAGCGAGCAGCTGGAAGTGCAAAAATGATTTATGCTCAAAAGTATGCTACATAAATTTCCATATGCGCTTCGGCGAGAATCCGACTGAAAAAAAGAAAAGGAGAAGCCTTATTAAATGCGTCAACGTGGCCATGGCTGGAATCCGCTTAACAGCCAAGCACACACACATATACATACATGTGTGTATATGTGTATATATGTGTGTTTGGATTAGTTTTAAGTACCTTTAACCATTACTTATGTTGCAACGTTTATTTGCAGCGCGGACGAGGGTTTCGATGGCACCTATGCCACCAATGTAGTTGTGCGGAACAATGGCAGCTGCCTTTACGTGCCACCCGGCATCTTCAAGTCCACGTGCAAAATCGACATCACCTGGTTCCCCTTCGATGATCAGCGCTGTGAGATGAAGTTTGGCTCCTGGACTTACGATGGCTTCCAGGTGAGTGCATATCTTTTACTGTTTGCCACTTATGTGCAATATATCATATAAGTATATATCACTGAATCGGGTCGTTTAGCTTAAAAATTGCTTCTACTACATCTCCATACAGCATGCTTGGCAACAAAACTGTCAAGATACAAATGACTGTAGATGAACTTATGTTGATAAGGGTAGCGTGTAATCTTTGCTCATTTATTGTATGCAATCAGGATTGGTGTGAAATTGCTTACATTTAAATGAATAGATTGCAATCATAATTTGTGCAAATTAGATGAATCTGCATGCAACTACCGTTCAATTAGTGAGCTTGGTGATTGAATTGTCAAATGCGCAGTCTATTGACAAATTAACAAACATTTATTTAAACAATTCACGTATAAAGTGCCAATGATGCTGAGCTAAGTACACTGCATTTAAACAAATGTCAATTCAATTAACTACGTTAAATAATGTGCTTCAATAAAGCAGACAATTTAGTAAACAGTTAGCAATAAATAACCGTAATGAGCACTGACAATTGATGCCTGCAATTATATAAATAATAAATGGCACACTGATTAAATTATCTTATTAAATGAAATTGGGTGCGGCTAGGATTAAATGTAATCGCGCTGGCAGCTGCTTTCAATGTAATGCATCCATATGCATTTGCCAATTATAGCATTAAATAGCAGCAACAATTAATTCTGACACTTTAACATAACCTACACACAAATATGAATCAAGGATGACTGGTAAATATGTACTATATTGATCTAACTACATATAGATATGTATGTAAATATATACATTTTCCACACACATTCAGCTTCTACACTCATGTGTGTATACATATGTGTGTTCGCATAACTCATTCAAGGCGCGCTCATCGCGCATAATTTGTAACGCCGGATATCCGGCATTGCAATCCATAAATATTGAATGGGACAGCGCCAAAACAGAGTATCCCGCATCCATTTGACCTGATTACCGTGAAATATGCAAATGCAACACATCTTATGTTAATAAATACAAAACTTTGCCTGCGATAATGTTAAGCACTTAGCAAAGAGCTGCGGCAACTAAAACGCTAAAATGCTAAAATGCTTAGGTGCAGCCAAGCAGAACTGAAGCTCTTATCTACTACTTATTTGGAAATTGTCTAGAAAATTTATATTTCGAGGTTAATAAATAATGAGGCTCATTAGTTAATTGGCTAGGTTAATATGCACTTGGTTAAAGTGTTGCACGAAAAATGTTTTTGCAACAACAACAAAATTTAACAATAAATGCCATTTTGTTACTGACTTTTACTTGAATAAAACTTTAAAATCTATTGAAAACTTCAACTAAACCAATCTTTAAGTTAAGGAAACTTTATTGAACTCTCGTCTTCTGCAAACGTTGCTAAAATTTCGATGTTATTCGTGGACGAGAGTATAAAAACATCGAAATTTGTTACTTTTAGTAATTGCAGAAAGACTTGTTTCCAAAACACAGACAAACACACGCACAAACACAATCATAAACGCATTTACAGTTATACTCACGTCTGTGTGTGTGTACTGTATGCAAATGTTAATGTGTGTGTGTGTGTATTTTTGTGTCAGCGTACTCTAATCAGCAAAAATTTCATTGGCAGAAAAACTGGCAGCCAACTTGGCATTACATGCCAAACCCAAGACAAACACATATTAGCATGTACACACACACACACACACACGCACACACGCACACACACACTTGTCATACACCATTGCACAGTGCATTAATGTTCATGGCAAGACGTGGTCTTGGGAAGGCCAACGAGCCAAAAGTTTGCTGCCAACTCAAAGTCACAGGAAAAAAGTGAGAGAGTAGAAAAATTAGAATGGGTAAAATGAAAGGTGGGGGGGGGGGGGTGGGTGGGGGGTTAGCATTTGCTCATTCTACGCAACATCGTTGCCACCACACCCTCAGCCTGCCACATTTTTTGGCACACAAAAGTTGACACGTAAAATATTTAAAAAAAAAAACCTAAAACAATATCAAGAAAAAAATTCGTCGCGCACATCCTCAACATCGTTGGTTCATGTATACACACTCACACATACAGACACACCGCGAACAAACCGCACGCATTCTGCTTCTTGGTGTTTTTTCCATTTTTCCTTTTAAACATGCCAAACTGCTAGGCTAACAGGATGCGTTCAGCTTCTTTGGCGCAGTGAGCTATAATAAAAAGTAGAAAATGGAATCAGAGCAACAAAAACAATAGATTTGGCACTAACTTCAGCTCTAAGCAGTCGTTCATATCTGCCAACCAAGGACAAATGTCCAGCTAAACAAGAACTTAACTCATACAAATTGTTTCTTTGGAATTATAAACGACAACTTATTTTTGCATTAGATAATTATCTACATGTTCACATTTTATATGCGATGTTTGACTTAAATAAACTCCAAATAAATAAAACTTTACACCTGTAAAAAATAACTTCCTTCAATTGCTACAACAAAATTGTTTAAAATTTAATCGAATGGGAACATAAAAAGTTAAGCAATCGATGATGTTTTGTCAGGATGTGCTTGTTAAATCGCGTCAAAGCGTAAATACCCTTATTGTTTTCTATTTTATTTCGTTTGTTTGATAAACGAAACAATAAACGAACAAGTTCATCAAAAAGTTAACGCTCTGCGATTTTATGAAACTTCATATAGGACACTGACTCACAACGTGGCAAAGTCAGCCCCAACACACAAGGTCGAGTCGTTCAGTCAGCTTATGAGTAAAGAAAGAGCAAGCGATAGAGAGAGAGAGAGAGAGAGAGAGGGGTGCAGTTGGCCAAACAAAAATTAATGCTAGCATCCTTGCCCGACTGCCGACTGACTGTCTGACTGCCTGTTCGGTCTGGCCTCGTCCTGTAAAGTATTTTAATATCAACGTTAATATTACATTTATCTTCTGGCAAAAAGGGCGCAACGCCATACTATACTAATGTCTAGAGAGGGAAGTGTATCGAGGAGAGGCTGGCTGGCTGGCTGGCTGGCAGGCAGATATCACAATGTCATGCCCAGATGCGGCTAAATGGTCTGAAACACCTGTCATTTTGCCTTTTTGTTTGTTACTTGAACCAGGTCTCTACCATATCATAAATCGAATATGCATAATATAAAACAGTTCGCTTTTGGAAAAAAAAAAAAAAAAAAACCAAATTTAGTAATCAGTTTGCCGTCAATCGGCCGCCATTTGAATTTATCGCGCCTTTAGTCACAAAGTGACAGCGACCAAAGTTTATTCAATTAATCCTTTCGACCAAGTTATTGACAAAGCTTTTAATTGCTTTCGAAAATAGCGCTAAACTAAAGCAAACCCAGCCAAACCAGCCACCAACCAGCATCCGCCGGCTGCATGTGTTCGCTGCCACACTTTAACTAATTGCAATAAAATTTCTGGCATTGCCCCCAGCTCTCGGCGCGTTAATGTCAAGACTGTCAGACATTTTCGTCAGTCACCCACCAGCAGCCACACAGACGAAGGCAACCGGCGACACACACACACTAAAAGCCCAACTTGCCCTTCTTTGCGTTTTTCCTAAGCGAGTTTCATCTCCGTCTTCTTCACCCATCAACGTTTGCTGGCATCCGCAGCAGCTGCCTTTTTTAATACCCATTGTCCTCTTAAAAGTTTTAATGGGTTAATTCGAAGTTATTTCTCTGTTTTTTTTAACTAATAGAAAACACTGAAATAGCAATTATTTCTTTGGTTGAAAGAATTTTGTTTTATTAAGCGAAAAGGTTCCTTATGCAAAGGAACCAAAGGTTAAAGTTCTTGTACAGGGTACATTCAAGTCGATGTGTTGCCTTGATGAGCGCGTTCCTAATCGTGTTTTTCTTTATGCAATGTCAAAAGCGTATTTGTGCAGATGGCTCAATGACGCTGAGTGCCAAATCTGTAAAAGTGAAATGCAGAAGTGGCAACAGCACAAGTAGGAGCTCTTCCTCATTCTCATCCCCATTCACATTCACATTCACATCATCATCACAATGACGTTGCCAGTTTAGAGCCTTTGCCACACACACACGCGCAAACATGTTGCAGCCAAATTGATCGAAATGAAAGTTGCCTTTGACTCTGCGACTTTGATTTGGATTTGGATTTTGATTTAGATTTGGACTTGGATACAGATTTACAAATTCAGATTCCAACTGTGAGTGCGGACTGTAACACTGTAACTGGGCGCCAATTGGCGTAAATCAGTTTATTTTCATACCTCACTTAACCACTTGCAGGTGCATTTACGCGTTACAAACAGTTAAAAGCCATGAATATTATGTTTTTACAAATTAGGCAAAGAAGTTAATTTCTTTTAATTTTAAGTAAAAATTTGCTGCAAATTCTAAATGGAATACAAAGCATATTTTGTTTACTGACCCACTTTAGAGCTGTAGACAATTTCGAAAGGTGTACTTATAAGCTAGATCCGGGGATAGAAGGCTATGAATTATTTGTGTGGGTGGGCTAGTGCCTTAAGAGGCTTATAAGTTATGCCAGCTAGCAGCATGACTCAAAAGGGCCAGCACTCCAACGGGGAACAGCTCTTATAGTACGCACAGATAAGTAGAGGAGTACTAGCATTAGAAGGAAGGTTGGGGCTCACTGCTCAGTGCCGGACGTGCTTGACTCTTATAATAGATGGCCAACAACACGTTGTAGTCTGGCCTGTTGGTTGCTCGTTGTTCTTGGCTTGAGTCGACTCGGCTCGGCTCAGCTCAGCTCTCAGGAGCATATTCACCAAGAGGACCGCTGGGCCTTCTTTAGCCATTTACCCAGCCAATGGCCCTTCTGTTGCATACTTCTTATTTTACACCAGAATTTACACACAAACGTTGTACGCACACACTAATCAATATCAATTAAAGTTGGCCGACTGCAATTAATGCCACAAGTAGCACTCGAAACAAGTTCAGCATTTTTGTTGAAGAAGTGCACTGGTTAATTTTAAATTATGGCGCTTACAGCTACTAGTTTACCAACAACTCAGTTCAACAAGGTACTCAAGCAAAAATCTCGAAAAAAAAAACCACGAAATGCTTTCAATAAATCCGAGAGTGCTAAAACAAACAAACAATGATTGGCTGCATATTGAATGATGTTTCGTAAAACGCCAAATAACACCACATCACATTCAGCTATTAAGTGAGAGGTCAGCTGCATATTAGATTCAGTCTAATTAATTATTTAACTGGGATACAAAAGATGTTATAGAAATAGAAAATTCAGCCAGTCTGTATGGCCAGTATGGCCCAATCAACACTTAACGAGCTGAGAACATTGATTGACGCCATCATCTATTATGTAGCAACGGCTAACGCCAGTATATAGTTTCACAAAGGAGGGGAAAATGTGAATGTGCTCCACTAATTGGGAACACTAAATGGTTTATCTACAGATTGAATTAAGGATTCGAACGGAAAGTACATTAAATGAATTCAATGCGGCAATCGATTTTTATTTCCCTTTATTTTTATTTTTTTTACCAATTTATACGAATGTTAAAATGAAAGTTTAATTAAATTAGCGCAATACGTATGTATGTGTAAGGTATAAAGGTTGTATGCATATATATGTAGTTAGTTTATATACAAACGTGGCTCAAATAAGTTGAATGCTTGAAGAATGTAAGTATGAAGGCCCCTGTCAAAAGCTTGACTTAACTTTTACCAAATAATTGGTTTTTTTCCTTGAAAACATGATCGAACTATATACTAGGTTTATTCTCAAAATGTGCCATCGACTACTTTATATGGTGCTCCAGGTCCAAATACCAATATTTGGTACTGCTACTTGCAAGTAGATGGCGCTATAATCTACGTCTTTACTGTGTTAAACATAAATTATTTGGCAGTTTTGTTATCCAGCTCTTTTTCATTACGTAACATTGCGAGAATATTATCGTCTTCTTCTCCAAACTCTAAAATTCTAAAATTTGTTAGCCATGACGTCACTATCCTCATCATCACTCATTTGAGTACTTTGATCGAAACCAGCTGGTTCAGCTACATTAAAGTCAAGTTCAATATTATCCTCATTCCTTAATAGAATCCTCATAGCATCTACCTCGTCATAAGAATTCCTTAATAGAATTCGCATCTTCAATTGCATTCTCATCTTTAAAAATGTCCTCACATATAAAAGCATTTGCATCCTTTGTAACAACCGCATCTTTTAAAGCTTCCTCAGTCTCGTTTTCATTCAATGCTTGCAAGGTGTTTTCCAGCTTAATGGTCCGATACACCAGAAGACTAAAGCGTTTGTCCATTTCACCAGGACGATCAGCAATTAGTTTCAACCTATTCACTTTTTCAGCAGCAGCTTCAGTCTTATTTACTTTCGAAGACATGATAGAAGTTAATCAAATTTTTCGATCTTGATCAATTTAAAAGAGATCTTAAACATATAAAACTCAACCTACTTATTTTGACAGTAGTCGATAATAAAAAGGTATAGTAGAGCTTTGACTATTGTCTCTATAGAGACGGACGGACGTACAGATAGGTAGACAAAAAGTGGGCTACGGCTATATCGAGTGTGCAGTTGATGCTTATCGGTGGGGTCGCAGCTGCTTGCTGCTGCCTAAGGCACAAAACCCTAACCCATATTTCTATTCATATCTTAAAGCATCCAATCTTTAAAGGACAAGTCAGTTGCAAACTCTTTACTGCATGTTATTGAAATGAGTGCTGTCAAATGTACTCAAGTACTGAATAATTTCTACAACAAGCTTAATTGCCCTGTTAAAAACGAATTTACAATGTAAATGCATGATAGAATAGGCTCAATTAAAATAAAACTTGTGTTACGACTTGTGAAGTGATTTAATAAGGCCTGAATGCAACTGCAAAATTGATGCAGCGTATCCGACTTTTTGACAGCGGACTCTGCATGCAAACACAGACAGAGTAGTACAGAACAGACCAGAAAAGAACAGGAACAGAACACGTGGACCAAAACTCAACTTGATGCTTAGCTGAATAAATAAACTAACAAAGGAAAGACCTGGCTTTCTCTATTCCTCTCTCTTCCCCTCGCTCTCTCTCTTTGCCTCCTTTATCTCCTTTACGGCTAGTTAACTGGCCAAAACATTTTCCGAGTCTGGCAATTACAAGGCACAACTTTTGCACAGCCCGCATTTGTGAACTAATTCAAACAAACACTCACACACACACACACGCACGCACGCACATAGTTGTTGTGTGCAATCATGCACATACAAACACGCATACATACAAATGAACATATACTCTCACATAGAGACAAAGTCATTTCATTGCACATACGCCGCGTACGCCAACACTATCGCCATTGCGTTGGCGTTGGCGTTGGCGTCGTCGCCGCTGTCGTTATCGTTGTCGCTGTTAACAAAGCGCCACGGCCACGCCTCAATCCGGCGCGCCCATTGGAAACTCAGTTGGTGGCTAATTAGCAGGCGGCAGCCCGAAGATGGCTGCGCATAATTGCATGTTGCATTAAATTAAAAAGCTCTGGCTCGTAGGCGGCTTATTCAGTAGCAAACACACACACATACACACATACACAGGCAGTAACAGAAACTGAAATTGAAAATTATGAAAAGTGCAGAATAATATTAAAATGTGTTGGCCGTAGATGAAAGTTCTAATATGGGGTAGAACGCTCTGACAGCACACATTGTGCGTTGAGTTGAGTTTTTCTCTTGTTGTTTTTATTGTTCGTTGTTATTTTTGCAACGGCTAAAATTGTGAATTGCGAAAATGCTTAAATCAGCCCCAAGATTATCTGGGTTAGTAGAATTCGCGCGCATTTCCTGCTCATTTCAACCGCATTTTAATGTGACAGAGAAAATTATTATAGCACAAGTAAGGGGAAGAAAAAAAAAAAAACATGAAAAAGAACTGTAAAGCAAAAACAAAAGTGAAAACTTGCAAGACCAGCACACACAGAGAGAGAGAGAGTGAGCGAGAGAGCGAGAGAGAGAGAGCGAGCGAGAGAGAGTGGGGAGAGGGGGGAGGGCTCGTCAGCGCAGAGGCTCACCAAATTACGAGCAACGAGTATTTTCATAATTTACACTGACTCTTCCACAGGCACCAGCGTCAGATTCAGACACAGCACCCAAAACGGAACAAGACAAGAGAAATGGCGGGAGGATGGGGTTGGTAGGCAAGAGTTTTTTCTGTGTGTAGGCGTGGGAAGATGGTGGGGGGGAAGGGGTGGGGTAGTGGCTGTGTGTATGCGGCTGCTGCTATTGTCTTTTTCTGCAGCGTTCCGCAAATTCCATCGAAAGGCAGCAGCAGCAGCAGCAGCACCAGCTAAAGCCAAGGCAAACTGCTCTGCTCTGCTCCGCTTGGTTCTGCTCTTATACTATGTGAATGCAGCGTTCGGTGTAGTTAGCAGGGCTAGATGAAAGGGGTAGCAAGTAATCAGGCGCAACCAGCAAACTTTTACTTATAGTTAAATGCTGTACTGCCTTTACACTGGCATACTGACAAAAAGCATCAGACGGACAACGGGACAGACGGACGGACAATGGACGTGGGTCGCTGGACGACGGAGAAGAGCAGACGGCAGGAAATGGAAGGCTGGCGCTGCTGCTGCTGCTATTCTACACTCAAACAAAAAATATGTTGAGAAACTTCAAGTAATAATCTTTATGTCAGCTGCAATTGCTTAAACTTTCTTTATTCTAGGAACTATTACGTGCTGTAACTTTTGAATCGTAAAATTATTTATGAAAATTTCAAACATTATTTTACGTCTTCAATCTAAGTATTGTAGCAAATAAGAAATGCATACATATTCTTGCTGTGTAACATAATCTAGCCATATTTCGCAGTCTTGCTATCGTTTCCATTGCTATTTCTATCCCTACTGCTGCTGGCTCTGTTTAAATTGTGCTATGTGGCGCCAACAAAACAGTCATTAGGCATTCAGCAGCAGGCTCACCAAATGCAAACCATCAACACACTAAATAACAACAAATAATAAAATAAAATAAAAAACAATCCTGCAATGAAAAACATTAAATCCGCTTAATCTTCAAACCAAAACTACATATACTGAAAAGTCTGGCATTACACTAACTATCCAAAGATTTGGTACAAATTCATGAAGTGAAAACTTTGTAATGCTTCAATGTTTGCTGCTGTAAAAGCAGTTGGTTGGCTGATATATAGTTGTGTAAACTGATGTGAACAAATTAAATGTTGCGTGGTCAAACAAGTCAAACAAGTAAAGTCAAAACGTTGTGTTTGCACATCAATAAATGCAACATGCAAACAGTATGTTTGAATAAAATACTATAAGCTTTACTTATATGCACATACATAAATAAATGCTGCATTCTGCTGACTATTATCTTTCAATTTGAAAATGCCTGCATAACAATGCTAGCTGCCAGCCACAAAAATAAAAAAAAAGTGGTGTTTGGGGATGACAAAAACGGCAACCAAAATGTTGACATGCCAAATGTGTCATAAACAACTTTATGTTCACCTTTTCTAGACACACAAAAATTCACACATACTATATTACATAGCACAACGCAAACACATTCATATTCACACATACGTCATTGCGTCTCGATTGGCAAAGTTGATGCAATTTCTATTTGAGTTTGATTTGATGCAATGTGTTTTTCAACTGTATCGCATTTCTCGACCCAAAGGACATTCCTTAAGTCATTTAATGGCTAAAATCTGTCGTATTTTCGCAACGCAAATATAATTTGAAACCTACACAAGCTACATACATACATATGTATAAGCATGCCTAGAAGTTGAAATATCTATAAGCATTCCAGTTAAAGCAGCAACAGAAGCAAAACAAAAAATCTAAGAAAGCTCTAGACGATAAATCTTGACTAGCATATACCCTGAATCTACAATCATCGTTTGTTTGTATGTATGTTTGTGTGTGTGTGTGTGTGTGGACACGCATGATTTCGATATTTCCGGTATTTCTCAATCGATTTCGATAATTTGCAAATTGTCTCGGCTGTTGATACCGAACAAAAATATATACTACATTTTATTGGCTCAGAGATAAATCCTTTTGTCTGTTACATACTTTTGCACAAAACCATTCCATTCCTTTATTCAATTCGTGGATTGAGTGTGTATAAGGCAAAGGAAACTTAATGCCAACCCACTATAGTATATAACTACATAGAATAGTTTTTCCACCAGCTTTTATGCTGTAAAGAAAACCAAAAAAAAAGAGATTGCAATTGACCTTTTACTTTAATAAGTTCTCTAATGCTTTTACTCAGAACATATAGCCAAAAATACTCGCACAAAAAAAAAGAAAATGATTTCATAAACTACTTATATCGAAGGCCAACTGATTTCATAGTGAGTGCGATGAGTGTAGTTATGATGTTCTTAGCATTCTTTTGCCAACAACGTTTTGCTGTCACTTTTGCGCTTTGCGTTTCGCTTGTACGCTTCTATGGTTGTGCTGCTGCTGCTGCTTCTGCTGTTCTTATTCAAGCGCACTTGAACAAATAAGCACTCTTGGCCATACTCACTTAGCCACTTACTTACAGCTGTTGCCATTGTTGTTAGCATTGTTGATGTCGCCGCTGCCGTTGTCGTCGTCGCAACTGTCACGCCCACTGCTTTTAGAAATGTACGAGCTTTATGTGCTTTATTAGTGCAACATAATGTGGCGATAGCCAGGCTGTGGACATTATTTTTCGGCTAAGTACATTCCATTTTTTTTTTTTTTATCTCGTTCGGCTGCTTTTTCAATTACACTTGACAAATCATATGCTAGTACTTTAAGGTAACACACACACTTACAAAAACTTGTACACTTTTATATGCAATTTAACTTAAATCTTATTTGGAAAAAACTAATTGAACAGCTCCAGTAAGCATTGACTTTAAAATGTATCAACAAGCAGGCGTTTCATTATTTTCAATTCCAAACTAAGTATTGTCCAAATGCAATCATATATAAGTATATGCAGATATATCATTCTTGTATCTTACTTCTATTGAAAATTGTAAAGTGACTTAAATAAAATGCGAAAAATGTGCATTTAAATAATAATAAACAAAACAAAAAATGTACTGCTTAAGAACTGCATCTGAACTTTCGCTTTGCAGACAGTCAAAATTAAGTCAAGTGCTGAGCTGTAAGGAAGTAAAACTTTATTTTTGTAACAATTTAAGTTACCAAATTACGAGCAGAAGATGAAGAAAAGTGTATGTAAATGAAATACTAAAACAACTTAAAAACCAACAACTAAAACAACAAGCCAAACAAAAAACCAAACAGCAAAACAACCAACAACCAACAACAACAACAACAACATCAGCAACGTCAACAGACTTTGTTAAATAAATAGCGCATAGCTGGGAGAGTATACAAATTTTTCTGTTGAATGTGAAACTGCATCCAAGCTAACCATACTCAAGCACTTGGGCAGGGCAGGACAGGGCCGAGCAAGCAATGAAATGTAAGAAAATGTTATGCAACATCGAACTGCTTATACCCTTTCCGAGCACAAATTGTATAACCTATTAACTGTCCTTGCTTGCGTCTCACATGAAAGAGAAATTCCTAATAACATTAAGAGCAAATGAACGCTTTCAAATGTAGAGTATGAAGTGGGCAAATACTAGTAGCTAAAACACAGTAGGGCTTTGCCAAGCGTGTACTATTTTACTTTCGAGTATGCGCCACTAGATAAATATATGCATTGACCTTGAAGTGGTCCGTTTGGGTCGTTTGCTAGGTCGTCTATCATCTATCAAAAAACCACTCAAAGACCACAGCCCACGGCTGTACAGGCGCAGCGATAAGTGTTGTCAAAAAATATGTTCTTATACTTTACTATTCGTAATTGCCCCACACAACTTTGATAAGTACGCGTACTCGTGTCAACTGAACTTGACTCAACTTGCTTGCTGGCTTTTTTGCCAAGGCCCGGTTGGGAAGGCAAGTCCGTTTGCAAAAATTTAATTGTTTCCAAATGCTCGAAACTTGCAATTTTTCCCATTTTGTTGGCCCTCACAAAACTGCATTGCAATCTAAGACTTTCTGCCCAACTCTTGCTTATTTGCATAAATTAATTATTTCTTGCCGCTGACGGCAATTGCGAAGCAAGGCTTTTCTTTTGTTTTGTGTCCTTGCAAAAATATATATGTTCATTTACGGTGCTTCAAACTTCTGTTACAGTGTGCACTGCAATTTAAATTTCTTTTAAACGTAAAGTTATTCATGTAATTCGGACGATCAAATATTCAATTAAGTTGTATTGATGTTAACTCTGTTTTGTTATCATCATCTCTGATGTCTGGCAATCTCCACTTTAGCCTTAGCTTGCAACTATTTTGAATTTTACTGCTTCAACGTTCACAGTTTCAGAAGCTTTTCGCTTTACAAACGTTAAAAATTATAATTTGTTATTAGCTTCTTTTATAGCTGCCATTTCGACTTATCCAAGTACAGCTACTTTTAAACTTTACTGCCTCTTCAAATGCTGCAACGTGACCAATAAAAGTAATATTCTCTTAAAATTTCTCATCAACATTTAAGCATAATTTTGCCAGTGTTTATTGCTTCTTTCGCATAGTTTGTGTTTCAGCAACAGCTAATGTCGTTGTTTCGACAAAGTTAACATTGCATCGCTGCCTCATTCGTCTTTGCAATTGCAATTAATTCAATGTCTGTTCAACAGTTGCAACTAAGACAAAGGCTAAGCTCCAGCCAAATACTGGCCAAACAAAAGGCATGGCAACCCAGCCTTCCCCTAGGGTAGACACAATGACAAGTAGTTTGGCAAAGCAACGGCATTCGAAATCGCTATAACTTTTTGACAATGGCTCTCGCACCCTTTTTGAAACTGCATCGCAGTCGTAAGTGCTTATCTCTGTGCAGGCACAAAGTCATCGCCTCAATCCATTTTGCCATTTGGCAATTATTCACACACACACACACACACACACACCCTCTGCACTCCAAAATAAATTCGATGCAGTTGCCTTTGGAGAGATTAATTTTGCCTGCCAGATGCAAGGATGACAATGATACTCTGAATAATGATGATGATGTTGATCATAATTATGGAGCAAAGTGCATTCAAATACTAATTTCTTAACTTTATTAATTTCAAAATGATATATATCTTTGCATCTGCCAAAATTACTTGATTCTACACGTATCATAATCCAACTTAAGTTCAGTTTTATAAAACTTTTTAACAAAAATAAAAGAGTTTTTGTTTATCTTACATTGTGATTATGGCCTTAGTTGGCTGTCACTGTTTGGTTTAACTTTGGGTGAATAGCTCCCAAGAGTTCATAAGGCCATAACAAGAATATGCAGCATTAATTTATGTTTAAACCTAATTATATAATATGATAAAGTTTTTGTTCTTTAGGGAAGGCCAATTGGCCATTCGGCATTGCTATAAAATGACGTCGTCAATGTCAAAGGTAAATTTAGCAGCCTGCAAGAAACGGCAGAAAAACTTTAAAATTTCGCAGCAGCTGGTGCTGGAGCAATGTACCCCTTCTTCATCTTCTTCTTCTAACCTTGTACCTCATGAAAGAAAAAAATTATAATAAAAAAGAACAAAAAGAGAATAACGTGAACGCAGCTTAGCAAATTGTGCGCTGCCAACGACTTGAGTTTTATTTTTATGTTGATGTAAAAACTTTACGTGCTCAAGTTTATTGAGTGGCTGCTGTATTTGAAATTTAGCTGAAGTATGTCTGCGTGTGTGTGTGTGTGTGTGTGCATTTGATTTTTATTTTTCTCTTTATTATTTTTTATTATATCCTCTTCAGCTTATCAACTATGAGAATATAATATAATAACATATGGAATAAGTATATGTTTGTATGTAAATAGATAATGCTGCACTTTGACTTTAACTCACCTATATATGTGTGTGCGTGTGTGTGTTTGTGTGTTATAAGTATACTGTTAAAAAGGGCTTTAAAGGGTTAAGCTTTACAAACGCAACTTGTCTTGATGGTAAATCAGCGACTGTTTGCAACAACTTTAAAGTTTTAATATAAAACCAAGATAAGACAGTTTAAGTTGAAGATTCAGCATTAAAGCTGAAAGTTTTAAATGCTTTAGCAAGACCTTTTGATGTAGCGTAAAAAGCGTAAAGAAAACGCTTGCATATATAAACTAACTAATATTAAGTTGATCTAACTAAAATTCATATATCTTATGCTAATCATAGTTGCATGGTTTTAAGAAAGCTCTTAATATTTTGTACACTTTTTTAAGGCTTATGAAAATATGTGGAAATTATTAACAAACAAGTAAATGCAATAAGCATAATAAGATCAGTCACCTTGACCCATTCTATGTTTGTTGTCTTGGTTGCTGGCAGCAATTTGACTTTGCATATTCATTAAAAGGCAGAGTCGTAACAACGTAATATCAGATGCCAGCCAAAGTAAATGTTCTTGTCTGCGGGCGTCTCAATTTTTAATGAGCCAAAGCCAGCAAGAGCAAGCAAAGTAGTAGAAAGAAGCGACGCCCTTAAAAGCCATAAAATAAAATGCCAAGATTGGCGCCAAGGGGCCAAGCAGCTGCTTAGAAAGAAAGTACCAAAAATGTTGCATCACTTTTAACCGACATAACAAAAGCCATTAAACAAACTAACACCAAGCGAGCCGAGCCACGCCTTCATTGTGTGCAGCAGCATCTAACACAGAACAGTTAACAGTTTTAACTTAAGCCCAATGATAAGGAACAAGCCACATGTTATACCCAAGAAATGCTAGAGATCTGACGCTTTTTTTTTTTGCCAAATTTATTATCCTCAATTGTTTTCAACACACACTTAGGTTAAGACACAAATCTACAGCTTCAAAAAGCAAACCCCTTGTCATAATAAAATATACAAAATTATGTTGCTTGATTGAGGTTTAATGTCTAGCAAGGCTTTCAAGCATCTTAATTCTGTTTACTTTTGACATATGTTCATAGAATTTTTGATTTTCAAAAACCCAACAACAGTACTGATGTTTACAGACATGTATAAAAAACGAAGAACTTGAACAGTATAACTACATAAGTTAATGCTTATATAATCTTATTATCAGGCACAATAAATTGCCAAAGCGATTAAATATTATTATTTCGACACACCTATACTACAAACGTTTCTATGATATCGTAGCCCTATAACAAAGCATATGCAGCTTAAATGCTTCTAATTAGAAAGCATTGCGAGCCTATTTGGATTCCATTTGTATTGTAATGTATTTGCGAATAAATACAAATTTAATAAATGAATGAAATTTAAGCACGTTTACGCAGACACAAAACAACAGCAGCTTCAACTATTAAGTTTCTATATTTATGTTGTGTTAACAGTGTGTGCGTGTGTGTGGGTGTGCGTGTGTGTGTGTGTGTACAAATGTTTGACTACAACTACATTAACACTATTTGGCTTTGACTTGATTTGTACAAAGCAAAAGAGAGATTGTTCTGTTTGTCTAGCGTCCTCTTTTGTTTGCAACATTTAAATGAGAAAACTTTTATTTGGTTCCTCTTTCTCTTTCAACTCGCTCACACTTTCTTCGCTCGCCATCTGCTTAACATGCCACACACACACATACGTTTACTTGGAGAACATCTGAAAGTTAACTAAACATCCAAATGACGTACCAAGCGTACCAAGAGCGTACCAAAAAAAAAAAACAAAAAGGGTATAACATAAAACAACTGAGGAAAGTGATTTTTTGTTTGCTTTTCTGAACTGTAGTATGTAGAAGTTACGTACACAAGTTATGAGTGAGTTTTATATGACTTTTTATTGACAAAATGACAGCATTATGTTCCCAGCAGCCACATAATGAAACTTAAGTACAAGCCAACTGCACTATTTACTAGACTATGCCCTGTATATCAGCATACAGCAGCAGCTCTGTGGTTTAACGATATTGATTTGATAATTATTGTGATCACAAAATATTTCGGACCCTAGACATTTTCTATTGGAGGAATCAACACTCAGAGCTTACAGAATTAAGAAATTAAAAGAATTACTTTATGATTTATCTTACTAAAGAGTATTTAACAATTCCGCCTTCGTTTCACAACACTGTTGTGGCATTGTCGTAAATCCCATTTAAGATTTCGTTACATACCTAAATATTAGTTAGTGCAACTTGCTATCGTTGGCTATAGAAAAAAAGAAAAGGAAACTTTAAGAATCAAATTCGCATAAACTGTTGTTAAGTGAAAGTGCGATAAATCAATTTGTAATTGGGCCAAGTTTTGTCTGCCATCCTCTTGGACCCCCCTGCCTTTGTTCCCTAAGCCGCAGCTGTATGACAAACAAACAATCAAGTCGTCTCTATCCAATCTATAAACTAGCTTTAATACAAAATATTTGTATATAATTCTTTAGTTTGCTCTAACCAATTGGCGGACTTGTTGTGGAATTTAAGCGAGCTTAAGCTGTATTCAGTTCGGGCTTTCTGCTACACAATAAAAAATAAATAAAACTTAAGTATATTCCCTAAGAACATGAAATGGGTAAGCTTGACTAAAGCCTCCTTTCTTACTTGCTGTTCTATGACTCAATTATAAGCAATCAAACAATTTTGAATTTATAAACGAAACGCATAAAATATGATTCAAAACTATACTTAATTGACAATAAAGTGTCAAGGATTATTACCTTAACATTGCTACAATTTATCTCGCTGTGTATTTACTATAAAAGTATTTATATATATTAACTATATTTTTGTTATGCTGCTATTTAAGTCAAAGCTGCTGTTATGGTGACAAAATTCATACATATTGCAGCCCTTTTGGTCAAGAGCTTAAGCTGCTCAATGCTGGACATTGATACAAATCCCTTAGAAAATATAAGAATGACAGCATTAAATATTTACAAGCATTTGGGATTTACTACTATCACATACTATATATACTACACATACATATATGGGTTTATGCACAAATCTTTTGCGTGTGTTTTTATTCTTGTTTTTTATTTATTTTTATTTTTGTTTTTTTGCTTGACTTCACTTACAGCTGGACCTGCAATTACAGGATGAAGCTGGCGGCGACATCTCAAGTTTCATAACGAATGGCGAATGGGATTTGTTAGGTAAGTTGCTTGATGAAATGCAATAATGGTGTAAAATTGTGCTAAGTATTATTTTGATTTTCAAACACACACACATTTACTTACTACTACTACTATTAAGTACATACACACACTAAGGCCTCTCAACTGACTAAAGAACTGTTTAAAACTGCAAATTAACTAAACCAAAAAACCAAATCGAAATAAATAAAACCCCCATTAAGAAATGATTAAATATTTTACTAATTAATAACTTTAAATAATTTTCATCTTCTCTTCTGCATACGCCCATTTCATTTGCATCCAATTACAAATCAACAACAAACCACAAAAAATTACCAACAACAACAACAAAAAACAACAACAACAACAATTATAAACAACAACCACATCAAAATTCTATACAACCAGGTGTGCCCGGTAAACGTAATGAAATCTACTATAATTGCTGCCCAGAACCTTATATTGACATAACATTCGCCATTTTGATACGACGCAAAACTTTATACTATTTTTTCAATTTAATTGTGCCGTGCGTATTGATCGCATCGATGGCATTGCTAGGGTTTACACTGCCACCAGATTCTGGTGAAAAGCTCTCGCTTGGTAAGTGTCCAGTTTAAGAAACCAAACAACAACAAACAAAAAAAAAAAAAACAATGCAGAAACAATCCAAACTAAAAACTGAAACTGAAACCGATACTGATACCCCTTAACTCTCTCCCCCTCTCTCTCTCGCTCTGTCTATGTTAAAGTGTTTCGATATAGTATATGTTCTATCTGTAGAAATCTTTGCATGCTCTAACAACAAATCAAATTCTCCAACTACTATTTCAACTAAATCTAAGTATACATATAGTACAACGGCAAGAACAATCTTAAACGTATAGTATATACATTATTTTATATCAAAACGGAAGCGCATTCACTGCAAGAGGCTGTGGGACACACACACACACCCACACACATACAGAGAGAGATCCTTGACTAACTATGCAAATGCAATGCAATGGCCGTTGGCAATAACAACTATGGCAGCAGCAGCGCCAGCAACAAGCAAACAAAGCAAAACCAGCCAGCCAGCCAGCCAGCGAGTCGAGCCGAGCCGAGCAAGTGTGAGGCACGGCTCACAAAACAGTCTTCATCATTTGTAATCAAAGTCAACGTTGGCAAAAGTGAAAAATATATATGTATAAATATTTATATATACATATATTTATATATATATATATATATATATATATATGTGTCACAGCTGCTGCTGGCCAACCTTTCAGGACAAGAGAGAGTAGTGGCACACAAATAAAGGGTGACAGAAGAAGAACGGACGGACGGATGGATGGATGGAAGGACGGACAGACGGACAGACGGACGGACGGGCATGAAATGAGCACAGAGCCTTGAACCCTTGAACCTCAGCTGCAACAACTGCATGTTGTACCAGTTAACCATGTCAAGCAGCGCTGTTAAAATACAAATATTTACAATATAAACTTTCTCCTTTCTAATGCATTCATTACAGCCAACAAGAACAAAACAAACACAAAACAAAAACCGTAAAAATACTACTTCTCTTGCAATTCAATGCGAGAACTGAGAACTTTAAGCGCATGAGTAGAATTCCACATACATTTCGAAAACTGCTTAGCTTGTGATTTAGAAAGAAACCAAAAAAAAATACAACCACTAGATTGTAGTGCTTTGCTAGTATTCATTTGTTTTCGATGAGAAAATTGATCTCCTGTAAGGTTTACAAAATTAGATAATATTTAGGCATAAAAAGGATTACTATTGAAGACGAATCTTCCGATGTGAAATCGATTCAGATTTTATTCGCAGTTTTTTTTTAATACAATTAACTTTTTATTGCTTTCATAATAATCATAAAACATAGATCAAGATTTTAAATTATCGTAAATCCAAACTTCACAAGAGTTTTCAGCCTACAATGCTCGATCCACTTTCTCAGTCCTTAACAACCAATGTTATAGGAATTACCTGACTCGGTGTAGTTTCAGCAGGATCTCAATAGGTTTTTTGTTTTCGTAAATGCGAAGCGTAGGTCATCGGCACTCCCACCAGAAGTATAGTGTGAGGAAATTAAGGCCAACTAAGATCAGGCCATTCTAGACCTATTTGCTAAACTTCAAGTCTCCTTGCCTCCTGGAGTTCCACAAGGAAGTCAGTCACCTTGGATCCTTATGTTTATAAACGTTCTTCCATCTATGATCAATTACTCACGGGTGCTTATGTATGCTGTTGCTGGTTGCTTACAAATTTCAGAGTGATTAAACTTATTAACCTTATATCTTAGTTACAATAAATGTAAAGGAATGTCTTTTTGTCTTATATTTTTAATAATTAGCCTATAGATCGTATTGAAGCATATATATTTTGGTACAAATCGAGCAACTGGTATCTTGGGTTCATTAAGCGCTGGTCGAATTAATTCGACGAACCTTACATTACAAAAATCTTGTACGACCGATTCTTCACACTTGTAGTTCTCACTAGGCTCTTTATAGACCTTTTCGAATCTTGTGCTCAATCTGTAACGACCTTTCGCAATTAATACATGGTGCCACTTCAACTTGCTTAAAAAATTAGACTTGTGTCGTCTGTCTACATGTTCGCGATCTTCCTAACAGCATGCTTAGCGGAGCGCTACTCGGTCGGTCGGGCGGGAGGTGTTTCGCATTGTACGTAGGTCCGCGCGTTAACAAATCGGTGTGCTTGGTTTCGTTGGGCAACTTGACCGTACTGTTCGTTATAACATCTACGAGTACTTCTAAAAATAATAAAAAATATACTCTCAAAAAAAAAATAAAATATGTAATGATTTAAATATCCGATCGTTTCAATGAAACTGTCTATTAATCTAACTAACCCATTGATATGGGAATTCAAAAGCATTATTCTAAGGTCATTTTGTTGCCATCTCTTCTTTATGTTTCTTGTCAACTGACAAGACAAAAACTCACATCAAAGAGAACTCGCGAGCACACACACATACATTAAGCTGAGAAAATACTTCGAAAATGTGGCAAAATGCTTTGCAGCTCATATCTCAAGCATGCGCGACTTCACACACACACATACACACTCAACTTCACAGATATTGGTGCTGGCAAATGCACTATGGTCAAAAGTCGACAATTTTGTACAAAATTATGAATCAAAAACCTTTAAAACAAAATTAATACTAAAGATTAATGAGAAAAATAAATTTTAAAGCTTTTGTCACATTTCTTTATGTGGGTAGGAAAAATAATACATAAAACTAATTTTTGCTAAGTTCAAAATTCTTTATTTAGTTTTTTAATTAATTTGTAATCAAAAGTTTTTAGTTCAACTTATTTAATTCAACTAGAATTACAAGTTATTTTCAATTTAAAATTAAAATATTATATTTTGCCAAGTTTGAAAATATATATTTTAAAGATTTGTGTCAATAAGAAGTGTCTTTTCGGACCATAGTGCATTTCGCTATGGCAATAATTGAGGCTGTAGCTCATCACGTACTTTCAACACGCGGCATATGGTGCATGTCAAAGTTTATACAATAACGGCTTTACAAAAATTCTTACATATATATATATATATACATAAATACATAATCGCTGTTATGAGCGCAAGCAGCAGCAAAAGTTTTGCTTGCCAGAGAAAAAAAAAAATTGCCAAATTTAAAAAAAAAATTTCACAGCCACCTTTCGTTCCTCCTAAAATGACATATGTGTGTGTATGTGTGTGTGTGTGTGTGTGTTTAGAAAAACGCATTAGGGCCGCCAGCCGTGGCTCATGTATAATAGACAAGTTTGCGTAAAACCCTGTGGCTAATTTATGTTTGCCCGACACTTTCGTCGACCTACCACTTCACCCCCTCTGCTAACCGCTCAACCAGCTGACTTTTGTCAGAATATATGTATATATTTAACCTTAAAGAGCAAGCATACATAAAATATGCACAGAAAGCAAAAAATAAATAAAAAATTACAATACGAAATAATAAAAAATTATAAAAACGAACAAAAACAAAACAAATGAAAAAAAGTTGAAATAGAGACAACAACAAAAATCTTTGATAACGCTAAGCACTCACTGACAGACGCCAGCTGCCCAAAAGAAACCCCAAGCGAAACCACATACATATACAAAATAATAAATTCAATTCTATGGTTTTCTCAAGCAGCAGCAGCAGCAGCAGGCCAGTAGCAAATGGCAAATGGCAAATATGTGTGTGTATTGTGTGTGTCTTTTTGTGTAGATTGTCTGACGTTTAGCAAAGAGCGGAATTCGTACTGTAATTGTTGACGGACTTCTTGAGGTTCAGCGCAGAAAATACGGTAGTAGTTTTTTATTCAAAACGAATGCCGCAAAAAGGCGGGACAAGTCGCAATTATATATATAAAAAAAAATATGTATATATAAAAATCATGTATGCATCCTTGCAGCAAAATGCAGCAGCAGCTGACGGCGCAGGAAGCAACAGCAGCAGGCAGGATTAGCTGGATCAGCTCGTGCTCGTGTACTCATTTCTAGTTTGGCTACTTTTCTGCAAGCGCATCCTGTCCAAAAATAATACACAGATATTAAATTAAAACGCTACTAATGTAATATTTCTCTCTCTCTCTTTCTCTCTCTCTCTCTCTTTCTCCTTCCTTCTCTTTCTGTATCACTTTTCCTCTATATTTCTTATTTTTCACTGTTACCGCATCTCTTAAAACATTAACACTCACACATACACACTCACTAACGAAACATAATGGCTGCGCAATAATTTTGTGCTGCATACTTGCAGGAGTTACTATTTTACTATCGCTCACAGTCTTCCTGAACATGGTAGCGGAAACGATGCCAGCGACATCCGATGCCGTACCGCTGCTTGGTAAGTACAGGCAACGCCATCTGGCGTTAGCCGCTGACAATTTGCCTTACATATGTATGTATGTATGAAGGGGGGGCAGTTCCCTCCAGCTTTTCGTCTTCAAATTAACACACATTCAAATCAGCTCAACTCAACTCAAATCAATTTACAACAATTGCAACTAATCAGCTAAGATATTTACCTTCCGCACAGCCTCGTTAACGGCCGCCACATTTTTGCGCGTTTAATTACCAGAGAATTTCTTATACTTTTCATACGTTTATTTATAAGCTTTTGTAAGTTTGTCTACGGCTTTGCTTGACCGTCCAATGGATAAGCAGCAACAAAATGGATATTAAAATAGTTAAGCAAAGAGTTAAAGAATTATTAAGTTGCTGAGAAAGTAAAGAAAGTATATATAACAGATTCACAGCATGCAGCTCACATCTCGATAAAGTTAGCCACTTCTTGCCAGACAGCAAAAGCATAAGTAGAGGTGTGATTAATAACACAAACATGTCTGGAATCATAAACGAGGCCAGGTCAACAACAACAAACAACAATAACAATTTATTAACAATAAAAAAATCAGAACAATCTTTCTTAGCAAACAATAAAATCAGAGGCCAAGCAACCAACCTCTTTTCTCTCAGTGAAAATTTCCACTGCTATTAGTTTCCCATTTGAAGTTTATTTATTGTTGTTGCGGTTGCTTTTGTTTTTACCTTACCCAGATTGCACTAAGCTATAAACACGTATAACAAATTGCCCCGTTTCAAGTTTCTTGCAGCTACACGCACCTACATACATAGGTCCATCCAGGCTGATGCCCCTTACGTTGCACCTTACGGCCCTGGCGTAGAACTTTTGGGCATTCTAAAATTTTTAGTATCTAGTTTCTGGTGTTTGCTCTTGGTTTGGTCCATATTTCATTTAATGGCCGGCAAAAGGAAACGATACGGCGTTACCAAGGACGAATTGGTGGGGGAAGGGATGTCATGAACTTTCCAAAGTGTGACACGCACATATTTATGTACATATGTATGTATGAATGTTCATTTTAAGTTAGTGCCAATCACGTGCATTCATAATATATTTTCTTAAAAACTCAAACTTGCACGCACACCAGAAACAGTTGCAAATGGCATACAGCAACTTTCCACTTCTTAACTCACATATCTCAAACTACAAACGCATTAAAAAGTATTCAGAAGAGTGAATTATACAATTATAAATCTATTTTTTGCTTAAAGCAAATACACACCCAGATAAGATACGTGACTATCAAAAATAATGTGTTAGCAGCTTGATTTTCCAAGAAAATACTATATGTTACAAACTAATAATTAACGCATAACATTTGTGTTGGAATTTAAACTCAACAACAATGAGGAACACGCCAAGCAAATAACAGTAGAAGCATTTGTATTTAGTACAGTTTGAGTATGCTCTCAGAATAGGCAGAGTATAGATACTTCGTTGAATACCAAATAAAAAAAAGCTTTCGCTAGTCGCAATAAAGTGATAATCATATAATGTATACTATGTATTTGTTAGTTAGTGTACCTAATGTGGTCGTTATTATCCCTCAGCACCCAACGTATGAATGTGTTCTGTAGATAACTGCCATGATATCATACCCAGTAGAACTGTTGCAAAATTCAGAATGCCTTAATGGTTATTGTAATATTAAATCCATGATAAGTGTAGCCCGGTTGCCGGTTGTTCATATTTCAATTTCAATTATATACATTCATTTTCACCATTGAAGGCGTGTGGAACACAAAAAAGTTGGCATCCAAATCCGAATATTTTGTTACTTAAAATCCAAAGTATAAATATGTTTTGGGGTAAATCTAGACATTCATGTAGTATAAAATCTAGATCGTTCAGATTCGACATTCACTCCAACATAAAAAACATATATCGAAATCATTATCGAACATTCATAAAATGTTATTGTTATTGTAAGGAAACTTCATAAGTAATATTCCAAATTTCATGCGAACTTGCATCAACTTCATATGTAGACCTGAAACTAGAATAGAATCTGTATATAATATGCGTATATGTGTGTGTGTGTGCGTGTGTGTATGATGTGTGTATGTGTTATTAAATGCAAACATTCAAAGATAAGTTGAAATAACGATATATTCACATAGACATCCAGATAATATATATAGTTGGGTAACTTTGTGCATCATCATCATCATGTACAACAACAACAACAACTTGAAGCATGATATTATCAAATCTAGTTGAACAACAACAAATAATTATGTATCTTTAATACAATGCGTTCAGATTTTAATTCTTTCGTTTGTAGCTTCATAGCATAAGGTAAGTTTCATGTGTAAGTCATCCAACCGAATACTACATTAATCCATCCAAGTTGGATTAACAATAATCAAAAATTAATCAAACTGCAAAATTTTTAACATTTCAGAATTAAAAAAAATATAAGTATATATTTACCCAAGTACACTATCTTTCATATGTATATTTCGTCCATATATTTAAGCATGCCAGGCCCATAAGTACGACTTTCATTTTATGTACCAAGTACTTTGAATATGTTTTAGATTATATCACTTGCAAGCACACACACACGCATCACACACACACACACAAACTTACAGACGTATTAACTAAATTTCATACTTATCATATCCTAGTATGCATTTCTTGAATTTCATCTATTGTATCGTAACTTATATATACCATATCGGATCGAGGACTGGTATGGCAATAAAAGTTGAAAGCATGCACTCTGGAAATTAACGATAGATAATTATAATTATACAGATAACAATACTAAAGCCAGCCAGATATAACAAGTCGGGAGAATCGAGTCGAGAGTATTAGGCAACTTAAATGAAGTTTCCCTAACTCTCTCCTAAAGCCTAATAAGTATTTATGTATATTTATAAAATATATCTCGTATGTATGTATGTATGTATACACAAATAACTGTATGTTTTTTGTTGATATTTACAACTTTGTGTAGAGCTTTGTTCATATCTACTAAACATATATAAATTTTATTTATTTGTTTTTATTTTCTTTTTCGTTTTTTTGTTCTTTTGATTCTGTGATTTATTTTGGATTTTATGCGTACAACGTGTGTGCTCGCATTAATAATGCCAGTGTGAGATATACTACTATATTTGCCAAGGACCACTACCACATAATGTAAAAGAAAAAACGTTCTTGTTGGCATGCAAGAACACAAATGCCTATAAACTGTTGACATGCCCCGGCCCCCCTGCCCGCACCCACGCTCCGCCCTGTTCCGATACACACACACACACACAAACATATAAACATATACACACACATGCGAACGATGTGATAAATAAACATATTGGATACATCAAATAATTTTGTATTGCACATTCATTCATGTATACAAAATATGAATACAAATGTGAATAAAAATATGAATGTGTCAAGGCGGCAATCCATGCCATACTACATACTACAATATACTATATATACACACCGATTCCAATTGAATTGCGTTCGGGATTGTGGATGTGAATGTGTGATTGGGGGCAAAGGCAGCGTCAACGTCAACATCAACATCAACATCAACTTCAGCTTCAGCTCCAATGTCAGCAGAGGCCGCCGTCAATTGAAGCGCCATTGAACTGGTCAAAGCTTTTCAATGCAATGACTTTTTGAATCTTGCCAATACACATGCACACACATACACACACACACTCACACACACTCACACACACTCACACACTCACACAAATGCACATGCATACCTACATAAACCAAGCAATGGGAACCGCTAAAGTGTAAATATTTAACAAAAATTAATGTCCGTTTTAAATACTTTAATATTAAAGAAAAAAAATCTATAAAAATTGAATGTTAATTCCCAAGCTAAAAAGCAAAACTCTGTCTGTCTCTGTATAAATTTCTCCACTCTCTCTCTCTCTCTATGTCTCTCTACTCTCTCTCTCTCTCTCTCTCTCTCTCTCTCTCTCTCTGTGGCTGTCTTTAACTTTATCTTTAGCTCGCTACCGAAAAAATACACTGCAAATATTTGTACAGCAACATTTGTTTTGTTTTTCCAATAATTGCTCGCATGTGATATTGCAATATTTATTTTGTCAGTTCTGAGCTTCAATAATGCAATTAGTTAGGGAAAGTGAAACCGACTCTTGTACATATTTACCATACACATATTTATATATATATATATATATAAACAAATTAGCTACACAGATATGATAGCTAAATAGTAGCTTTGTTGGTGGCAGGCGACTTCTGAATCAATGGATCAATGGATTACGATTTGTATATAGCACATTTATGATTTGTTTTCTTCCTAACAACATATTCGATGCGTTCTCTTACGAAGGAATTGTGTTACTCTTTTAGTATGTGTACATATTTGTCTGAAAGTTTTTGTTATTTTGTTTTTGCTTATCGATTTGATTTGAAACAAATTGGTTTTAGTTACATACGTTCGAATTCTCTGTCTGATGTAGTGGGTAGAAAAAATCGCTCTTGTTGTTTATAATACCCCCCCAAATGCCTTCTACAAAATTATTGCTGACTGCATATCATATGCTTGATTATATGTTTGATGGTGTTTCGCTACTTAACCATACATATACATGTGTACATAATTACATTCCACACACATACATACATAAACAGTCGCACACACACACACGCATATATATAGAACATTACAAGTATCAAACACAATTAGCTGGAAAACAAAAAACAAAAATCACTTGTAAATAAGAAACACAGAAAATGTTGTAATGTTTGTTTTTTTTTTTTGTCTTTTGTGTTGTGTTTTATCTTTTTAATGGATACTCTTAACATACCTACAAACATAGTAGAATCGTACATGTGTAGGTACGTATGTGTGCTGTATGCCAACTCTTGTCCAAATCGTTAAGGTAATTTCCACCTAAAATATTCAATATCCAATGCATCAGCGACTAGTTGCCATATTCAAACATATTCATTCATACGCTTAATGCGCGCTTAAACCTACAATTAAATAGCGGAGTGTATGTGCCCCCAAAAAAACGAAAAAAACAGAAACAAAAACAACAACCAACAATATATATGTATATAAATTCAATTCAGTAAAGCTAATATGCAATTTAATTAATAAATATGCATAGTGAATTGGCGATATTTTTTTATTTAAATTTTTTCTTTAATGTTTAAACACTCATCATGTGTAATGCATTACGTCACAGCTTACTTGAGACATTTTTCCTTTTTTGCTTATTCGTTTTTTGTTTTATTAATTGCGCCCTCACTGTGCATAACTTAAATAAATGCAATTAAATAGTATAAGATAAATATGTATATATATAAATTGAAAGCAGTCAAAAACCAAGATCCATTCCTATTTAATTGCCATTACTAACAATACAATACCAGCAACAAGAACAACAACAAAAACAAAAACAACCAAAATTACTACAACAACAACATACCGTAGCAAATAAACAGAATACCCACACCTTGCCCAAGACCCATGTCTTTCATCAATTTACAGCTCAACAATTATGAAGAACCAAATCAGATCTCGATTTTTAACAAAATATGATGATTGCGGATAATTGGTTGTGCACAAAACAAAACAAAACAAAAACAAAAACCAAAAGAATAAAATTTAAGAAATGTTTATAAATTAGGGCTTTTAAAAAAACAAAAACAAACACAAATTTCCGAGTATGTAAAAGACCCAATTTCAGCCGAAGGATTTTAAGTTTTCGAAAAGGCGAACTAAATCAAACGCGCGGTTCAGTTCAAAAGACTCGAAAGTACTACCTTTGAATTGAGCCACAAGTTTGTTAGAGTTCAGGGGGCTGTGGTGGGCGGGCTTTTGAAGAAGGCAGTATTGATAGCAGCTACTAGCACTGAGCTTTTTCAATTTTCCTCTTACTTATAATCTACTTTGTACACTACTAGCATATATTGAGTGATATATATATATATATATAATTTTTTTTCCTTGTGTCTGTGTCGATGCACACACCTGTAATATAATTAATATTTTCACTCTCAAGCAACAGCAACTCAAACAAAATATATTAACATATATTTTCAATATATATAAATGTGTTAATAAATTTATTACGTTTTTTTTTTTATATACTGCTTTAAACTTTTTCTCTAACTTTACTCTTACTCGCCGCAAGTTAACTTCAGCAAGCATTAAGAAAATATAAAACTAAACAACAATTTACCATATTGTTGTTTGTTTTTTTTTCCAAATTTTTTGTAAGATACAATGCGGATTTTTTGTACATAATTCTTTTACCTAATGAAACAACAAAAAACAAACAGCACAACAAAAACACACACACACATACAAAACCAACAAATATTAAACGATAACGATAAATCAGGGAAAGGCATTAATATGTTTTTGTAGGTGCTTTAGGGCGTGGTGGTGCCAACGCCGTGATATGAAATGTATACTTCGTATACTAGAAAATAAAATAACAAAATAATACAAAACAAACAAACAACAACAACAAATATAGCATACCTGTAGAATGAGCGAAAAGCGAATTCGATAAATCGATATATTACCACAATGTTTGTGTAATTTTTGTGTCCTTCTAGGAACTTATTTCAATTGCATTATGTTTATGGTGGCCTCATCAGTTGTGTCAACCATACTTATCCTCAATTATCATCATAGAAATCCAGATACGCATGAAATGAGTGAATGGGTAATATTTATATATTTAAACTTACTAAACTTAACTAACTTACTTGCTAACTACTTACTTACTTACTTATTTAAACTTAAAAGCAAAGATGAAAAAAATATACTATTTATTTTTGAGTTAAACTATCTACATATACTTTTTGAATTTTTTATTTTTCTAAACGTTCTCAGAGATACCGACACCATTTTCAATATTGTTTTTTTGTTTTTCAAAACAAAACGACAATCAATTCAAGCAAAATATTTGAATTATCATTAAGAAGCATTCAACATCCAACACAGTCTACACTCCAAAAATGCACATGCTTAACTAAAAACATTTTTTACAGAAGAATTGAAACGAAAATAATGAAAAACAAATAAATTGATACCACATTGTATATACAATTTTTTTAACAACAAATATACTTACCAAATACTATATAATACAACATGCCAAACATATCAGAACTGTTGGACATGACTTAATTCATACTATTCATTTACAAATCGTATGCATAGACAACTAGTTTCTTTTACCTTAACACTAAGCTGCATGCCACACATACTTATTGCAAGTCATACGAAACAGAAAATAAATTTTCAAAGACAAATGTCTGCTAGAACTTTTGGTTCAATTGCTTGGGCTTTAGGTTGAAAGCGAGTTCTTAACTGGCAACATTTCTTACATTCTTAGCGAATTTTAGATGTATTGTAAGTAGGTATTTTATTTATCGCCATTTTCAGACAATAACTCAAAGTCATAGAAGCTTTGAAGTATCTTGCTTTTGAACTATCCCAGAGACAGACTGTTTTATGTGTCAATAGATTAGTCGGACTCAATATTATTTTCAACAAAGAAAGAAAAAACCTGTTAAAAAAAAAAAAAAAAGCAATGTAAGAAATGTTTGCCTTAGTGAAATCGCGCCTTAACTCATATTCGAATTCGTACAAACGTACTTTCAAAAAAATAATCTTTACCGTCCATTCAGAATTTGACTTTAGGTATTTGAGGACTTTTAACAATCGGAAGCTTTCACGCAGCTTTATTTTTGACAGACTTAACAGACTTCTTTGAAGCGTGCCCTAAGCAATTTGGTTTAAGAACATAAGCTGCAAATAATTTTCAATTACTAAAGTTAAATTTAAAGAAAAGAACTTAAATCTATATGAAGTAAACATATATAAATATAAATATATTTGTATTAAACAGTTTAATAAAGCTAAAGTAATGTGTCATGTCTATTTAAAGCTTTTCTTATTAATTCCTTAGTACATATACTACATCTTAAGTACTTTCAAGCAGTCTAATTTGATTTTTTGAATGATATGCTTATACTTAATTGCATTATAAGTTTTTTCTAACTATACTTACTACTTGCATACTACATATGAGAATCAAAAGCACAATAATCACGCCAAGTTTTTATTTTCCTAACAAACAAAAATAACTCTGGCCAACAACTACAACAACAACAACAACATCTACGTTAACTGGCAAATCTCAACGCTAAAACAAAAACAAACAAAAATATATACCAAAAAACTACTCAACTAAACTCAACTGCCTCTTCAACTATTTCTTTCTCTACCTGTAACTAACTAACCAACTAACTAACTATCTTCGTACAACAACAACAACAACAACAAAAACAACATCTAAAACTTTAAATTTGGCCAAAAACGTGCCACAAAACGCGCGTACTACTGCTTTCCTACTCTAACACCCCCACAACCACATATACTATATTGATTAATGCATTACTATTAACTACAACAACAACGATGACAACAATAACAACAACTATACAACAACATCAACAAAAACTCTAAATATAACAACAACAAATACAAAACGAACTCTGAAATAAAAAACAACAAAAAAAACATTACTTAAATCTCAAAACCATAATAATTATAATAATTATAATAATATTATTAACATTCTAACGATATTCTTATAAATAAATTTGAACTTGAAATAAATAAATCTCTCATTTGAACTACTGCCAAACAAATCATACAACAAATACATTTCTAATTACCGTGTGCCGTAACAATATCATTAACAAACAAACAAACAAATGCAAACTATAATGACATATTTCATTATATATCTAAATGATCTTGACTTAAAAACTTGTTAATCAAACAACTAAACTAACTTAAACTAATAACATAAACTGCTTAAAAAAAAATAATAAATAATAATAATACTGTTTATACAAAAAAAAAAAAAAACCAAAAATATACTTATTGCTATTATTTTTAACCGCATTACCCAACACACTCCGTCTCTCTGTCGAACTCGCACACACAGATAAGAGTAATATTCCTTTATTGGTTACCTTGCATATTGCGCATGCAAAGACCCGGACAGGTTGGCTACGAATGCCCGCCGCCACCCTCGTCGTCGGGCTCCTCCAATGCTGGTGACAAAAAGCAACAGATTCAAAACGTTGAGCTGAAGGAAAGGTAACCAAAACGATCATTCTTTCTCTCTCTCTCTCTCTCTATCTTGTTTTTGTCTCATTTTCATTAACTGACTTGACAAGACTTCGAACCTTAGTTAATTTATTAAGCATATACTAGCATTAAATAATGTCCCTAACTTATGCAATAGATCCTCGAAATCACTGCTAGCCAATGTTCTCGATATTGATGATGATTTTCGCTGCAATCATCGCTGCACCAGTGCCACATTACCCCATCAGCCCACGTACTACAGGACAATGTACAGGTAAGTTTTGATATCGTAAGCAAAACCATACTCTAACAATTTGTTTGGTTCATATCAAGGTTATCGTCAAATTACATAAACCTTCGCTCTGACCAAAGTGTGTGTTTTATCAAATGACAATGTAAAGTTTCTAAATGTAGCACAATAAATATATATATATATTTTTTTTTGTTTCAATCAAAAGTTCTGAAAGTTATCATGAACGACTGATTCGAGTTCATATATCATGGTATCAAAACTAAAATCATGGTTTCTGTCCGTCTTTTTTTGATACCCGAGACTTAAAACTTTGCAAGTATTTTTATCTATGGCCGGGATAAAGATAAAGTGTCAAATCAATAAATTCGATAACTCAAATCGATAAGTCCTTATATTTCCCACACTCTTGCATTTAGGGGTACCAATTTGGGTAAGTAGATAACAACTGGGAACTTCTTACAAACCCATCTTTTACATTTTTTGAGCTAGCGTCACTCGATTCGGTGGCAATATAGCTGGCGGCATCCCCAAAAGATCTGCATCAGCCAATCTTTGCATGCAGCTTACTCCACATCCCTACCCCTTTGCAAGTCCCAAGTCTCTTTCTAACCGATTTCATACCAGTATCGAGTGAGCCGCTGGTGTTTACGTCCAACACAACTGCATCGATAAATATATCAGAACAGTACAAAACAGAATAGTTTAGAATTGAAACTCAAACTTACTTTATCTAAGTTTGGAAGTTTTGAAAACAGGTTTAGATTTGCCAATTGCAGCAAAAACACTTCATTTAATAACCCTTCAATAAAGTTTCCTTAAATCTTATTCTAAAAATCAATCCTGCAAAGTGCTTATTACTTTTGTTGTTAAATTGAATGTGTATCAAAATAGTTATACATACAAATATGGCAACTTTCGCTGCTTCTTGTCTATTTTGTTTCCGTTGTATCCTTCTCTTATTTCGTTGCTTAAGTCTGACACTCGGTGACAACAAAAGCCACCAAAATGTACACATGGGAAAATGAAATGGGTGAGGATATCGCATCAATGTCTCAAGTGTTTGCCATGTCAATAGCAATACTATGCGAATAGGCAAATAAGTGCTTGCCGTCTGCACTATGTTTATAACCTATGCACATATCAACAGATATGTTTGTATGTATTTGGCATTCGAGAATCGTAGAGCGTTTTAGTATAAAAGGCATATTGACGAAACTGTTTTCAATGAGTTGTTTTCACAGGCAAGGCGACGATGGCAGTGTCGGTCCGGTGGGTCCAGTGAGTCAAGTGGGCCAAGTTGGACCCGTTGCGGCCGTAACCGATGCTCGCATGCACGAAGCCATTTCGCATACCTGCCTCAGCTCATCGGCCGAGTACGAGTTGGCATTGATACTCAAGGAGTTACGCTGGATAACCGATCAGGTGCGTTTTTAATGTCGTTGAATTTAAGACTCCTTGTCGAATTTGAGTCCTTTAACTATTAATATCGTTTACAACCAATTTGATATTCGAGTTAACTAATTTACTAAATGAATTATTTGCAGCTTAAGAAGGAGGATGAAACAGGCGATATAACCCGAGATTGGAAATTTGCCGCAATGGTCGTGGATCGTTTGTGCCTTATTATTTTCACGCTTTTTACAATTATTGCCACGCTGGCCGTATTGTTTTCGGCACCACATTTCATTGTAAGTAGTTGAGCGGCAATTGAATAAGAGCTTAAGTTTCTATTAAACGCAATAAATCTGTTCTTCTTTTTATAGTTTCCATAAATGCTTAACACAACTCTTCAAACGTCTTCGCAGTCCCTCTTCATTTTGACTAAAGTCGTACAAATATTGTTTCTACTTTTGTAAGAAAAAATTGAAAACAAAAAGAAATTACCAGGAATTTAAAACCTAATACGAAATAATACCAAACAAAACAAAAAGAAAGAGAAAATTGAAAAACCTGTAAAGAATACATAAACAAATGAATGCTTTTCAATTTAATATTATTTTGGATTGGAATTCTTTCTTAAGATAAAGTTAATATTACCATAGAATGTATAGACTTTTTTATGTTATACTATCAATAAATATATAAATACTTAAAATTATTGTACGACAGTTTTTGGTTATTTTCTTATCTATTGACTTTATATGTTTTTTTTTTAGTTTTGTAATTCATGTAATATAATTAATTTCATGTTTTTCTATCATTTTCATTTTTAGTATGTAAAATAGTGTATACAAATATGTTGCTGTGATAGAAAATTGTATGAACAAAACGTAAACCAGTCACAATAAATTTCAAATTCAAAGTGAAAAAAAAACCAAAAAAAAATAAATAAATAAAATATGAAGATGAAAAGAAAGGCATAGACAACACGCACACAAACACGCAAGCATTTCACTTAACTGCTTCAATTTCATTATTTGAACTTTATTTTCAAGCTAGCGAAAACGAAATTTCTTAAATTCAGTTTAGCTAAAACCTGGCTTTTAAGTAATAAAGTTGGCTTGGTATAAAGAAAATAAAACCAAACCCCAAAAGCGCATTACGAATCTGTTTATGTATATCTACCTAAATACTATTATTATACATAGAGTTGCAAAGCTTGTCTTGTACCATGTCCTGTGGATAAACTTAAAAAAATACGTTTTTTTTTTTGACATTTTGAGAACTCAATTTGCACCGCATTCATTCTACGAAAACAAATGAAAAAAAAAACTTAACACTTGTGCAAATCGAAAGTAAGTTCGATTCGAATTTTGTGAACAACTAAATACTAACAACATGGCCATAACAACAACAACAACAACAACAACAAAAACAACAGCTCAGATAAAACTGAAAAAGAAATGGATTCAAGCGAAAGTAGCAGTATAATGTAGGATCAACGTTAAAGGATTAGCACGGCAAGCTAGATTTGAAAATGGAGAAGTTGAAAACAAAGTATAAAGTTAACTATTTTTAAATATTATATACTAAATATACATACATGTATGAGTATAGTATGTGTACGCGCTAAGTAAAAGCGAATGAATATTAAGTCGAAAAATGCTTATAAAAATTAGTATAAATAAGCGGTAATAATAATAACAGTACTTAGCATTTAAGTGTTAGGTAAAGCATAAAGCAAGAGGTTAGTCAAATATACATATGAAAAATACTTAAGTAACACTTCAATGAGAAAAAATTTAGAAAAAATAAAAACAAATTTTTAAACGAAATTTCAACAAAGAACAGCAAAAAGTTAACAACAAATTCGTGCGTAGCGTAAACAACAAAAACACGTTTTCAACACAAATATTTAACAGAAAAAAAAACACACACACACACACAGATCGGGCATATATATTTACCATTTTTGTTAAATTTTTTTTATATAGAAAATTAGACAATTTTGACATATTGTACTATTTTGCTTTGCATAAAACACAACAATAAACAATAGTTATTGAAAAACAAACGTTAACAACACGTACATACCAATACATTCAAATACATATAAACAAAAAACAAACAATTGAAATACGCTGTAAACGAATTATAATTTCTTGTGTCACATTGACATGCTTCTTATTACCAAGTACTAGTACATACTATACATTAACAAATACTTATTAGCGTTAGATCAGTGCATTTGCATATACATATATACTAGGCTATACATAGTACATTTAACGAATTTGCGAACTTTAATGCACTCACAATAATGTAAAATTGTTTTTTTTTTTTTTTTTTTTTTAATCTTGCCAAGTAAGAAACACACACGCTCACACACACACACCCTAACACAATAATTGTATGCATGTAAGCGTATTTTTATAATGAATGCCAAAACAAACATAAATATAAATATATAGTGCTTACATACATACACACACACACACACACACACACACACCCACATATATATATATATATATATAACTTAGCATATGAATATCAATTAAGCAGCCAATTACGTGTAACTCAGCAATATTGCAATTCATTTACAAACATACAAATACTACTTTTGACAGCTGCAAGAGAAACACCAAAAGCTGCTAGGGGCTATGCACAAAAAGCAAAGGTCTTCCTTAATCTTAATAAAAACCAACAAACAAATAAACAAAAAACTAAAAGATTAAATCAAATAATTAAATAACTTACTTATTAAACTAAAAAAAAAACCAAAAAAACAATACCATTAAATGCAAAATCTTAAACCAAACAAATTTAAAATTAACATTAATGCATGCAAAATTTAACTAAAGCATTCGAAAGTAACTGATGTTAAAAAAAAGTAAAACAAAAAAAAAATGTTTATATTTAACTGTTAGCCGCCTGTATGCTGTTTACAGTGGAGCTTTTAGCGTCGTCTAGCGACTGCACATAAAGCTCTGCGAACACGCCATAAACAATTTTTGGTCTAAAAGCTTGCGCAGCCGAATGGCATAAGGAGCCTAAAGCTTGAAGCAACAACTGAAGACAACTGAATACTTGCTATAAAACTAATACAAAAAAAAGGAAGAAGTTTTTTTAATGCTTGTTATAATAATACACACTTTTGCTCTATGGATATTCCAAATAGTTAGGGAAATGTTCCAATGGTGGACACTGTCCCTAAGTCGGACACCTCGCCTATTTTTGGCGAATTTTGTTTTCATCGAAAGCTGTCAATGTCGGCTCGATTTGTATGTGGTCTACAGGTGTTTGTACGTTGTTTTGGTTGCTCCAGAGACAAAAATTAAAATACCGATATTCAGATCTAAACTTTTTAATTTATCAACGCGTTTGTAATCGAACTATTCCAAGATTCAGCAAAGGTACTTTTTTTAATTCGGTTTTTTCATTTTTTTGTTCAATATTTTGGGTTTTACATTCAAAAATGTCATAACTATGTTTTTTCCTAGGTTGGACACCATTGATTTTCATTCATTTTTATGGACTTTTCTGTAATTTTAAGTTCTAAATGAGTCCCAAAACGTAACGAAGCGGATTAGTTTTGATTTAGAAAAAACCTAAAAGGAAAGTTTCCATTGATTTTCGATTTTTCTGACCTTCAAGAACGATGTTTTATCAATATTCGTATGATTTTGATTGTTCAATTCAATACAAAACAAAAACTTCAATCGAAACTATGATTTGGATGACATTTAAGTTTATTTGGTGGATTTTCCAAAAACTAAGGGGGTTGTCTACATTAGAGACACTTTTTTGAAAATCGGGATTTTGACTTTTTTTTCGTTAAACGTCTGTCAAAAATTGAATGAGATGTATATAGACAGTTCTTCGGTCAAAAAAACCAATGGGGTGTCCACCACTAGAACATCTTCCTAACATATGAAAATTACCTTATAACAACTTTAAATATCCTTCATTGACTGTGTTTAAACTTCCAAAAATAACTTCAAACGACACGCTCCATTCAAATTTTTTTGTAAAGTACATTAAAAAAAACTTTCAGATCCTTAATATGTTGAAAGGGAAATAGTACTATATCTGAGTAAACTGCCGTTAGCTTCAAGCCTTTTAAGACCATGCTGGGCGGCTAACAACTGTCTCTAAATACATAGTAATGCTATGCATAAATACTTGTTAAACTAAATTAAAAATTCTTGAATTACGCACTTAAACGAAACTTAAATTTTTAAATAAAAATCAAAACTAAACAAACAACTAAATAATAAAACAATTTAAATAAACTTTAACTAAATGTTGCTTGAATACTAAAGCCAATCAATGCAAAATGCAAAATGCATCCGGCAGCAGCGAATTTACTACCAAATGCAATTTAAATTGATGAATATAGAGTTTAATACAATATAAAAACCGAAGGAAAACGCAAAATCTAAAGCCTCAAACATAAAAACAACAACAACAACTAAAGGGTAATTTTTCCTCGTAGCATTGCCAACAATTTTGATGCACAATTTGTTTTTATGTTTTTCTTTTTCTTGTGATTGAAATAAGTTATTTAAATTTACAACAAAGCCAAAATAAAACAGCGAAAAAAACACAAAGACCCTAATAAACCGTTTTTGATAAAGATTTTTTTTTTATCAAGAAGTACATTTTAAATGTTTATTAATAATGTAAATGGTTTCAAACACAAACACATTCAAACACACAAAGTATTCAGAAACACGAGTATTAGCAAGAAGTCATCTAAAACAAACTAAAGTCAAGGCATCACATTCGATTTTTACAGGATTACCAAATAGAACAAAATTTAGTTTCTGTTTTCTAACCAATAATCCAACAATTTTCTATCTTATTTTCAATTATTTTCAGAAAAAAATCTTTTCATCTTTTCATTATGTGTTACTTCATAAATAGTATATACGAGTATGTATAGACAATCGCCTAAATATATATATATAATAATACTATATATCATTTTGACAATAGGAAAGAAAGAGGTTATGAAACAACTTACTGCATACATACTAGATAAATGTATTGATAATTATAAAAAAAAAAAAAAACAATTTAGAAATAATTTTTTTTCGGATTTTTCGACAATGATTTTGTGTCCCTTTAGAATGGTTTAATTACTTGAAATGCCAGGAATTGAGAGCATCTACTGGCATCTAACTACAATAGAACTGTTAACAACTACGAGTATATATTATAATGTAAACGGCTTACTCAACGAACTCACTGAGCACCTCAACTTTATTCGGTTTCCAATATTTAAAAAAAAAAAAAACAACTATGAATATGAATCAAGTTTTTGCGTACATGCTGCTTTATATACATATGTATATCTATCTAACAAAATGTATCAAGTACAGTGCAAATTGAATTTGCTTTAGTTCAAAGAGATAGTATTGTTCAAAGACTTAACAAAAGATACACAAGACACAATATACAATTGCAAGGTATATGAGTAAAAGTTACCAACAATAACAATGCGTAGAAACATATGTACACATAACAAATAACGGTATGTATGTATGTATGCTTTAGAAAGGCTTTGCTTCATTTATGCACATATCTACGAAAACATTTTTGAAAAGCAAAAAACACTTTCAATCAAAACACAATATAAATATGGTAATAAATACACTAAGAGTGAGACCTTCAAAACAAATATTCTTAATACATGCCATATATGATTTTTGTCCTTCATTATTTATTATTTAGATCATTTCTGATAACGATTTGAGGTCTTTACGTTAAACTAAAAACTAATAAAAAATAAAACACATTGCAAGTGTTGTTGCATGTAAAGCAAACATCTAAACATAATATTTAAGATAACAAAGACATCATAGAGAGATCGAAAAATGTATATATACAAATAGAATAGTGTGTTCTTGTTGGGCGATGAGTAAACACTTAAGTTAGTTTAGGCCGGCTTAATGAAAACAAATATATTAGCTTGTAAGGCAACTTTATCTGAGAAAAGTGTTTATTAGCAGTGTTTGCAATCAAGTGCTAAATGACAACAATAAATCAAATATACACACATACCACATACTACCACACATATAAAGGCCAAAACAACGTAATTTTAAACACATTTACATAAACGCATGTATGTGTGCATGTATGTAGTAAGTAATTCATACATAGTAATACTAACTAGTGAGCGCGTGACTAACATTCCAATGGTATTAAAAGACAAACATTAAAACAAAACCGTAGAACAATATAAACTATAAGAAAATAGACTTAAGCCCACAGATAAACACACATACAGAAAAAGTCCCAAAGCTAAAAATGGAATTAGAATTGAATAAGTAAATCATTTTCCTATACAACTATAAACTATAGCTACATTTAGTTTATTAAATATTTAATTAATATGCTTTCTTTAAGTGCTGCAAAATCAGTCGTTGCACTGCCGAGATATTATGTTGACGAACAATCCATTCGTCTCGTTCAATCGCTTTATCGGCTTAGCTTTTCTAGAAGATGTATTTAAGATCAAGTTTTATTGATACGTTAAACATTTTATTTTTGAAGCTATACAAGTTTAAGTTTTTGAATAATGTTTAATGTTTTTGATTTTTCAAAAACTAATTTTTTCAACATTTCATCAAGAAGTTGTGGGAATAAACCATACCGTTGACCTTTCAATCAATCATTTCAAACACAAAATATTTCAATTTCAATTATTTGCATACTTGAAAAAGCAAAAGCGACATATACAGTATTGACACATCACTTGTTTAGGACAATAAATCGATGCAACAATGCCTGAAATTGTAGCAAACAATATTTTATATTTATTTATTATTCGATTGAAATGTATGTGAAATTTACTCAAATTCAAATTAAATCTTTCAATACTCATAATTATTGAAAAACAGAAATGAAAAAATTAAGAAAGCATATGGTTGTATAATAAAAACAAAATAAACACAAGAAATTAAAGTTGAATAACTACATACATTATTTTAGGACGCAAAAGTTAAGACGCAACAAAAACTTAAAGATACAACATTAACTAAAACATAATACACAAGAAGAAAAAAAACTATTAAAACCAATAAAAAATAGCAAACACATAAAAGCAAACTATTACACAACAAACAAGAAACAAGCAAATAAAAATGAGATAAGAATTACTAAATGCAAATTACATTTACGTACATATTAAACACATGCATTAACTATTTAAAACTAATAAAAGCAAAACAAAAATATAACTGAAATTGCAAAAATAAAAATAATAATAATAACACAAACCAAAAATTTAAAATGCCAAAAACTACTCAACGGCAAACATGTTAACTTAGTAAATAAAACGCAAGAAACGATACAATATGCAATTAAATAAAATGTTTTAAACAATAAATGCAAATCCATATGGAATTAAATGAAACAAATTTCTTTTCACTGGGCTCTTTTTAAAATTTATTGACACATTCCATACCGATTAGAATGGCAACAATCTCTCTGATGTAAATTTATTTTTTATTACAGGTTGTTTAAAGTTACCCAAGTGCATAAATATGGTTGTTGCCCTTGATAAAACCCAATCACGTACCGTACGGTAAACTTTCAAGGCTAAACTTTGTTGCATACTTTTGTGCGGAGCCTTAAAAAATTAACATTGATCAGAAAAGCCAATAACACGAATTCCAAGGAACATGGTGACGGGCAGAAATACAGAAATCTAGTGTATGAGCTTGCCGGACGATTAAAGTATTCATCTTGAAGTTTTTTCATTGATACTTTACTTATAAGATCAAGATTTTCATTTTTAAATAAACATAAGTTAGAACAGAATCAGCTAATTAATACAACAAAACGATTTTATTGAAGCAGGTAAGCTCGTTATAGTAATATTAATGCAACATCATCATCATTAAAAAACAGTTAAGGATAATAGGTTTTCTTGAAGCGCCCCTCACGGTTCTTGCGACCACCGGGCCGCACCGCACGCGGCACATACACTTTGTCGTGTTGATCAAGAGTGCGTCTCCACGGATTTACGTCACGTTCAAAGAAGCGACGACGCGCCTCCATCGGCCGTGTTTTGTTATCAATCTTGTACAGCTTTTCCCACATGTAAACCTCAGGCAGCTCCAGATGCCGCGGCCGTTTGGACGCCAAATGCTTAAAGGTATGTTCCAGAAACTCACGCTGCTCCCCATTTTCATAGTCGGCCGCACGTCGCAACGTTGATCCGCCCACATACGGCAACAGTTCATCGGCAGAGCGTTGAATGCTAGGCGCATTAATGTATAAGCAAAGCAGCTGATGTAGCGTAGCTTCGTTGAAGTCCACACACTTGCCCTTGGACGATATTTCCGCATAGAGCGGCTGCGGTGCTGTGCCTCGACAGAAGTTGACTTTTGGATTCGTATCGATGTGTGGGCCATGAAGGATCAGCGTGTTCATCTGATATTCGTAGAAGCTCCAGTCGCGACCGTTTGTAATCACAGTCTGGGTGTTAAGCGGGTAGGTCAGCTCATTATAAGTATTGAAGCCGTTGTAGTTAGCCTGCGCCAGCAGCCAGGCGTACGAGGATTGAATAGCTAGCGCATGTAGTGCCTCTAGGTGGTCCCGTTCACCATACGCCGTGGGCCGCAGCTGTAAATGTGCCCGCGATTGAAAGGATAGCATACCGAAATTAGCCGCATTGGCACTGGGCCAATAGCCGGGCACATTGATGGCATGCTGATGCTTGGTGCTGTAGCCCAAGGTGCGGGCATCGTACCTAAAGCGTGGCACTTGGAGTGCCAACGTCAAGTTCTCACTCTCTTCGGCCGTTTTCCATGTGGGCAGCTGAAGGTGATGTCGGAGCGCTAGGTATGGTTCACCAGTGTATTGTACCAAACGATCAACACTCTCTTTGGCATCCTCCTTTTGCCATTCGCGACCTTCTTTCGATTTAATGACGTTCTTCGGCGGATCAACGCCTCCGACGGCCCAAAATGCCTCGTGTCTCGGATTGTAGTCTATCTCGACACCGTGCAAATGCGGAAAATCAGCGCCAAGCACATGCAAAACAGTACGATTAATCTGCTCCACAATAATCTGCGTCAACTGTTGTTCGCGTGTCACTGCATCGGGTGGCGTTGCTAGCAGCTGCAACTGATGACTGCAATTGTAAATTGAATAAGCCCTATTTTCTTGACTAAATTGTTGGACTTACTTGTAGCAGTCGTGGCTATATTCCAGGGCCTCAATAATATCATTACGTATCGCCTTTACAAGTGCATCATATTTCAGTTTGCTGACGTCGAGGGGGTCGGCCGGTTTGGACTCGGGACTGTTGCTGGGCAGCTCCTCGAGCACGGTGCGCGTATAATGTTGCGTTAAAGGTAGAGCATTGAACGGCAGTTTGGTATCATTGAGATCGACCATCTTGTAGCCGTAGTAACGCGGCATATTTATTTTAATCATCTTCTCCTCGATCGTGGGCACTTGACGTATCTGCTCATGCCAATCAGCTGCCGCCTGCTGTTTGCGGGCCTTATAAGAGAGATCTCTTATTGCTGGATATTCCGGTTCCACAGAATATTCAGATTCATCTTCACTCACTGCCGCTGACTGTGGCACTGCCTTAATCGACATATAGCGGCTGCAGACTGCATAAAAACGCGCACGCAGCTGCTCTCCACATCGCAGCGTCAACATTTTGATCGTCCAAAATGTTTAATTCACAATTAAACAAGTAAATAAAACGCAAATAGCAGAAAAGTCGGCCGCCGCCAACGAGGTTATGACATCTCGTCTAAGCGATGAACGATAACAAGCAATTGCTCAAATCCCAAATATCGATTGCTCACGATGTATCATCGCAACAGAATTTCAATATATATCGCAACAGGTAAAGCCAAGATTGCGAGCGAATTACCTACCTTACAATTCTTATGGGCCAATGTAATTTAACACATAATATTTAAGCATTTTAACATATTTAAGTGTAAAATGTGAATGTGCACAATTTCCCAGGAAGAATATGCAACAAAGATAACGTCATCAATGAATTTGAAAACAGAAGTTAAACGAAAAGAACAGAAAACTAAGCTCACCCATTTATTGCAGCCAGATCATATCATATCACTTTGTGAAAAACGTGGAGTTTCTAAAAATGAGTACTTCCGGGGCAATATGATATGCTTACCTATCGAACGAAATACGATATTATTAGCATGCATTTTATAAGTTAATGTTCAAAGTTAATGATAAAATAAAGAAAATGAAGGAAAATAAACAACATTGTCACTTAGCACCATCTTAGTAGCTGTGGAAATCATCTTCAAACCCAAATACGAAAGTCGATGCATTGACAGGTGTGGTTTCAAATAGATATGTACAGTACTAAAAATATTTTATTGTTTTGACAATTTTTAACATTTATCTTGATTTATAATTCCACTGTTATAAAAAAATTACTTTTTGGAAGAATTTCGAAGAATTTTGTACATGTTCTCATATTTCATTTGATATGTGAACAATTCAGATTTTCCAGGACCTTCGTAAAATTCGGTTCCAGTCATTTGGTCGTAATTCACTAATTGCAGTAACAATTTGACATAATCTACTTTAAGCTTGTAAGATATTTTTTCATGCATCTCACTTGTCGACTTTTTACCATCGTTATCATCCTTATTCGTGCCATTTATTTTTGTTTCCATTGTTTTATTATTGTTAGCATTTATATCCAATTTATGGTTAGCATCATTTTTAGGAGGCTTAATGTGTCCCGAAAATCCATGAAAATTGATATATTTTGTGATAAAATTATATCGCTTCATTTCTGACCTTTCCTTGGCAACTATGGCAATATATTGCATAAAAACATCCGGTTCTAATAAGAGAGCTCTTTCACATAGCATCTGCCTAGTTGGCTTTTGCATTAAATATTGAGTTACCGTTTGTATGAAAATCTTGTCTTCAAATTTATGTGCAAGCTCATACAAACTTAGAAGATCCTCTGTTTTCATTGTTACAGCACGGCTGCATAATATGGACAAACACTCGTCGGTTATGGACGGTACCAGCCATTTCTTACCGCACTGGTATAACTCTATGATAGTATCGTCATCATAGCTTAGCAGTTGACATTTGTTGTAAGTGTAAACATAATTGCGGAACTTCTCGAAAATATCCGGCGATACATCTTGCAAGGGTATCTCTCCAGTAGCAGATTCTTTAAAATCGCTCAATAGCATTTGCTTAAAGTAATCCGAGGCTGATACTAACATAATTTTGTGGCATTTGAATTTTTTTGAATCTACGATAACACAACAATCCGTAAACTCTGTGGACAGACCACTTAGAGCTGGTGCAAGCCTTTAAATGAATGAAATCAGTCAATTGAACTTATAATCCAAGTTATTTATAGACTTACCACTTGTCCATTGCTAAAGGAATCCAAAAAGCTTTATTTAAAGTTTTCAACCAAAATTTTTGATAATTGTGTACAAGGCAGTGTTAGATTGATCACTAAACTAAGCCAGTTCAGTTGTTGCTTTTTGCTCAGCTGTTCCCGCTTGTCAACATCTATGCTGCGCAAATGGACAGAAAGCTTTCTGTTATAGACATTTGTTAAGGTGCCATATCATTCAGCTTTATATTGCGCTGTAGCTCAGTTCCTGTTGGAACTACTAGTTCGTTAACTCTTTTTAAATGAACTATCTGAAGTTGATTTACAATTAATATTCTCGAAATCTGGCTAAAAGATCTCTCACGATTTTATTGTTGCCAAAAATGTTGCTTTAAGTTGATAGATGCCGCATTGGGCGCCATATTTAAGATATATTTTTAAACGGTTCTTAGCTTTTTATCTGAATTTAACTAACGATCAGCAATTTTTATTGATGCTTCTTAAGAGTTTTCGGTTTCGCATTTGGTTCGTCGCGGTTAAACAAAATAAACTCGATTAACACATACATACTTATTTCAAATAATTTCTTGTTTTATTTATAATTTTTCACTTAATACAAAAATACTCTTAATTTCCACTTCTCATATATTTTGTTTCCTTTTTTTATTATTTTTGTTAAGGTATTAAATAAAAATTAAAAGCAAACAAAATGGCAACTTGCGCCAAGTAGCCAAAATAAACAAACAGAAAAATACTAAAGTTCATGAAAAAAATGAAAAGAAAACAACACTATTTCTTAAAATTTAAAGAATATTATATCATTATCAAAAGGCTGGGAATTGGGGAGCAAAAATGTTAAAAGATTTTTCAAAAGTTTTCGCAGCTTCATTTAAGGTATACAAATGTAATTATGCACATATATATATATATATATATATATAAATCTACGATTCTTTATATGTGTAAGGCTAATGTACATATATCAATTACAACTGTTCGTTAGTTATTAAAACAAAAATTAGACACACACAGGCGGGCACTAAAGTCAAAAGTTGGTTTAAATACAAGTCAATTAGTTAATGCATAGCTCTTAAAGAAAGGCAACGGTGGCTGCTTATTAAAACATTTGCTTGTTCATGCGTTTTTTTTTTTGTTTTTTTTTTTTTTTTTTTTTTTTATATAGTATATATGTTAGTATTTTTATAATTATTATATGTATTTAAGCACATACATGCAAATATGTATATGTATTTTGTTTTTCTTTTGTATATATGTATATATAGTATATATATACAGTACGACCGCGCTCAACACAACACTTGTTACATACAACTCATCCTAAAAATTGTAGACTTTAAAGAAATAACCTTATTTAAATGAAATGATTAACTTTAATTTTAATGGTATAAAATTTTCCCTCGGCTTTTGCAACCACTTCAGTTTTGGCCAAATTTTATAGTTTGCATTGAGCGAGGTCTTACGGCATATACATACATACATATACATACACACATATAAAGTAGTTGTATTTGTTGTCATTCAAAGTTGTTGTTTAAAAATAGCTGATAGTTTTGTAGTTTTTTGTAAAGTTGTCAAAAAAAAAGTATATATATATATATTATATATAGTAAAATAATAATAATAGTAATAACTGTGCATGGCTATAAAACTTTACTCCGAAATATCAATTGGAATGGATGTAGTGAACGTCGGCGTCTCCAGCTCCTCGTGCTTCTTCATTTTGAGACTCTGCGCAAAGAGTAACAAAATATGTATGTATTAGTTAAGGCTATAATTGATTTACATATATGTATGTATATTAATCCAACCTGTTGTAGTTTATAGTGATTGATAATGTCCTGATCGGCCGGGCATGATTGTGTGAATGCATCCAGTTGATACATATGATACATATAACGCCACAACGCCGTCAAGTGTGTCTGTTATGAAAGAGAGAAGCAAAATAATGTGAGTCAGTGCGTGTGTTTGTGGCAAAGTTGATTTGAAAAGGCAAGCAAATAATGACTACTTACCGGTATCTCAAAGTCGACAAAGTATTTGCCAGCAACGCGAATGTGCTGCAAACGTGGCATCAGCTCACAGTCGAAGCAACACATGGTGTCGCCGGTGAGGAAGCGTGTGTTACGATTGGCCAAATGGTCGTTGATCTTCTTGAGATGCGAGAGGAGCGCATTGTTCTTGGATTCGTCCTTCTTGACCAGCATCAGTTTCAATTTACCATACAGATTCTCAATTAGTGTGGCAACATCCTTGTCCTGCACAAAGAGATTGTAGCCGCCGGGTATGTTCTTCATAATGTGACGCTCGATCTTCTCGTTCTCCAGTATGGCCAGGCCATTGTCGATCAGGATCGGCGGATGTGTTGCCTCGAAATTGGTTCGAAAATCGGGTGGGGGCTTCTGCATGTCTACTGTGGTCACTTTGAGGCTTATCGTCTTTAGCTCGGCCAGCAGATACAGATCCATAAAGTACTCCTGACAGAACAGACATGCTCCCTTGCGACGTCCATCAATGGTCGAGGCCTGTGCCAAATACAAAATTAAATAAATAAATATCTTGTCATGTTTATTTATGTGTGGGTCAAGTGACGAACGATAAAGATACATGCATATATATGTATGTATGTATATTTATAATAGTTTATTTATACTAAATGCTATTTAAGCGTTGATCGCGTGCCAGGCATTAAACAAGCGTATAAATCAAATAAAGCTAGAAACAAAATAATAAATCCAACAGTACAGTGAACTCTCGATAGAGCATATCATTATTGCAAAAACCTATTATAACACTTAATAAATGTACACTTAATGGACGGTTCACTGTAATTTTAATCATGTGACATCATCATTCATAATAAACAGAATTTTAATTTTTATTTTGCAAACCTCGCGTGGTGATTTTTTGACACACGCACACACACACACACACAAACACGCTGGTATCGAAAAGTCTTTGGCGCTTTTTTTAACGGCTCAGGAAGTTTGAGTGTGCCAAGTTCCTGGCAGCGAGCACTCTGGATGTGAGCCACGCCTGCGTGGCATTTGAACAACAAAGATGGCATGATGTCATCATCTTTGCTCTCTCGTTTGACTTGTTGATTTATCGACAGCCGGCACAATAAGTGCCTATACTTGCAAGTGTGTATGTGTTAGATAAACGCATGTTACTGTGTTTGTGTTTGCCTTTACACATTGCAATACAACTCCATTTACGTCGTACTGTAGCTTACAAGGTTACCGGCCAGCTAGCCAGCCAGCCAGCTGCTGCCGTAAATAGAAGTCTTGTAATATTTTCCAGCCATTTGGCTGATGAGTAATAGAATAAATGTACACATGTATAAATAAAAGTAACGATTACATGTCAACAAACTAATCGATTGATTACAATCGTCCGTTTAAACATTTAAGCACCAATTACACACGCTTTTTATTATGTTTAGCATTTTAATGAGAAGTAATTGAAATGCTTTTCCATGAGAGTAAAAAGCTTAATTGCCACACCACATAATTGAGTATTATAAACTGTAAACACATGTATGTATATGTCTGTATGTACGTAAATGAAGTTTGCTGCGCCCTCGCCGCCTCTCATTGAGCACCCATGCATGTGTGTTTGGAGTGTGGGGTGGGAGGGGGAAGGGAGCGTCGTCACGGGTGCGTTGTCACTCAAGGCATTTAACGCTTGAGCTTTAACGGTTTAGATTATATTGAGGCAAAAATATTGCACTTGTGCCTTGCCGCATAAGCAACCGGTGAATGCGCCCAGCAAAGTTATTAGCTTTTTGCTAATACATATATAGAATGCGAACATGCCCAGAAAATACAAATAAAAATGTGAATATGGATGCACAGATGCATAAACTTTGGTCAACCATAACATTCCCAAATGACCATATTAGAATTCTCTCTTTCTCTCTCTCTCTTAAAAGTGTACAAATAATACAAATATATTATTCAAAATTGCATTTTAAATTTTGTTAGGCACTTGTCGGAAAATAAAGTAAAATTTGTCATACTAACATACTGACACTTTTACAAATCTTGGGAATACAGTTTAAATATAAAAAAAATGAACCTCAACCTCCAACACACCCATCCCCCCCCCCCCCCCCCCACCTACCCCCCATTTTTGCAGCACGTCAACCAATCGACTGCAACTTAAAAGCAATTGCAACCGTTAGGTAATAAAAATTACGGTTCGAAACACGCCAAAAACGGCAAACGGCAAGCGACAGTCAGCAAAATGTCAAGCGGCGCATATACTTTTCGTTTAATTAAAAATCATAAACCAAAAGTACGAAAATCCCCTTGCCAAAATAAACAGTCAGTCAATCAGCAAAAAGGTCGTTAATTTTAAATACTATGCATGTTCAAACAATTTATTTTGCTTGCTTTTGGGAAATGAAGAAGAAGACGAAGAAATACTAAATGGCATCATCACAGAAGCGAGACAAATCTATCGTACGGTTAATCATCTATCTCTTCCACCTCGCATCTATTCCAACATATGTACGTAGCATGCTTGTATGTACATATGTATGCATGTATGTGTGTATGTATGTAGCTCGCAAAACATTTCCAACTAGACTATTCGATTCTTGATTTGTTGCTTGCTTCGCTGTTCTTGCTGTTTTTGTATTAGGAGCAACGCAATTCAGCTGAATTAACACTGTGATAAGATAAAAATAATATAAAAAGACTATTGGAAAGAGAAGTAGCAGAAACAATCACTAATACAAAATTATTAAAATGTACATACATACATATGTTAACACATTCAAATGTTTGTATGTGTATTGTGCTTTCGAGATGCGAAAAGAACGAAAAGAAATGCTACATTCGAGTTGAGGAAAGTTTTACATAAATTGTCACTATGGTTTTGCGCAAAGTACAATATGTTATAAGAATTCCCACGTCTTGTTATGTTCCTAGCTTTCGGATATTGCCACAATGGGGCTAAGTTTAAAAGAATGATTTAGTCTTAAAACCGGTTCGTGACAGCTGCAGTCCGCATTCATTTTCGGCGGCATTATGACAACATAAACACAAACATATGTATGTACATATAAACTTAGGGCGGGCAGAGAGATGTCAACCTTGGGAGCTTTCTTGCGGTTTGCCCGATCACACATACAAATGTACAAACTTCATATCTTATCGGGCAGCCGCGGAAGCATTCGCCCTCAATAGAAACCGTACGAGCAAAACTTAACTGCTCTTCACTGTGATGAAGTAATAGCCAAAAAACAAAAAACAACCAAAAATTCAACAAATAAATAATAAATAAAAATGAAAAATAAAATTATCAACGATGAGTGAGTGCTGTATGAAGGTGGAACGTGAGCTTGAAGAATACTTGCTGACTGGCTGGCTCGTATCTTGGCCTAAATTGGTAAATGGCTAATGGGCTTTGTAGTTGTTGCTTTCGTTTTTGCCCACCTTACCTCACTGCCTTCCTTGCTTATGGCGTGCTGAGACGCTTGTCAATTTCACTTTGCGAACTTTGTGACTTAATTGCGATTTTAGTTACCGGCGCAAAGATAAAGTACCACGGTGTTAAGTAATTTGGAAAAAAAAAAATTAAATTATTTTCCATTGCGGAGCGTAATCAACACAACAACAAAACATAAGGAAGATGGCGTGTATGTACTTTTTATTTTTAATTTTTGTTTGATTTGTCAATGAAATGCATCCATACACAACCACACACACACACTCACACAGGAATAAAAATGAGCTACACACGCCACCCACAACAACAACAACTGCAATAATAACAGTTGCGTGCTTTGTTAAATGTCATGCTGCAGCGCTCTGCAGATGGACGCTTGTGCTAAACATACTAAACATGAAATGTTTCTTATGTATAATTTTTTTGGATATGTACATACATAAGCATGTAATGAACATGCAGGGCTGCATTTGATTTTCCGTGTCAAATCAATTTGCACATTTTAAGAGAGATGCTCTCACCTTAAAAATCTGCATCTGCTATCGATAATTTTTGGCGATGCCCAAACAAATGCATCAAGTTGTAAGAAGTGTTGCGTCTCTTTGCATTAAAATTAAAAAACAATGATCGCAATTGTTGCCGTTGTTTTTGAGTGGTTGTGTGTTTGTGTGTGTGTGTGTGGGCGATGAGTGTGTGTACCTGGGCCTTTGGCTTTGGGCAAAGAGGCGGAAAACTGCACACGAGAAAAACCAGTTTAGCGTTCAAATGATTGTGTTTTGTTCGTTTTTTTAGACCTAGTGAATAGTGAACATACATTTGTTTTGTTTGTTGCTTGCTTTGCACGCGCCGCGCCGCGCCGCATCGCGACTCTCCACAGACACGACAGCCAGTTGGGAAGAGTGAATGCTGCTTCTGCTGCTGCCGTTGCTTTCTTCTTCTATGCAACATAGCAATAGCAACATTAACAACAGCAGTAAGCGGGCGCAATGTATTTGGGCGCAATACCAAATTGAACTTTCACTTTTTACTTAAACGCTTTATTTGTACATTTACGTTTATTATTGTGTTTTAAATTTTATAGCAAATGGCATGTGGACGCTAGTGTGGCTGGATGTTTGGACTTAAGTACGTTTATATGTATGTTTGTTTGCGTATGTACATTATGTCAAAATCGCGTCTACTTCATTGAGAGAGTGCATTGAGTTCAACAGGTGCGCTCAGAGGCAGCCATCTTTCACTTTCTCTCTCTTTTTGAGCAAAAGCTCCCATCTAACACAACAGCAAACCGGGAAGTGGTGACATTAGTAACTCTGCATTTCGAGTTGCATTAGTCATACTTCTTTTGAGAATAGGGCGCGGCATATGCCGCTCAGCGTGGGCGTCACAATGAGGAGTGGAGCATACGGCCCTAATAAGTGGTTGCTGTACTATAAAGACAATTACTTGGGCAAATAAAATGTTGGAGTTGAAGTGTTGTTCGTCGTCATTCTTTGCATGACGTAGGCGCTAAGAAATATCAAAATATCATACGCAAACATACACACACACACAAACACACAAGCAAATAATGGCAGCGAAAACGTGTGAGCTGTCAGGCAATTGGCGCAATGAAATGCAATTAATTTGGATGTCAGATAAATTAACTTATTAACTAACTGAAAAGAATATGCAGAAATATTTTGCAAAGGGCTGCGACTACAAATGCAAATTTAAATATGCACACGTGTGTTTCTCTGCGTGTACGCTGCTGCTTGGCTGGCTAAGAACTTGAAAAGGAGCGACAGAGAAAGAAAGCAAACCAGTTTTTGCGATACTAAAGCTAAGAATCAACAACAAAAACAAGAACTATGTAAAAGACGCAGTTTAAAGCCAATACAAAAGGGGGGAGCAAAATGTTGACGAACAGTGTTGCCAATTCTGCTTTTCTTCAAAATGAGATTTTTGCTCTTTTACGCTTTTCAAATATTAAAACAAATAGAAATGATGAAACAAGCAACATTATTGCCTATTATCGCTTTGAATTTACAAAATATGAGAATAGCAAACATTACTAATATTTATTTAGACATGGGCAATCGAAAGCATTAATTGATATAGTTTATTAAAACTATGTGATTGACATTGTTGGTAAAGAAAGGCAGCCAACTCTAACGAATTTTCATTATGTTTGAGATGAGGTCTTTTTTAAAATTAGCTCACTTTTTCCTCATAACAGCACTGATGGCACAAAGAAAAAAAATAATATAAATGACTTTGAATACATTTTTGTATAAGTGGACAGGGGAACGGTGTGAAACATTGAGCGGGCATGTATGTGTTCAGCTATTTGCAACACAAAACAGAAAACAGCCACATTTTCACTTTATTGATGCACGAATAAATTTGCAAATGCGCGCATAAGGCAAAATTAACGCACATACAAACATAAAAATGCATATGCATGTAGCTAACAAAATAACCCACCTTGATTATCAATTCGATCTCGGGCACATCAAATTTGCTGGTACCGTTCGCCGCCTCCTGCTGCGGTTGTGTATCAACTTCGGCGGCTGACATGGTTTTTTTTTTTCTTAACGCTTTTGCAAAGCTGTAGCTTTCTTGTTAACAACTTTAAAATTCACACTCGTGGTGCTGGTTCTTTTAAATTTGTTTTTGTTGTTTGCGTTATCGTTGTCGTCTTCGTCCGCGTGACGTGCGAACGTGTTTTTCTTATGCTCTTTGATGTTGTGTTAATTTTTATTTGTTAACATTCACGCACGAACACAGAGGTCACTAAATTGAAAATTCACTGTACTTAAGCACGCTAGTGTGTGTAAATATCAGGCATTTAAAAAAATATTACGTTTGCGTTTCCCGTTGCAAGCGATTGCGGTCTGCTGCCTGTTTGCTATGGTTACAGTATGGAATGATGTTGAATTCAATCCAATGGATTGTTCATAATACGATGATTAGAAAACCGCAATCGATAGTGCCGTACAATCGATACTAAATCGAAAGGTGGCAGCACAGCATGACAGGATTGAACCGTCATGGTTATCTTCCATCTGCCTATCGTTTTAAATTGTGCTGAAGTTTTAGCCGGCTTTTCTCGGAGTTAAAATAAAAATAGTAATTTTTCATTCCTGAGTGTGTATTTTTTAATTAAAATAAGCCTGTTGACTATGGATTTTAATCAGCTCCTACAAGAGGCACAACGCCTCGCAAATGAGACAGAAATACCGCCAGTCGAACGCACTCTGTCGCAAGTGCTTCAAGCCACTCAGGAGTTGCATTCGCGCGTTACACAAACTGGTACAAACGACCTACAAGCGTAAGTTGTAAACGACAAAATAACCAACCATTTATTTCACATGTGAATTTCCATGCAATTTGCGAATGCAGGCAACTACTCCTTGGTGCCCGGGGCGTGGATCTGCCCAAACTTACACAGAAAGTTGAATCGCTGAGCGCGCGCCAATCCTTCGAGCCCCTTAATCCAATTGCTGTCACCGATGTTGATGGCTATCTGAAGAATGTGCGCAACAATGCTATACTCGCGATAATTGAGGAAACCAATTCAAATGTAAAAATCATAATGTTTAACTTTGTATTCCTTGATTGGTTTGTGTTCATATTGTGTTAATTTACTTGTTAGATATTCAAAACGGTTAATCGAAATAAGATGCGTGCCATGTTTGCAGACTGGGGCGATGAAAAGGAGATATTGCTTAATGCAATGGTTGGACCCACACAAGAGGACTTTCCCGATATGCCACGGCACACGGTGTCTACGACACTGGCAGAGGACGCGTCGCTTAGCTCACGTCTCAACCGCACTGAGTCATTATTTGCAGAAATTATCCAAACATACAATACAACGAACGCGCAGAGCAATCACCAGAGTAATCTGCTCAAAAAGCTATCCAAAATGGTCCGGGATCCGGAACACGCTTTTGAAACTCAGGTCACAGATATGTGGTTTGTGCTAGCTTACATGGCCAATGTGACGCCAGTCTCCCGAACTGCAGATCCCATCAAGACCCGACAAGCGGGCAAACAATTTGTGCAGCTGGCTCGCACATACTTAGAGCAGTCCTACAAACAGTATATGAGTAAGGTCGTCATTAGAAATCTCGTAGCCGGCCATCGTGGTGGCCAACCCGATGTCTACAATGCGGTCAGCGCCTTTGTGTACGTTAACTTCGAAGAGCCTTCCTCTCTGGTCGGTCTCCATGACATCCACCAAGGATATCCCATTTGGGCGCTAGTCTATTACTGTCTGCGATGCGGTGATCTTCCTGCTGCCGCCCGATATCTCAAGGAAGGCGGCGTTTGTCCCGATCTACGTACTCTCATTCAATATAGGCTGCAAGATGCAGAAGAAGACGAAGATGAAGAAGGGGAGGAGGAGATGGACAACGAATCGCAGTCATTGCAGCGCAGCGAATTAGCCGATTTTGATAGTCCCAGCGCCAGGCTGGAGGGTCGGCTAAAGTTGGAATATAATGACAAATTGCGCAACTGCACAGATCCCTATAAAAAGGCGGTAAGTAAAGGGTGTGATTATATTAATGACAAAACTATTTCATTCGCTCTATATTGTGTATAGGTATTTGCCATTGTGTTGGCATGCGATCCGCATGAGGTGCACGCTGGAGTAGTGCGCACCATTGATGACTTCCTCTGGATGCAGCTGTCGGTGTTGGCCGATGACAAACGAAACGATTTTAACATCGATCGTTTGACTTACAGTGGCCTGCAAAAGCTAATTTTGGACAAATATGGCGAAAACTATTTCAATGCTGGCGAGAGAAAGTCACTTTATTTCCAAGTTCTTACATTAACGGGCCAATTCGAGTCGGCCATTGAGTTTCTGGCCCGCACCGATGAGAATCGTGTGCATGCCGTACACATGGCTATTGCCCTAAATGAGATATCAATGCTCGCCGCAACTGACGACATTCAGCTGCCGCTTCTATCCGTCCAGCCGTCAGATCCGAAGCCAATGCGCCGTCTCAATTTGGCACGCCTCATTATCATGTACACCAAATGCTTTGAGCAAACGGACCCCGAAGAAGCAATGCACTACTATTACTTGTTGCGCCATTTCAAAACCAAAGACGGCCGCAATCTAATGCTGACCTGCGTCTGCGATATGCTTGTGGAGAATTGTGACGAAGAATTGTTAACCTTAATTTTTGGCACATCCAATGAAGATAATCCCTGGCAATATTCTGGGTAAGCAATCATTTAAGTTACACTCATTTGTTCCAGTTGTAAACTTTGTTTTTCTTGCAGCGGCATGCTTGCAGAGTTTCCCAGCATGGAGCAGCAGGATAAGTATGCGGTGGCCAACATGGCAGGCGATGAGCTAGCGCATCGCACACAGTATGAGTGGGCAATACAGCTTTATCTAATAGCCGGTCAGCTGGAAAAGGCATTGCGTTTGATATGCTCACTGCTCGTTCAGGTAGTGCATCAGCCGAATAAAACGGGCAGCATACGAGAGCAGCTTTCGGAAGTGATAGAGGGTATTGATTCGTCACTGGCTTACCGCAAACTGGACGTTGATGAGCAACTGATGAGCACATATACGATGCTCTCACAATTGCTTAAATTCTTCGATCTGTATCACGAAGGCGACGGTCGTGAAGCTTCAGAGCTATTGGCCAAGAGCCGCATAACGCCAAACAGCTGTGCCGAGGTCGATGATTGCATTCGACGCCTTAAGTCAGTGGGCCCCGATATTATGAAGGTATTGCCCGATGTACTGCTGGCTGCCATGGATCTCATCTATGCCGACTACAAGGAACAAAAGGCTCCCATCGGCAGCACGTACACTGAAGATGATGACGTTGGAGCTCCCGGATCTGCTTCTCCCAATAAAAAGAACGACAAGCTGATATTATTGCGTCAACGCGCCAAGGCAATGACAAACATGGCTGCTACACTGCCATATCGCATGCCTGCCGACATCAACAACCGCCTCGTGCAGCTGGAAATTTTAATGCATTAGCTTGAAGGGTAAACAAAAGTGTGAATTAATTGACAGCTGTGTGAAATTTGTGTCTTTTATTAAAAAGATTTCTATTAATATGGTTATTCGAAAATTTGAAATATGTTTTATGTGTATATTTGTTGCGTGTATATAGTATGTATTTTATTTTGTGCGTACAAATGGTTAATTGTGGAATCAGTCGAAGGTGGGTGGGTTATTAAGCTCAGCCCATATACTGATAGGATGCACACACCGGTTCCTGGTGGCGTGTGTGCGGCGATGATTGCAACGCAAGACGCTGCAAATGACAGCCGCGACAGAGCAGTCGGCCATCCAGCGGATAGCAGCGCTTGTCAGGCTCATCGGTTAGCTGCATGCCACACTCCTCGCATATATAGCAATCGACATGGAAGTCCTTATCCATGGACACCACACGCACGGTCTCATCGGTGCCTTCCACGGGCGTTATGCCTAAACCAATAATTTGATAAATCCATATTAAAACAAATTCATTTGCAAGCCAAGACTTAAAAGTTTGTACTAGACAGCTGCATGACTTCACATATAGCTGCAATATTAGTATTCAAATCGAATGGAAAAGAATAAGTGGCAGCAGACACAGTATGGTTTGAGTGAACATAAATGGTAGCGTGTGCCGGGATTCAAATTCTTTTGCATTCGTTACATTGAGTTAGGATGAGTACTATGTTCAGGCTGCTCTCTAGTTTGTTGTAGACAGTATATATGTTAGTTTTGATAGAATTCGCACCTTTGCCGCAACTGGCACATTTGGGTGCAAACATGCGATGATAATCGTTGACGCAATAGATCTTATGATCCACATCCACGGTAAAGGGAACGCCATCGAGGCACTCATTGCAAATGCAGCAGCGAAAGCAACCGGGATGATAGGACTTGCCCATCGCTTGCAAGATCTGTAAGCAAAATGAGTAAGAGCAAGATAGTAAGAACATAACAAGAAAGAGTACGAACCATTTCCATTATTAGATGACCACAAATGGCGCACTTCTCAGCCGTTTGCTGAAAGCCCGAATACTGCACGAAGGAGAGTGAGATAGATTGTTATTCGTTTGCTGTGTGTACTATATAAAGAATTTAACTGACCATATAGTCCTCCTCACAGTAGACACGCCCATGAACATTGTAGAACGCCTTGCCGCGCAACGCTCGGCCACAGGAGCAACAAATGAAGCAATTTGTATGATATAAATTGCCCATCGCTTGGCACGCTTGTCCAGCACCTTTCACCTTTTCGCCACAGGTGTGACAAATGCCTGAGCAATGGAGAGAAACAAAATTTGATATAAGCTCATTAATAACATGTAACGAACTTCCATATAATATAACGAAGTTTTGTGTATAACAAATTCTTGCAAATTCAAGCCTGTAATTTAGTTCAATCAAAAATATATTCTATGTGACGAACTTTATCTATAACGAAGCATTTTCTTGTCCGCTATGGAAAGTTCGACAGTAATTAGTTAAGTACCGAAATATTCGCCATGTTCCTCGCTCTGTTCGATCTCTTCCTCCAGTTGGCGTGTCAGCTCCTCAATTTTTCGCTGCGCCTCTGTCGGACCAGCCGGACGCGGCGGTGTGACGCTATATGGCAGTAAATTCTTTGTTAGACCTACCGAAAAAAAAACCCAAAAATAATAATTTTTATTAATTAAAATATCAAGAAATAAGCTACATGAGGATGTTAAAGCTTCGAAGCATACCTCGTTTGGGCCGCAATGCGGCTGCGAAAGCGATATTAAATAAGAGTTAGAATAGAGGGAGAGGGAGATAGAGATTAGTAGTAGAATGTAATGCAAGTGTTTCGATTAATTGTTATTCTCTTGTATCGCTTACCTGTGCTGCTCTGCGACGGCGTTGGGGATGTGGCAACGGCAAGTGGAGCTGTTGTTGCCATGGGTGTGGCACGCAGTTGCATAGGTTGCGTTTGAGCAGCGGCAGCTGCTGATGTTGTTGCCATTGAAGTCGTCGGAATGGTGGTGGTTACCAGCGGTGCTCCTGGTGGTGGCGGCAGTGGACTAATTGCTGTTAAACGCCCATTGTTGGGACTACGACTTTTGGCCGTGTTGCTGCTGCTGCTGCTGCGATGCAAATTGGCAGTCATACAAACATAGTCGGAACTATTGATGTCCTCAATGTAGTTGGGATTGACGGATACATTGATGCCGCCATGGCTATGTTGCTGTTGCTGCTGCTGTTGTTGTTGATGTTTGATTGGCGTGTGCTGTTGTAGCTGCAGCTTGGCCAGCGGCGTTGGCACCGGTGATGCCATTGGACTAAGATGGCTCGGCAGTGATAAATTGCGATAACGCTGTGTGGGTGAATCCAAACCGCCGCTTGAGTTGCTACTGTTGTTGGTGTGGCTGTGGCTGTGGTTATAGTTGTTATTGGTGTTGTTATTGCTATTGCTGCGTTGATGCAGCGGCGATGCTAGCATCATTGCATTCATTTCCACCTGATGCGGCGTAGGCGTCGCCATTTCGGTGTGCTGATATATGGTTGCCGTTGCTGGTGACGCCTGCGGCTGGGCACGCTGTCCGGAATGTGGTATTATGTTCTCATAGATGGGCGCTGCTGACGATTGCAGTTCCTCAATTAAAGCATTGTGGCTGCTGTTACTGTGACTGTGGTTGAGAGTGTGCGTGTGCTTGGGCGCCTCGGGAACTGGTGTGTGCGCAAATCGTCCGCCACCGATGGGCTGCATTAACAGATAATCATTAAGCATGACACTTTGACGACTGGCCGGACTTTGAGGCTGAGCGCGTTTTTGATTCGTATCGAATTGGCCATAGAACTCAAGATTCTCATAGACCGGCGAATGCTTTTGCGGCACAATACGCTGACCCAGCACCTGGGCGGTTGGTGCATATATCAATGGTGAATTTGTATGGCTCTGGCTGTTGTTGCTACTGTTACTGCTGCTGCCATTGCCAATTTGTATGCCAGCATCCATGGTGTGTGGCTTGGGTGTTGCTGTTGCATATTTGGATGCGGCTATTATGCTGCCACGTTCATACAGCTTGTAATCCTCGCTGCTGGGCAGGCGAACTTGATGCTGTTGCTGCACTTGATGATGATGATGATGTTGCTGCTGCTGCTGCTGCTGTTGTTGTTGTTGGTGTGGTGCATCATGCATAAAGTTTTCTATGGCGCCGGGGGAGCGCTGAAAGTTGGATATATTGAGGCGCTGCATCAGCGTCTCATAATCTGCATCAGAGCTGATACTCCCCACCGCGTTGCTGCTGCTGCTGCTGTTGGCATTTCGATGCGTTCGCTGGGTGGTCATTATGCACACATGCACACACAATCAAATTCACAGACGCACGCATACACATGCATATATGTATGCACGTATGTATGTATACGTACGTATGAGTCGTTCGGGCTTTGCAGTTTGTGCCTTTGTGCTGCGAGTTTGTCGTCGTAGTTGGCTTTGCGGCGACTGCTTATTTGTTGCGTTCCATCAGCTTTGTGTGAGCAACATTTTTGTACATTTTTTTGTGTGTTTGATTTTCTAAAAAACAAAGACAAGTTGAAGAGCTAGAATCTCTCATCTACAATAACACACACACACAAGCACCAATGCACGGTTATGCGCTCGCATGTGTAAACTCGGATTGTTGATCTTATATCGATGTATCGATAGTGTATTAACGTGTTTTTAATCGACGTATCGATTCATAATAGTGTTTGCATTTGAAGTGGCAACGCTATAAGCTTACTTAATTGTGTGTCTCTTCTAACGACCGGTAGAAGTCGTCAACTAACCGCTAAATTTAAATGAATGCATCGATACTGATAAACATTAGTAAAGTTTTGAAATTTGGAATTTTCTTTATTTGAAGTTTACAATTTATATAAGATATTTAAACATATGTGTATAAATGTATAATTTCGTTTCTAACTCAATTCTAAAGCAGCAACAATATTAACAACCAGCAGCGCCTTAAAAAAAAGTAAATTACCTATAATAGGATAAACATACTAGTATTTTATGCATATTTGCTAAGATTGATGCACCTGCTGGAAATTTGCCATCACTGCTGCTCGCCAGCCAATGCGCCCTGTATATAAGTGTTAAGCTACACATGCATAAATGTAAATATTTGAATTTTAGACTATTGGGTTGCTGGTTTAATATGTAATTAATTGGGTAGTTAGTAAAATATTCACATAGAGTACGCAATTACATACATCTGTAAATATTTATAAATGTATATAGTATTGTATAATAATCATTAGTTATGCATTTTGTGTATTGTATATATAATAGCTTGTTGATGTTTTTGTTGTTGCTGTTGCCGTTACCAACTGTTTTCTACCTTTCTTTCTCTATTACTCAAGACCATAATTTTTATACGTCCTCCTTATGACAGGTCTGATTTACTTTAAATATATTAGATAGCTCATCGAGTAAGGTCTCATAACGATAGGCGACACGTATTTCTGGCACATTGGTGCGGGTTATATCGTTGCCATTGATGCCATCCTCAAAGTAGTTGGGACCCAGCCATTGTTGTTTGATCTACATAAATGGGAAAGAGATGTTATCTGTAAATCATGAAAGATCAAAACGATTTCACTTACGTTATGCGGAAAGCCGCTCATCATAACGCTATTCCTTGCTAATTCACACATATCGCAGGAGCTGAGCTTCCACACTTGTGCCGCAATGCTGTACTCTTCCATAAGTGGTTCCTGATTAACACAATAATAATACGCAAGCGTTAAAGAGTTGATGAGTATATGGGTATTTTAATCCTCACCTTGGTAAAGTGGAACTGCAGCGGATCATCGGTAGACAGCGATATAATCAGTCCGCGAGCCAAATATTCGGGCAACGGATTGCGATGATAGTTGAGAAACAGCGAATTATTCGACAGCGGTGACATTGCGATACCAATCTGGGTCAGATAGTATAGATACTGAAGCACGGGCACTTTGCGCAACAGAAGACCGTGCGAGATGTTCTCGGCCATGAGGAAGCCACAGACAAGATGCTGCACGGGACCAGCCTCGCCACAATGGGGACGCAGCACGAATGTGTTGAGACCTCGTTGTCTGTTGGGGAATTAAGATTGAGAAACTAAAAAAAACGTTTGGTTAAAAGGTTATATACAACTCACTGTCTAAACTTATTGAGGACAGTCATGTTGGCATACATATAGTATATATAATAGGCATAAGGAGGATTTTCTTCATATGTCCATTCCTCTGGCCGTGGCACATCGTTATCAAAGAGAGGATTCTCTGGCTTTGATTCATCATCGACGGAATCGAAACCAATCACATAAGTTAAGAAGCGATGCAAATTTGGATTCTCGCTGGGCTTATTGGTTGCCTCGAACAATGGCAGAAAAATGTTGTTGATTATCTCTTGGAATGACTTCATCATTTTGTTGGACTTGAATATATCGAAAAGTCGTGGTATCTGTATTAGCCAACGTATGTTCGAGCTGTAAACATCATTGTCGATGGCCCATTTGGCCAGTTTATTCCATTCATCCGGCGACTTGCCGTAGATCGAGAGACGCAGTTCGGCATTCTGATACTTGGACTCCTCCAGATCGAAGGCCACCTCCTAAAGGTTGCAAGCAATTTGTAATTGAATAAGTCTGAGTTTTGATGTCCTACTAACAACTAACCTTTATGATTTGTGCAAAATATTTGCCATTCAAATAGTTGTCCGTCTTAAGGAAGACCTCACGTAGACGCGACTCGCCAATGGGATTATACTTGGAATTGAACTTATCGAAACGATGGAACGTATTACGATCTGCATGCACATCGAGCATATCAACGGTCAAATCGTATGTGGTTAAATTCATCGATTGGAACACCTGGGCCAAGGTCATTGGTTGTCCATTTGTATGGGTGACAACCTCGCTGGCATTGTTCTTCAGCGTCTTCTTGATGAAGCGTAACAAATGCTTCTGATTCATGCATGACGCGGCATGTATGTGGGTATCCACCTTTCTTGTGTTGTAAAAGTCACGATGCGGCACAGCCTTCTGGGCGGCCAGCTCACGCAGCTCGTTAAGCAGCACATGCATCTGATACTTGGAGGACAAATAGCAAAGGCGCCGATAGCAAAACGATTTTCTTAAAGCAAAAGATTTAACAGAGATTGTTAATTGAGCGGCGATTAGGAATTATAATATTGTATTATCGAGTGTACTTACAATGGTCCATCGGCAATCATATTACACATGACCTGCATGTCATTTACAAACTGACTCATGTCCGGATATGTGAAATTTAGCTCGCTTGTTAACTCCTTTAAATTAAAAAAAAAAACAAAAAGCTTTCAATTAGTTTTTGTCTAGATTTGTTTGGTGTATTCGTCTAAGGAACTTACTTCATCGTTGTAGATGTGAAAGACGCCGTTAACTGGCTTTATAATGTAAGATTCGTCTGGAGGAAAGTCCACATCCCAGGCATGGGGCGCTTTTATCGATGGCGATGGATGCAAGTCTTCACAGATTTATCAATTGGTTGTTGTCGATTTTTTGTTTTGTTTTTGTTTTTTTTTATGTAAAATAAAATAGTATACATGTATATGTTGGATTGGACTCGGTATTCAATTTGGTGTCTTCTTATTTGCTTACATTGATTACCAGTTTTGGTGTTGGAATATGTTAATATAAACTATATATACGTATCTATATATATATTAAGCTACGTTACGTACAACTTACGGTAACTAAAAAATGATCTACACACAAATGTACGCTTTGGTGTTGTGTGTGTAGTTTGTAGAAGTGTGGGTGTATCAATAACAGGGTTGTAAACACAATATAATATTGTCGTATTTGCGTTTTTATTGTGCGAGTGCGAAACAAGTATAAATTTTATTTGTTAAGTAGAAATATTTCACAAAATATTCTAAAAATCTCAGAGAAATGCGAGTTTTGCACATGTTTTTTTGTAGTTTCGATAGTTATGATATTTAATAAAACTAACAATGCAAATTTTGAAAAAATTTAATCAAGAACGTGAACATTTTTCAATTTTACAGTCGAACTTCTATGTTATAAAATAAATTAGTAATATAGAATTGTTTTGTTATATAATAAAAATTTGGTTTGAGGTTTTATTTTAAGTTTTCTACTATAGGTTAATTTTATAGTTAATAAAACTCAAAAAACAAAATTGCGACAGCCCAGTTCTTCTTGAGACACACGACAGGTAAATACGATATATGTATATTCATGTTGTTCTGAACCAAAGCGTGTGTTTCAAGTGAAAAGAGCGTGAGAAGGTTGTTCTACATAATTGTTTTCAACAAAGCAAGAAATTGCATACTCTACTGCAGGCTGACAGTGACAGTGACCGTGGCAGTGACAGTGGCAGTGACAGTGAAAAGACAAGGCTTTTAAGGGACGGCGCAAAATAGCTGTTAGCAACGTTATAAAGGTTAGCAAAAAAAAAAAAAACTATACATAAAAAAACAAGGCATAAAAGAACTCAATAAAATAAATGTTGATAAGCTTGTGACAAAAGCTCAATGCTGCGGCACAAGGGTGTAACACAAAAAAGCGGGCAAATATATGGTACAAAGAGACACAAAAACAAGAAAACGGAAAGAGAGAGAGATGTCTAAATTATACGAATTGATTGTAGGTGTGTGAAAGAAGGAGAAAGCAACAAACAAAAAAACTGAACTTGATTCGGACACGGCGAAAGCTTTGCCGAATTACCTGTAAAGCTGGCCATACTCTGTTTGCGAATTATGTCTAAAAAATAAACAAGACAAATGAAAAATAAAATTTATATAGAAAATATTTTACAAAATGAATGCAAACGAATACATAAACAAAATAATTAGCGTAACGCAAGTGGGAGGGAGAGAGACCTGATCTTCAATATAAAGAGAATAGATTTAAAAGAAAAATAAAAATTACATTAATATGTAAATGGAAAACTTACTAAACGCAATAGAAGAGATGACAGGAATAGTAAGGTGGCAGCGGCTAGCGAGCAAGATATACATACAAAAGGGAGACCCATACATTTGTTTGAATATATATGTATTCAAAAGGGAGAGAGAGAGAGAGAGAGAAAGATAGAGCGAGATAGAAAGACTGAATAAATCATATAACTATAAATATATATGTTTGTATATATATAAAATATATATGTACATATACACACATATGTAGAAATAAATTACGATAAAGAAAAACTCTAGTTTGTATAATACATCACATCGGTAAATGGTGCTATACAACACTGGCATAAACTCTCTACTATGGTTACACTATATGATGGTCGGAGGAGGTGGGGGCGTCCGTACAGACAACACAAAACCTCCGCTAGTTAAACAAACAGGACTTAGAACAGTAACAAAAAAAAAAAAAAAACTTTAACTTACCCGATACCGTTTTCACGGGTAAATTATCGTAACGATCCTTGAGACGGACCGTTTTAAGGAAACGTGCTGTGGTCGTTGGAAACGATTGATCCGAGATTTCCATGTAATGAGAACGCAATTTGAGCGCCTCAATAAGCAGCGTCGATGCACGCTCCAGATCCTCGAGCGGTACTCCGCTAGTATCCTCTCCCGAGACGGACACACGCTGGAAATTGATGTCCGCATCGGTGAGCCTTTGCGGTTCCACCGGTGCAAGACCCTCGGAGTCGGAACTACTTGCCCGGGGACTAGTTATCGATACCGCCGGACGCTGGCAGGTCGATTGCCTGCGTGAATGGATGGTGGAAAGGTACAAACAAATTGAATTGGTTATGTTAAATTTTTAAAACAAGTTCGTCAAGTATAGACCATTGTTGCGAATTGGCCTGGTATTCGTAGTTTCGGCAAAAGCAATAGCTATCATCTGCGAACGACATGTTGCTCCTCAGCCCCGAACGCAGCGAATAGTTCAACTTCTGATTAGCTGCCGCCAAGTTACAGGCCAAGCTCTCATTTGCCCAATGATCGATTGAGAGATTAATTTATAGAGCTACCTTCCACCCCTTCACCACCCTCGATAATTTGCGATTGAGCACGCAATGTCACTAACTAAACAAGTTCGAGGGTTGAGGGATTGTGCGAGTTCCCCTGTCGAAGGGTGTCTCATAAGAAGTTAGCCCGATGGATGTGTATAAGTAAGTTTTTAGCATATTTTCGACTACGTTTAGAGATGGACGCGTGTCACGAACACGAACGGAAAAAAAATCGTATTATCTTCCCTTGAATATAACAAACCAGTTTTTGAAGAGGTTTAAGCTTTGCATATTCCCATGTCTGATCTGATGTTCGTGTCACGAAGACAGCTCTTTATGCGCACTTTAAGAACCCAAACAACAGTCAAACAACAAACTTCAAGTGCAGTGCGAAAAGTTATGTTGCTTTTGACGCTTGGCATGTCACACGAACAACAAAAACAAAAACAATACGATGATTGACGACTGGCTGATTGCGAGCAAGTTCTCAATGTCAGCCGTAGGTCGTTGGACAACTTGGCTTGAGACAGAGCCCCAGACTCGACCCAGAGACATAGACCCTAAGCCAACCCACTCCAAACCGCCACCCGCATCTGTCCCTGACTTTTGGGTTTTATTTTTTTCTTTCTTTTCTTTATTTAAGTTTTTTTTTTTTTTTTTTTGGATCCAATGCGTTTTCCAGCGGCACGCTCCAAGTTATATGGATGCACAAATTGTACTGAATAGTGACGGCATTCGAAAAGTGATGGCAAGTTCGACGCGTTCCTTCGTTCATTTCGCTGCCCGGCGTAGTGGTGGTTGGTTGGTTTTGTTGGCGGTTTTATCATTATGCCATAAGCCGCGTTGGCGACGCCTCCCGTTCTTTGTATATGTATGTCTATGTGTTGGGCCAACTAATGCTAATGCAGTCCCATTCAAAATCAGAACGTGTCCAACACTGTTGTCGTCCACGCTTTGACTTAACCTGCTCACCTGTTTGACAGGGAGAGCCTACCAACCGTCTCTCTTCGACAAAGCCCCCCCCCGGTTGGCCATGAGCAAGGTATCTGCAGTCGAGTCTCGAGTCGCTTGGATTAGCACTGGCCCCCCAAAAAAAAAACAATGTAAACTTGATAAACAGACAGAACGAAAGAACAGATATTTTGTTTTTAAAAATACCCTTGTTGAATTACAATTACGATTATTCGTTTAGATCGTCTATTTATTTTTGGCTTTTTTTTCCAACTATTTGGGTTATATGTTTCCTTACTATCATATACATATATGTTCAAACGTTTTTTCAGTTAGGAACTTAGGCACATTATAACATTATGTTTTCTTTATTTTGTAGCGAACCGCCCATATCTAAGTCTATTCAGAAACTAAAGACGTCAAGTCTTCTTCTACAATGTGAAAATACCCTGAGATAGTGTTTACCTATATAATGTTTAGCTGTCAAGCTATATTATACCCAAACGTTCTAGTATAATTTTCCTATCTTTAACCATCTTCAATATGTAGATTGTTTTTCATTAACTCATCAGTCGAAAGCTTAATCAATGTGTTCCAATTGGTTTTTGGCATTAGATGGTTTTTTTTTTTAATGTTATCGGTATTTACCTAAGCCTTATCGGACTAACCCAATTGTAGCACTTTAAAGTCTAGATAGATATAGATAGAAAACAGAAAACTGTAAATAATATTGCACTTACTTAACATTGAGTTGACGTTGTATTTGTAACTTTTTTTCAATCTGTTCAATGGGAAACTGAGGTACTTCATAAGGTGCCGAAATTTCATTGCTTAGCTCATTATCAGCATCGGTCTTATCAGCGTCTGGTGAATCGGTCATATCGCCTGTAATAAACAACAAACTGACATTTAGTTATGGTTGAACAACGCCAATACTTAGTTTCATTATGTTTTAGGTTTTTTTTTTTTTAACTTTATCACTTTTATCAAATAAAAACATATTTAAGCTCTCTCAATAAATATAATGTGTGTTGATCAACCTACTAATTGAATTTGCCACTGGCTTTAACTCTGTTTCAATAGTGTCATTATGATTATCATTATTGATTTTTGTAGGCTTCATGACACTGCCACCAAAAAGTTGAAAATCTGCGAGCAAACGATGACCACTGTCAATGCGATTGAAGTTCATTATGTGATTGACACTACCGATCGAAAAGAAGTAGGGGAAATGCTAAGTTTACAGAAATATTCGCGTTCGTATATTGCAACGCTTGTAACCGGGACGAGTGCTATTGCTTCAATGACTGAGGTATTGAGGGAACTGACAATTGAGAACTGAGAAGCGATTTTGAAAATAACAAATTATCAATTTCAAAAAAAACGAAACGAATAAAAATACATAAAATGCTAAGGCAGCTCAAACAGCAGGCGGTGATAGCAAACCACTTTAAAAGACTACAAGCCGAATAGTTAATACCCTGCAGAATAGATTAGTTTAATTATTTAAATAACTAAACCCAATTTAAACCGACTTTTTAAAGAAATCATGATAATGGAAATTGTTTACATTGCCATTTCATTTCCAGATCGGATTTTCTCCATAACGATCTATTTTCTTGTCTCCTTGAGATTCGTTAGATAGAAGATCGACTGAAAAAAGTATTTGTTTGAGGCCAATGTTAGCTACATATATTGACACTCTATTGAAATTTAATAGCTGTCCAAAAGTGCCCAAAAACAACTCCTACACACACTCACACAAGACGGCATCCCGCTGTTAAACATAGAGATAGTGTCAGGTCGGAACAAGTTGAGCAGCATCAAGTGGATTTCAGAAGGAGAAAGTTGGCACAGAGAGATGAGAGATGACACGCATAAGCTTTTCTGTAGGCGATACAAATTCAACACAAAACCATCAGATATTTGAGGTTTGTTAACTCGATCAACGAATAATCAACAATCTAATAGATTTTAAACGGTGTGCTTAGCGATGGCAAGGATTTGGATAGCCTTTGTATTATCAGCAGAGTGATGCAATCAGTGAAGGTGCGTTGGTAAACTTCATCTGGGCTTGGAGAGAGAATGTGCGAGCAGCATCAATAGCAGCGATAGGGTAGAGGGATTTTGTTTGGATGTGTTTGGTCACACTTACAATTACATTTGGCAATCGTTGAGTTAGCGCGATTCACATTGGAGACCTTGGAGACTTTGGTGGAGATTGGCATGACCTGTATTTGTCCGTCATCAAGCAACTCTGTGTCATTTGACATTACGCTGCGACGCGGCATTGTGGCAACCGCATCCTTGTCACACAATGGATCATCAAACGAATCAGCGTCGCCATCATTGCGACTCGAACCTTCCGTGTTACCAATAATGCCACGATATGCCATTGTATTCTTCTTTCACAGGTCACACTTTACTCTTCAAGAATTTTTATTGGCGTTTGCAAACGGTGGCTCCGGTCTCCGTTTTCTTACGTTACGAGAATTTCGATAACGTTTAACATGTGTCGATTTTGATGTGTAATCCAAATATGCTACAAACAATTTTTTTTGTTTTTATGTAACACACAAACAAACGCAAAACTCAAACACTTTCCAATCTCGCTCTCTTTTTTTTTTGTTAGTTCTCACAGCTTTATTTTTTTATTATTATTTTGCCCGGTTAACGTTGTTAGTTTGTCTTATCAAAGTGGATTTGATATTGTACTTAATGAAAATACGAGTGATGCCTTATCGGGGCACAGATCTATTCTGTTACTGTTTCGGTTGCAACGCAATTTGCACATCTACGCGCTAATTTCAGCAGGTTTGGATATGTTCTTTGTTTTCCCCCTTGTCAAATATGCCAGATGTTTTCATTCAAAGTTTATACATCGGCAAAAGTTTAGTGGGCGAGTTTAATAAGAGCATAAGCTAGACAGAGAGAGAGAGAGAGAGAAAGCACGAAAAAGCTTTCGCTTATCAGTTGATTCTTTGAGCGCAAAAAGCTTTCATCTTGTTTATTGCATCTAATTTGTTAGATCAACAAAGTTGATATATTTACTATATATATGCACATATCTGATATACATAGACGGCTATGCATACGCTGGTAATGGGGTTATCCAGCAAAGAAAGGCGCCACCAAGATCGTTCGCAAAATTTAGACTTTACTCTATTTATTAATATATGTTTATTTTGCATTCGAACATTGAATCTTGTGGATAAGTCATTTAATATAACGATTGTTAAAAACATTGAAGCAAGATCGATGACCTTGAAGTCGTGAAATGTGTATAAGCCATAAATAAATTGAAAATTCTTGATTTAAACCGTTTATCTCAAGTGCGGTAATTTTCTTCTTAGAGACATTTGGTTGAGCACAGCACTTAGCGGCAATTGGCCGGCAATCAATGCTAATGGCCTACACAAAACTCTTACGATTATCGTTATTGTTGTGGGAAACGTATACGTTTGAAAAGTCAAGTTTGATATGCTCTTTGGAAATGACAAAAGGTCTAACAAAATTAGCGTCTCAATGATAACGAGCAGCCAGCCAGGTTAACTGCGTTACGCTGTCTACGTTTATATTTTGTTGAACATGATGGCTCAATAAGTAAAATAAATTGATAAGAAATTGCAAAATAATCAAAGTTCATTTGCCCTATTATTATTGCACGGCCAATGACTATTCGATATGGCTGCATGACTCATTCATCGAAAAAATGCAAGTTCAATTATTTCTTGAACGTTCAAGATACTGTTTCTGTTATAGTACATACTATCATGTCATCTCAACAGCAAAAACATGTAGAAAATTGAGGTCGTTTTGGTCATGGCTTATCCTATTTAGAGCCATTTTGAATATTTTGTGTATAACGATTTTTTGTTTGTGTTCATTTTTAGCAACAAATATTTTGTTGCTTTTTTTTTTGCTTTATTTTATTGACCGAATCGTGTACTTATTAATTGCTAAATTTGTGGCTCTTGCTGTTTTCGGCTATTTCGGGCACTTTGCCATTTGGCCATTGCCCGCAGTCCAACTGATTTCAATAAATGCATCAACTGTCACAAAACATAAAAAGCACACGGATATCGGATTAAATTTTTATAGAGTGCACTTGCGTAATGCCCATATGGAGACAACTGAAAAGGTTTTCTTGATGAGCAAAAAGACCAAAAAAAATGTTACTATTAGTATTTTTGCGCTTTTGCCAGAACGGAACCGCGAAGTCAACTGATTTGAGTTGCGACCAACTTGTAAAAAGGAAGCAAGAAAAAGCAAACACAAACAAATACTATTTGACAAATGTACGATGTGTATACATATATTATGAATAAAATATGTATCAAAATTTCTAGATAAATGATTTGCAAAGGTCTTGGCTTACAACGACACTTAAACACCCTATTCTTAAGGCGAGAGAAACAAAATCGACTTTTAAATTTGATAAAACAATTTAGGGAAGTTAAGAATATCGATTAATATCGATTTTTTTTACAGGTAAGGAGTTAGGTTGTAATTTTTATTTTATTTTTTTATTTTTGCCAATCACTCAACACTTGGAAGGGTTTTTAGAAAAGTTAAGCAAAAAAATCTTGAAAGAAAGTTTTTTTTTAGCGTGACTAACAGCCGTCAAGCTTTCGCAAAAAGAACGAGAAAGCAGAGCAGGAACCAGAGAGAGAGCGAAAGTAGTACTAGAAGCTTAGCAAATGCAAGCAGAGCGCCCGAGTGTGGGAACTTTTTGCTTTTATTATTGTTTTTACGTACTGCACATGTAAAATATTTGTTGTTTGGGTTCTAATAAAAATCCTGACCTATGCCTAGACAAAAGCCAACGGGTCTGTTTCAAAATATAAGTGTTATACTCGATGTTACATCAACAAAAAAAAATTAAATAAAAATAAAGCTCAATTATGATCAAAGGCATATCAACTCAGCTAGATAACAAGATGAATGATTCATCAAGTGAATTTCGAGCATGAATATGAAATACTTATTGCGATGAATACATATTTCATAGCCAAATGATTTGCAATTTTAATACAAATTTCGAAAATTCTCAAACAATATGTTGTTTACACAACAATTGCGCACTCAGAATGCTATTGTTTATTATCTCTATGCCCATAAAAAATTATTGGTATTTCAGGTCAGGTTGATGTTGGGTCAAGTCAATTGGTTCCGAAAATTTCAGACAACATATACACTTGATTCGGAGCATATGGGTTTAATTGTAATTATATGCGTCAACGCATACGAATACGTGTTCATGAATAGTATGATAACCAGCTGTTACAATGGTCGTGTCGTTGCGGAAACATTTGCATAGAGTGCTTGTTGCGAGCATTATTGGCAATGTTGGTTGTTTTGTATTAATGGAGATTATTTGTTTAACCGGCAAATAAATAATGATAAGCTTCACGTCAGAGAAGAGAACGATAAGAGACCACCATCAACACACACTCATACTTATTAATACATTTGGGTACCTACAGTAAATATTTAATTATTTTGAGGCCATGTTTTGTTGTTGATTAGTTTCGGTCTGGGTTCGGGTGTGGTATTTTTTTTTTTTTGTTAAGACTCTTTCAAGCATCTCACAAATAAGTTTGCCAGCTGCTTATAATTTTTATACTATGATAGGGGACTTATGCCCTAGATAAGATTGTAAAATATGCCAAAAAATATTTTTGATAGCTAACTAAAGGCAAACAGTCAAAAGTAATTGACTCTCTGCTGCATTAATATACATTATTAAGTACATATTCAGTCGAACTTCCATATAACGAATCGTTCTATATAACGAATTAGTTTCGAGTACAACGCTTTTTGGTTCAATTTTCAAATTGTTTTTCTCTGCACACAACGAATTTTTTGACTGTATATACTTTTATACTCGAACAATCGGTTAATTGTGTGCGTTCTTTAAGGCTTCCAATATTCTAAATGGCGTTTCTCTGTAGATACATTGCGCTGTCGTCTAACAGTCTGTTGAGTTTTTTTGTCAGGTTTGTTTTTCCTACACATTTTTATCTAGATGTCAAAGTATATCCAAAAATACACACTTATCTTAATTGGTCACACTTACTCTATAACTGTTATATTACAACTGTAATAATGCTTAGCTGTTAAATAACAGAAAATATTTGCAGCATACCTTATATTTGATTGTAGCCATGAACAGGACACACTTGCCCATGCAACAAGCCTATTGGGTTTCAACAGGGCTCAGTGGCACAAATAATTGCACAGGGCAAACAAAAACAATTTCTAACACCTTTTGTTTGCTAGGCAACTCAAAGGTAATGCATGTGTACATGCTAAAAGTCAAAGAGACATATTTATGTATGTACATACATATATTTGTATGTGCATACTTTTTTTCTAATGACATACTACATACTTTTTCAATGACCAGCATTTGGCAACACACACACACACACACACACACAAGCTCTGATGTTTGTATGTACAATGTATGATGTTTTTTTTTTTTATGTCTTCCCCACTCACCTCCTTTGCGCTTATCAATTCTCCGAATGCCTAGACCCATGCCCGGGTCCATGTCCATTTCAACATCTGTGTCAAAGCCAAAGCTGCGATAGCCCTTGGCACTTAATGCATCCGCATAGCTTTGCATGCTGTGCTCTTGCACTCAGACAGACAAGAAAGTCACCACACACACACACAAACACACTCACCCACAAACACGCACACCGGCTTTGTCTGTCCTCTTTTCACAGTCTTTTAAGCTTTTTTTTTATATATGTTTTATGTGCGTTTTTCGACGTGCCTTGAACTTGGTGCAGCTTTTGGGTGGTGTTGATGGCGGTGTCGTCACCTTTTCCTTCGACTTCCTTCTCGCAATTGATGTGTGTCACTGTTGCAGTTTTTTTCACAATGTATTGTGCGTGCAAATATGTATGTAGTTACAAGACTTTCACAAAATTAATTCAAATGACACGCCACTTGGTACAAACAACGCAAAATACAAAAAACAATAACAATAATACTGCTTTGTAATGTGCGAAATGAAATGCGGCAACCCAATACCACCAAAGCACTACAACTTTATTTTGCGACTGAGACTTTCTGCCGGAACAGTTTTCTGTTTGCTGTTCAGTGCGCAGCGCAGATAATTTCAATGTGCCAAGCGTTGCCATCTGCTGTTAAACGGCGTTGCCGAAGCTTGTGAAAAAGTTCACAACGAATGTGTAGCAAGCAGCTGTTGTGCAAGAACAGCTGATGCGTCAAAAAACCACGATGAATGGATTGCGCACGATTATTGCTATCGATTGCAACTCATCAGTTTAAAAAACGTAACGTTTGCAGAACTGGCGCCACTATGTGCGAAAAAATTAAGTAAAAAAGCATTGTTTTGTAATTTAGTTTATTTTTCTTCTTTTTTTTAATGTAATGCATAAAAATTGTGGTGTTGCTTAAAATTAAACCAATAAACATTTCACTTTATTAGTTTAATACAAATAATTTCACTTGTTCACGACAAATAGTTATTCAGTTTTTGGTTTCTTTCAGATTTTAAATTGCAAAAAGTTTACATTTGTTGCTGTTTCTTTAACAGTTGTTTTTTTTTTTTTGTTTGTTACACGTATTTTTTTTAAGGTTTTTAAATTTTTTGCTGGTTTTTCTTTAATTTATTTTGTATATAAGGAAACGCAAAAAATCTCTAAACAAGTATATAGTTCTGTTTGATTTTTTGTTTGTCGTTTGTTTCTTGTTTGGAACGGCTTTATTGAACTTTTTGTTGTTGTCTTGGATTTATCTTTGTTTTGTTTTTGTGTTGCATATAAGTACATTTGTTTGTTTTTGTTGCATTAAAAACATTAATTCTTTGGCAGGCATTGCATTTCGTAGTTTTGTAAAAGTTTCGTAAAACGATTGAAACCAAATCAAACCCCAACTGATATTATAATTATAAAACCAAAAACATACAAACAAACAATTTTATTATGTTTATTTAGTTTCATTTGACTTCTGTTCTGATTTTGTTTTAGGTTTTTCATTAATATATTAAATACACATCAATACTTTGGTAGTTAAAATGGTTGGTTTTTTTTTTTGTTTTTGTGTTTTGCTTTTGGGTTTTTTTTTAAATTTATTTTGTGCTAAATTACATTTTTAAAAATATGTTTAATGTGTTTTTGTTTTTGCTTTTGTTTTTGTTTTAAGTCAAAGACACGAAAGTGAAAGAGGTTTTTGTTTTTGGTTTACGTCTGTTCGCTTAAATTATTATTTTTTATTTATTAATTGTGTTATCATTTAGTGTAATTAATTTTTCATGCGCTTAATTTAAAACACCAAGATTTTGCTCAAAAGTTTCTTAATTTTGTTTAATTTTTATTTGATTTTTTTCATGTTTTTCTTTTTTCCGAATTAAATTTTAAATATCGAAATATATATATATATATATAAATTTTTGGTATTTTTTCGCTAATTTTGTGTTTGGTTTTTACTGTGTTTAAATTTTTATGTTGCTTAAAAACACCGAAAGCTTAAAATTTAGAGATTTTCCTAAAGTGTAAATTTTTTACAATATTTTCTGCATTGTTTCATATTCCATATATATATTTTTTTTTTATGTTTTCACGCTATCTGGCTGTGCTTTCTGTGGCTGTTGTTGTGCTTGTAATTTGCAATTTCTCTTGTTGTATTATATTGTTTTTTTTATTTATTTTTTTTAGTTTAAATTGTATTTTTCTGTTCATCGGCTGCTCAAAAACAAAACGGCCATAACTAAGTAGCTAAATGGAACCAAAAAGACCGTAAAAAACCAAACTTAACACATTCTCATTGATTAAAACGCCTGCACCACCCACCTGTTCTTGCTTTTTGTTGTTCTCTCTTTTCCATTCCATTTTCTAGAGGTGGTTTCAAATTTAAAAAAATCCTTGATTGCCTCTTATACTCGATTTTGTTTAAAACATTTTCCGCTTCACACTGCACTTATTTTCTCCTGCGTCCGCCCAATCGCCACTCCCCTCTCCACCCCCCCCCCCCCCCCCCCTCTCTGCATACCGTTCAATAAATACATAAGTAGTAGATTAAGGAAAAAACTGTATCACATTTTCAATTACGTCTTTGTTCGTAGCACCCTTCATAACAAACGCTGGCAATGTGCTTCCACTATCCAGATCCATCATTCGTCAATCCCGCATCCAATTCCACCCACACCTACCATCTGTCCACCTCAATTTCAGCATCTTAACCAGCTTTTAACTATTTACAGACATTTAATATGGCTCTGTATCGCTCAATTCTTTACCTGCTTCTTCTTACATTTACCTACCATACAGTTGGACAAAAAAATTGCGCTTCGGATTTTATCACAAAAATAATTACAACTCTGTGCACAATTGTGCACAACATAGCGGCTTTGCCATTATCATCCCCCCCCCCCCCCCTCCATCACCAACCCTTCACCAAATACACACACAAATATACATAAGCATTAAGCTTTCTAACTTCCTCTTTAAAATCTCTCTCCCTTTCTCTCTCTTTGTTGCCTCTCTCTCTCTCTGTGTCTGTCTGTCTGTATTAGTATCTTTGTTGTGTATTTCAGCCTCGGCTTAAACTAACATTGCTTCTAAATCAAACAATCTATATCTAAACCACGCAATCTGTTCCTTTTGGTTCCATTATTTATTTCCCGTTACATCTCTAAATACTTTGCATTCGCTCAAACATAACTCGACCTTCTACATCTCACTCATTCGCTCTCATTGTGCTAACCAAAACAGTTTTCAAATAATGAGAATGACAAAAATTGTTCACAGTTAACTAAAGCTTGTATGCATGTATGTATGTTTGTATATATTTGTTCTATTAAAGCCCTGTCGTGTATGCTACATTCGGTCTCTTTTCAAAATTTAAGGGCATGAGCATCAAGAGCGATACCTAAGGCCTAAGACCTAAGCATAGTCTGAATCAGGACAGGGCTAAGGACATTTTAGAAATACTAACTGGCTTGTTTAGAGTTGTTTTGGTATTTTTTGATTTGATGGTTGATTTTGTTGGGATTTTCATTCTGCTCTTAGCTCAGTTGCTTGTGTCATTTGTCAAAAATCAGTCTCTATTGCCTTTGTTGTTCTATTTATGTATGTTTGTTTTTCAACTAATTTAGGTTAGCATTTTGATTTCATTATTTATTATTATTTGGTTTCAGTAAAAAGTTCTTGTTTTATGTAATTAATTTTTTTTTTGGTTTTGTGCCATTTTTTTTTTGTTTTCTGTTTTTGTTTTTTTGGATTTTTGGTTTGTATGTATGTAGTACACCTTAGAAAAATATCACATTCTTACTTCGTTCGTTCAAGAGACATTTTTATGTGGTTACATTTTGTTGATTTTCTTTGGTTTTCATTCATTTTGTTTGTAATCATTTGCTATTTCATTATGTTTTTACCTATTTACAGTAGTACGTTTCTATTTAAGACGCTTGCTTTGCTGCTTTGCTGCACGACTAAAATATATATAAAATTTAAAAAATATTTGATTGAGGTCATATTTCAGAATTATTGCTAGTTCTCTTGCATGTTTTCTTCATATTCATTTATTCCTTGTCCTCTATCGCACTTTTCTCAATGTTTCGATTCTCCGCTTGCCCCGCTTGCCTCACTTGCATATTCATTTAAGTGTTTTGACTCTTTTGTTGTTTTACATTTACATTTAAATATTTGAATTTGATCTAAAATTGTTTTGTTTCGTATAATTTGTAGACACTGAATTCTTTATGTATGTATAAAAAAAAATTTAAGAAACTTTTTGGTTTCCTTGTTTTTTTTCTTTCCATATATCGATACTGTTATTACCTACTTGCACTTACATAACATTTGTATGTATGTGTGTGTATATCTACTAGTATATAGTTATGTAAAACTCTTGAAATATTTAAGAGACACGACAGTTAAAGTGTAGAGCTTAGGTGAGAGAGTTTAAGAGAGAAAGAGACAAAATACAATATATATATATATATTTATTTTGTTTTTTTGTTACTTTAATTTAGTTTGTTTTTCAGCTCACAACATCAACAATGAAATATTTTACTTTATTTTATATATGAGTTTTGTGTTTGTTTTTATATTTATTTTTATTTTTCTTGATTTTGGTTTTTCTGTAAAAATCTCAAAAAGACGCCTAACACCGAAAAATATATTGCATGTACTACATTTTATGTTTATTATGCTTAGATGTGTTTTTGTTTTTTTGTTTTTTGTTACCATATTATTTTGTATTTTAAGATGGTTTTCTTTGTAATATATGTATATACATGAGTTAGTTGGTGTTAACAATTTATATGCTTTTAGTTAAGTGAAAATACTCGGTTAAGATGAAAAACATTTCTTAACTGATCCAATTGGTTTTTTTTCTTCTTTTAATTGAATGTTAAAAAAAAAACAAACAATATTGGTTTACAGCATACTTATGACCATACTTATAAACATTTTACGCGTGTGTTATTTTTTTGTTTTTTAAATATTTTTAAAATTGTTTTTGTTATTTAAGTGAAACCTCGAAATTGTCTTAATTTCATGAAAACGTAGTTTTTTTTTCTCTAACAGTTTCAGGAAACGCTCAACGCAACATTCGTCTTCAGCTTACTAGATGCCATGAAGTGAGTTTGGTTGTATCAAGATATGATATTGCCTAAAGAATTACTCAAATATCATCATGTCGCCGAAACCATACTGATCATATCTCTTGACATAACTCATGGCATTATATGTATCTGAGAATACCTTCGAGCCTACCTGTCGCTTTAGATGGGTGTGTGTTTTGGGGTTTTTTGTGTGTGTGTGTGTTTGTTTGTTGGGATCTTTTCGTTAGTTACTCAAATGAACAACATTCATAATTTCTTTTCAAAATATGCATATGCATTGGTTTTTTTTATAATTTATATTTGTATGTATATATATATATATATATATCTATTTATATATGTAATAGACACCGAAAACCACATGTACATTTATGTATCTGTATAAAGATTTGTTTTATGTATTTTTATGTACTATATATATTTTGCAATTTCCTTCTTATAAATTGTTTTGTTTCTATCTGTGTTTGGGTGTATTTGTGTGTGTGTGTGTTTTTTTTTTAACTCTATGTATATATAAATAAATATTGTTTAAAAATGCATTGATTTAATGCCAAAAAGTTTCGTTGTTGGATTTTGTAATATTTTTGTTGCATGTATTTCCTGCATTTTGCTTCCACAAAAAAAAACCACTTTCTTTTAAGTTACATACATATATTATGTAAATATATATATGGTAAATTTTTAATACATATATATATATATACTTTATGAATATAATTATGTATGTATGTATATAGTATATGAAATAAGAGTCTTGAATCCCTCCAATTTGTTGATTTCATTTTTATTTTTGCATGGCTTACAAATGAATTTATGTTTTTTCTCGAACTACATTAAAAAAAAAAAAAATGGTTTTCATCTATTTATAAGTTAATATTATTTTTCTTTAATTTTAACATTTATGTGTTAATTGAATTCCATTAGCATAGCACACACATAAATTTTTGTTTTTATGATCGGATAAATTACTTAAATTTTAGATTTGAATTTTGTTATTATTGCTTTATTTCTTACCCATATTTTGTCGTATGTCCTTAGCAACATGGAATTTTATAGTTTTTTTTATTCGTTTTTTTATTTATTAATTCTTCATTTTAAAACCTTTGTTTGCTAAGTTCTTTTTAGGCGCCCTTGTCGCTATAAATGCAACAAAATTATTATAAGCTTGGAAGAAATAACAAATGATAGTTTTCAATGCAAAAAACTTTATTAATAAATACTATAAAATAATAATAATTAAATATTTAATAATTGTCACAAAAAAATCAAAGTTCACATACATAGCTCACAGCATGTTGTTGTTGTTGTCATTTAAAACTAAACATATATATTTGAGTAATAAAATAAAATAAAATAAAAGTAGCTTGAGCAGTATAAAATAAAAGTTTTGTGTTTTTTTTGCTGTTTTTTTTTTTTTTTTTGTTTTTTTAAGTGCCGAACAGTTTGCAATTGTGATGTGTTTACAAAATTCACAAATCAAATAAGATAGAAATAATATTAAATACATATATGTATGTATGTATACTTAAAGACGGTAAGATTTTCATTTGTTTGTTGGTGTTTTGTGCATTTGATAAAAGGCAGTGTTGTTTTTGTTGTTGTTGTTTCAGTAACAATGGTTTTGTTTTCTGTTAAATACGTAGTTCATATAAATCGAAATACAAATAGAGAAAATATATTAATTCAATAATATTATTTAGTTATTATAAATTATAATTACAACTATAACATTTGCTAGAGACCCTGATAATTGGTTACTACGTAATTAAAAAAATATATATATTAAAAACCTATTTAAATCGATTTCGAAGGCAAAACTACGACAATATACATTTATTAAAAAATCATAATAATTAAAAAAAAAACACAAAGATTTGTCTTTTGGGGTTTTGAATAAATTGTTTGGCTGACATAATTTAACATAATTTATTTGCATATTCAATAGAGAGTTCAACTAAAGACTGTTTCTTTTGGATGGAGTTTAATGGGAAATTCTCAACTCAAGACGAAAGAAAATTGTTTATGGATGGTAAATTGTAAGTTTTTGTTTTTTAGCTAATTAATTAGTTAGTTATCAGCAGCTTGTAGCTTCTATTATTCTATTGACATTGGTTGCCTATACAGTATGTATGTTGTATGCATGTCAATTGTTTTGTGGCAATGGTATTTTTTGTTTCTTGTTTTCGTGGGATCTGTAAACGTTTGATGTTCGCCTTCTTGCGGACACAAGTATAGATAGTAGCTGGTTTTTTTTTTTTTTTTTTTTTTTTGATTTATTTGTTTAGTTTAAGCTATGACCACTCTCAATTGAACTACTGTGTGGGCAATGTTCTGTTTTGTTGCTGTTTCGTTATTAATAATTATTTAAATTATGAGGTACTTTAAACTTTTTGGCACAGTGAAAGTTATTCTTCTTTAACTTTGCTACTACCACTTTAGTTCTCTTTTCTGCTTGACGATAGTTTAAACTGTAATTTTAAAAGTTTGTTTTTCCTTTCTTCTTCCTTTTTACATTCAATTTAGTACTTATATATAATTAGCTTTTGGTACGGCAAATAAGATGTTTTTCTTTGATGCTTAGGACATTCATAAAAAAACATTTATATATATGTATTTATGTACATACAATGTATTTAATTTCTCATAGATTTGTTTGCCTCTTGTTGTTGAAACTACATTTACAATTTAATTCGATGTTCTTGGTTCAAAATTTGTTAGTATTTGTTTGCATTTTGTTTGTGTTTTGTCTTTGTTTTTGTTTATGTTTTCCTGCTTTTGTTGTGTCATGTGTCATGTGGCATGTTTCTTGATTTATGCTTTGATTTATTTGGTGGTAATTTTTTTTTAAATATTTTTTCTTGCAACTTTTGTGAAATTATCAATAACAAATGAAGCAGCATTTAGGCATGGTAAGTAGTATAAAAATCAGTTAGTTGTCTTCTAGTACTCTATTGTTAAAAGTGCACGTGTTTAACATGCGGCTTTCAAGCGCAGCTCTCCTTCGAGAGAGAGAAAGCTGCGCTTGAATGCTGCTCGCCTATTGTTTTTTTTTGTTTTTTGATTTAATTGTTATATTGTTTTATTTTAAATGTACTATTTAGCTTTGCTATTGTTTTGTTTTTTTTGATTTTTATATTCATTTCAGTAAGTAATTGTTACTTGTTTGTTTGTTTGTTATTTGTTGTTGTTGCTGGAATCACAGTTAGTTTGTGGTGTTGTAGTTGTAGTTTTTGTAAAAAAACGTTTGCTTATGTTTATTGCATAATTGTAAACGTAATTGTTATTGTTAGACTTCTATTGTAATTAGTTATTGTGTTTTTTGTTTTCTCTATTTGCTTGTTGTATATATGTATGTATGTACATATATTGGTTGTTGTCGTTTGTAAGTAGTAATAATAAAACTATTGACGGTGGTTGCACATAAGTAAATATTATTTGTAACTCTAGCTTGCCTCAACACCCTACCCCCCCCCCCCCCACCCCAAGATCATTGCTTCTAACTTTCTATAACCACAAAAAAAATTTGCTTGCCTCATAATGTTTGCTTTTGTTTTTTATAATAATAATAATAATAATAAGTTTGTCATTAATATTTTGTTGTTGTCTGTTTGCTTTTAGCTAGCACATACGTTAAAAACACAGTTACATACATATACAACATCATATTTGTTTATGTATATATAGTAAACATCGTAAGTAGTTAAGTTTTAGTTTACATTTGTCTCTTGCCTCTGCGGTATTTTGATTTTAGTTTCCTTTTCTCCTGCCTATCTGTGTGTGTGTGTGTGTGTGTGTTGGTTTTGTCCTCATTACAATCTGTAATAATTCAATAATATTTGCTAATAGTTACAAAAAAAAAAAAAAACATATGTGCTTTATTGTTTATTGTTACTTTTAATGCTATTCACTTTTGTCGCTGGAACAAGCTTTTCTCTTTCCATCATCACATTGTCTTCCTCTTCTGCATTGGCGCTGCCAACTCGTCTCAATTTTCTGCCCCAACTTTGAGTTTAACTCGTTCACTTCTCAACTGCATTTGTACGATAGAATTAGCTATTATTTGTTTTGTTTTGTGCTGTTTTCTTTAACTAAATAAATGTTAAATTATTTTTAAATAAGTATGTTATAATATTTATGCATCTATTGTGTTAGCGGCAGATTGCGGTACTTGGTGATTGGATTTGTTGTTTCTAATAGAACGAGACTATTTTTTATTGCATTTTGTTGTAGTAGTTAGTTGTCTAGTTAGTTGCCTAGCAGCTGCCAGAACTCATCAAATTCTTTAAAACCTAACAAAACTCTTTAGGCTCCCAAAAAAAAAAAACCTCTACTTAACCATACAATAATTGCATATTGCAAAAAAAAGGCGTTACTAAGTAAGAATTATACTTTAGCTTTAAATCTTAAACTCATTAATACCCGTGCTAATAGTTGCCAATGTTTTTCTTATTTTTACAAGTTACACGAAGAAAATAAAAAGAAGAAGTTATTTGTACAAAAATAATAATACACTTTACAACCTGCACACACACATTGCTCCTGTATGGCTTGTCTGTGTGCTAAACTGTACTTCAGCCTCGTTACTTTTGCTCACACTTTCTAAAATTCGAACTTTATGACTACTCATAATAATCAAAAAAAAAAAAAAAACAACATACATATGTATGTATGTATATATATATGTTAGACACTTGTTTTCTCATAGCGTTAATCTAATAATAATGGTAGTAATAATAGTTCTAAACATGAATTTGCATTTGTTTTCCTGTAGTTTATGCCTCTTGGGTGATTTTGTTTGTTTTATTTGAGTGTTGGACTTTCCCCTTTTTGTTTGGTGTTTTATCTGTGTAGTGCATGTGTTTGTGTTTGTGTTTGTGTGTGTGTGTGTGTTAGCTTATCTGCGTAGGAGCCGCCTCCTACGCGCCTCATCTCAGCGGGGCGCATTGTGAATATGGGTGGTCAAATGCTTGGACAGATAGTCCGCACGGGCAAAGCACTTGCCGCATGACTCGCAGTGATAGGGTCGCTCTCCGGTATGGATGCGCAGATGGCGGGTCAGATCCGATTTGCCGCCAAAGGCTCGTCCGCAAAATAGGCAAACAAACGGACGTTCTCCGGTATGTTTGCGCACGTGCAACTTGAGGTTCTCCTTGGAGCGCACGCACTTGCCGCAAAAGGGGCACGCAAAGCGTGATGTTGCCGGTCTAAAAATATATAAGAGTTCAACATTAGATTCGATTATTATTCAAAGTTCTTTGATTCTTTTTGCTCACGCTTTTGGCATTTTAAATAAAAAACTTGGAAATTTTTTTTTATTTATTTGAAGAATTAAATTTAATGAAATAACTTTTTTATTTTACAGTTGTTTCGTTACTGTCAGACTATTAAACTAGATTTAACTATTGACTGAGCTGAGCTGAACAAACTTTAGTTAAATTTCTTTCTGTTCGTCTATGTCTTTTGAACAAATTGAATGCCTACTTAGTTCTTAAAGCAAAACATTAAAGCTTTACTTTTTTTTAATACGACTGAACCAGTGTTAAGTTTGCTTTTCAAAGGCCAATTTCGAACTAGTTTTAATCCAACCTCGATTCATTGAACCAAATTGTGCGATTGTAAGACTCAAGAGCCTAAACTATAGTAAATATTAGAACTACTTGCTGCAGGCTTTACTTTGAACTTCAAGTCAAAATTGACATAAACCAATATTTTCTCAAATATATTTGCCCATAAACCAGTTGAACATTTAGTACGTACCGCTTGTCACGTTGTCGCTCAGCGGCATCGACACGCAAAAAATTGAGTATGGATGCCTCCTGCGGATTGAGGCCCAGGAACTGCTCATTGGGTATGCGTTCCGCATTAATAAGCGATGTCAAAGAGCTAAGCGAACTGATGCCGCCAGCGGCACTATTGCCACCGGTGCTGCTGGCTCCACTTGCACTGGCGCTCGAATTGCAACTAGCTGCAGCAGCAACTGCAGCAGCCGCAGCGGCCGCTGATGAAGATCCAGCTGCGGCGCTGGCCATTGGCAGTGTTACATGCCCCAAATGTGGTGGCAACTGTTGCTGCTGCGGCTGCGCCTGTTGATGATGCTGATGTTGATGTTGATGCTGATGCTGATGTTGGTGATGGTGTTGCTGTTGATGATGATAGGAGGGATCCGTTTCCAAGTGGTGTGCGCTGTTCAACAGGCGTGACTGCAAGCACAAAGATTCTTAGCTCACCACAGATCAGAGAGATGGTATTAGGAATTCGTACTTACCCGCTTGTTTGTACTATGTATGCCATCGGAGCTGCTTATGTTTGGCTCCGTGGCGCTGGTGGAGGCCGAAGCCGATGAGTTGTTGTCATTGTAGAGCATTGTAATGCCAGCCGAATCAATAGTGTTATCCTGTTCGTGCTCCTCGCTGGTGGCATCGTGCTGCTGCTGATGCTGCTGTTGGTGCTGTTGGTGCTGTTGGTGTTGGTGCAAATGATGCTGCAATTGTCCAATTGTCTCGTCACTCTCACGCTTAACATTGATGCGCAAGTCTTCGCCCTCGTCAGCTAGCATTGGCTCATTTGAGCTGGTCACAACATCTTGCTCGAGCTGTTGAGTTGCATTTACTGCTGCTGATGCTGCACCACCACCGCCACTGCCACCAATCAGTTGTCGTGCCACTGACGCGCCCACACCAACGCCAACGCCAACGCCAATGCTCTTCTTGCCATGCAAACGCTCTAGAGCATGATTGAGGCGATGCTTCTTGAAGCTTTTGAGATAACGAAACTGCATGCCGCAAACATCGCAGGTGAAAAGCTTATCGGCGGGCAGGCGAGCGCGATGATTCTGCTCCTTGTGCTTGGCATAGGCGCTACGATAGCGATACGATTGACCGCACTGTTCACAAATGAAGGGCTTCTCCTCGCCGGGACCAATGTGCGGATGCTGCAGTGCCGCGTGCTGTTCCAGCAGCCAAACGTTTGGAAAGTGCGCATTGCACACAACACAGCGTGTCTCCTCCTCGATGGGTTCGCTAAACAGCGAGGAGCATGTATCGGATGGACTCTTTAGCATTTGGCTGAGCTGCTGATGCTGTGCGAGCAGTGCGCCACTTGGCGGTGGCGTCGATGAGGTAGACGATGAGGAGCTCTTCTCCTTGCAGCTGCTCGAAGTATCTGTGCAACTGACAGGCGTTCCAGCACCCGACAACAACATCTTCGTATACTGACGCAATCCGCTTGCATCGACAATGACACCAGCTCCAGCACCAACACCAACACCAACACCAACACTAACTCCCAATCCCGCTGGTGCACTGACACTTCCAGTGCCTGGTGTGCTGTTGCTTGCAGCGCGACGTCGCTGCTGCTGCTGCTGTTGTTGCTGTTGCTGTTGCTGCTGCTGGGCCAGCAGTTGCTCCAGGGATTCCTTGTACAACAATGCACTGCTGTTGGGTGTCACAACGCTGCGTTCGCTGCCACAATGCTCCACAATGCTGACATCATCGCTATCGTTAGAGCTAATTCGTTTCGCCTCTGCTTGAGCTGTTTCCAGCTGACATTCCCCGCCAGAAATTGTTGACGATGTTGCCATTTGTTGGGGCGAAGGCGCGTTTGTCGACTTACCCGATTTAGTTTGCTGAAAAAAGTTGGTGGCGTTGGGTGTGGCATAGCGTAGATTGAAGGCGGCAAGTGATTGTTGTTGTTGCTGTTGTTGTGGTTGTTGTTGATTTTGTTGATGTTGTTTGTACTGTGCATCGTTGGAACGGTTCGTTGTGGACTGTGTCTGCTGCGGTTGCGTTGATTTGGCCGCAAATTGGCCGACACCACTTGCCTGGTAGTCCTTGGTTAGCAGATCGCTAAGTGTGTTAAAACGGTGGGGAAAATCCTTTGGTGCGCTCTGCAAACCGCGTGTGCTGTGTATATGTGTGTGTGTGTTTGTGTGTAGGAAAAATCGTTAGAGTTTGACTATAAACTATTGGTATTTTCTAGCCTAAAACGAGACTTTATTGAGATCTTGCAGACCTTGCTTCCCTGCAGATTTCAAATTCTTTTAAACTTTCAGGTTCAGGTAGTCAAAAAACCTGTTTAAGAAGCTTTAAAGGAAAGTCAAGTCTAGTTTATGGTTAGAAAATCTCGTAACATTTCGTTGGCTCAAGTTAATATTTACCGCAATGCTTCTTCGGCCAGCCAGGTTTGGTGATGCAGCAGTCTCAGTATTCTGGACGGATCGATGTCAAAAAGGCTCAAGCCTAGTGGTGTAAATGGAAACGCAAACGGTGTTGGGCAACGGCTGGCGGCCATTGCGCTCATGGGGGAGCCAAAGTTACGCAGCAGCTGTTCAAAAGATCAGTCATATACATACATGTTAAGATACAATTATTAATATTTGAGTGGCATTTGCAATAATTAAACTATTGATTTAAACTTGTGATTGAAGGGGGCGAGGGACCGGTCAATTTATGCTAAGACCTTATGCTAAGTAGGCTAATTGAATTCGGGCTTGTTGTATTTGTGTATTTATAGTATGTGTTTTGTAGTTTGAAGACAGATGACAACAAAAAAAAACCTCTGGCGAATAATCGCCTTCAAGCCTCAATCTGAGCATGCAATGCGCTATTAACATGCTCTATTTTACATATACATATATACGCTATATATATATATATATATTGTATCCAAGCAAATACGCAAATCAAAACTTGAACATTATTTTAGTATACAGTATTAGTTGGTATTACTAACTTAGTTGCTGTTGTTAGACGACGGTTGCCAGGAGTAAGTACTTACGTAAGCGTTGCCAGACTTTCGAAGATATAAACAAATATTTTTAATGACTAATGAGATAATTTGATGAAGTAATTTGTTGTGAAACGTTTATTGCAATAAAACATTAAGTTATTGTTGATAAATAATGATACGTAACACATTAGGCCCAATAAAAAACTCTTGCTAATTATTTTCAGTAGTTTTTATTTATATAGAATTTATCATCCTTTTTTTTCCATCTTGTTTTGGTTGTTTTCACTTTTTTGTTTGTTTGTTGCTATTCTGTTTATCATTCTTTACTCTTTGTATTTTTCTGTTTTTTTATGTTTTGTTTTGTTTTGTTCTTTCTTTTTTATCTCGCTCATAATCTTTGTTCTTGTTTTAGTTGTTGTTAGGTTTATGTTTTTGGTTTTTGTCATTTCATTTTCGTTTTTATAAACGGCTACACTGTCGTCAACTAGAAATTTTGTTGTGTCTATTCTATGCATGTCTATATAGCTGGCTATATGCATGACCATGAAGTATATCTTATAGGTCCTCTTAGGTTAACCTTGTTACTTAGTGCTGTATAGCATGTGTTTCTTCTGTTCTTCATCTTCTTTCTTTCCTTTCCTTTTGCGTTTCCTTAAACGAACACTCCATGTTGTGTTTTAAGGGTTTTTCATTTACGTTTTATTATATATATGTTTTGGATCCTAAGTAACTGTTAGAAAGCCTTTGCCTCATATGTTGTGTGCTATGGAATTTTGAGATTTTGCATATCAATTTTAGCTTCAGAGTTGTCTCTTTTAACTGTTCGTGTGTGTGCGTGTAAGTGTGTGTGTGTGTATTTTGGTTTCTTCTTCTGTGTTTTTTTTTTGCTTTTTATAAACTATGATATGCCTTGCTTTGCTTAAATATTTTGTTTATAAACTTTTTAGCTTTTCATTTAATAATGTTATATAAATTTTGTTTGCCTTTTTGGGGTTTGCCTAAAATATGTTTAATTTTCCACTTTGTGTTGTTGTTCTTGTTGTCTGTACGAGTGTGTGTGTGTGTGTGTGTGAGTGTGTGTGTAAGGGTATAGGTATGTGAGTTATTGGATTTCTCATCTAAAATATTTGTTGTTTGCATTTGTTTGCATCTATTTTGTTGGTGCCTGATATAAGCTGTTCTTCTTTTGTTTTTTTTTTTTTCATTTCTTATATATTCGTTATTTATTATTTTTAGTTTATTACGAGTACTTTTTGACTTGTTTCCATTATTCAGCATTGGACAACTCGAAAATGAGTTGGCTATAAGTGTGTGTTGCTCAGTGCTTTTAGTTAGTTGTAGGTTTTTACGTTTTACATTCGACTTGATTTCGACAGCGAAAAAAAAAAATAAATATATATAGTTGTATATATATTTTATGTGTGTCGTCATCTGTGTGTGTGTGTGTGTGGGGTCTTTTTGTTTTTGTTCTCTCTCTCTGAGGAGAATTGGAATTGTTTTTTTAATTTCTATGTATATACTTTTTTTATATATTTGTTTTTAAGTCAAGCTCAAGCTCTTTAACTGGCTTATCAATGTTAACCAGGTATTTAAATTGTTGTACAAAACAAAGAGTTTATACAATTTGAGAGAGAAAGCTCATTTTACAATCCGCTGTCATTTCGCCAACTCAGCGAGTAAAACCAACGAGTAAAATCAACGAGAAAAGCTGGTAGGATGCAAATGTGTATGTGTATGAGTAAGATGGTTTCAAAGTGTGTGTGTGTGTTTGTGTGTGAGTTAAAAAATGAGTGAAACATGCTTTAAGTAAAAAATGGGTTTCATTATATCAATTTATTTGCGAAAAAAATTATATTCGTTAAATATATGTATATTCAAGTAAGTATATGTATGTATACATACATATATTTGATTACGTAGTTTAAGTTTAAAAAAATAACTAAAAAATTATGAAATGGAACTTAAATTGCAATTATTATAAAAATATTTCAAAAATTGTGTTTGTCAAAGTTATTTTCAACTTGCTTGTTAGCTAAATAAATACGTTTTTGTTTCAATGGTTGGGTTTGGTTGAACGCTTATAAAATAATATCAATAATACCTATGTATGCTTGTAAGTTAATATATATATATATATATTAAGACAAAAACACAGCTTAACTTAAGAATTTAATAAACTGAATTTAGACACGCGCCTCTTAACTAATGTTGTTTGTGTTTTATCTTCTTTTTTTTTTGTATCTTTTTTTGTATAATTTTTAATTGTGTGTGTGCGTGTGTGAAGTTGCTGCTTCTGTGTGTGTGTGTGTGTCTGCTAACTTATATTAAAATAATTGTTTTCAGTGTTAAAGTATTTTTTTTTGCTTCCTGTCACTTTATATTTAGTTAATCATAATTTATAAATATGCTTGTATGTCTATATTGTTAGGAACATATTGACGTAATTATAACGTATTGCAGCTATTTTGTTGTTGTTGTTGTTGTTCTCCTTTTTAGAACAGCTCAGAAGCATTCTTGAGCTCTATTCAAAGCAACAACTGTCAATCCTAAGCAGCCTCTTGATACTCTACCTATGTATCTAGTACTAGATATACATAAATGTATAAGAAAAAACACTTTTTTTTGAGCCTCGAGCCAAACTGCCAGACGATTATTTCTTGCTTCTTGAGCTGTCTCAATAGTCTATATACTATATATATATATATGTGTGTGTGTGTGTGTTAATAGCTAACGTTTAAAAATTAAAAAAAAAAAAAACATGTAAATTAAATTGGAACACCGCGCTTTATATTAAAAAAAAAAAAAACAAACAAAAATTAAGAATGAGCCTCATAGGAAACATAAAATTTCAACCGTAGTTAACTTAAACTATTATTTAGCTATTTATTTATTTAATAATAATAAGCATACTAATTGAATGTGATTCTTAACTGTTTGTTGTCTGCAAATATCGATTTATATCTATATAAATTTTTACTTTTTTTGGATGTGGCAAAATTTGCTAAATTAAATTTAAGCGCAATGGAAATGAAGCTTAATTAATGTTTTTAAAAAACATATTTTAACATATATTTATTTTGTCTGTTTGTATATAGAAATGTAACTAAAAACTATTTTTATCTTTATATGTGTGTGTTTATCTGTGTGTGTGTGTGTGTGTATGTGGGTGTGATTGACTGCCAAGAATAAATAAAAAACATTTGCAATTAATTTTGAACCAAACAACCGCAATAAATATTTTTGTTTGCATTTTATAATGTTTTTAGCTGTGTTTTTTTTTTTGGGTTGATTAAAAAATTGGATTTGCTTTCGTTTAAAATTTGTTCACTTTTCATGATGTCTCTTAAATTTTATAAAGTATTTTTTGTTAGTTTTTAGTATTTTATGTTTGTTTTTTTTTGTTGTTTTTTTTTTTTTGTTGCTTTTGTTTAAATATGTATATGTATTTTTTGTTGCTGTTGTATTGTTGTGGCTGTGAAAATATTTGCGCTCTATAAACTAATATACATATTTCTAAATAATTTTGTTTTCTGGTATTTTTGAAGTATTTTGTGTGGATATGCAAAACTACATTGTTGTTGTTGTTTTTGTTTGTGTGTGTTGTTGTTTGATTTATTGATAACGCCTAGGTCTTTCAGCATTTGTTCTTGTTTTATTTTAATAAATTAATTTTGCTTGGAAACTTTAAAGTTTTTTTATTTTACACACCCTATCAACGGCTTACAAATGCTGCATATGTGTATTGGTGAGTGTGTGTGTGTGTGTGTGTGTGTGTGTATGTGAATGTCTCTGTATATAGTAAAGATATATATGTATATATATCATCGTATATGTATATAAATATGATTCAATGCCTCCCTTGCTCACTAAAAAAAATAACTATCAAAAAAACTGCAATTCTGTTGACTTTTCTTATGCTTTGCCATACAGCTATTTTTTGTTTCTTCGTTTCTTTTTTTTGACATTTGTTTATGCTTTTTATAAAATATTACATTAGTATGTATAGTGTATATATGTATTTTATATATATATACTTTTCATATATATATAATTTTATTTAATTTATTTTTTATTTTTTTATTTTTTTTTGAAGGGGAGTAGGCACTACAGTGTTGTTTTTTTCTCTTTCTTTTTCATTTTCATTTTGCTTGTCTTATGGATTACGTTTTTTTTTTGTTGTTGTTATTTTAGTTTTTTGTTTTTTTTGTTACTCATTACCAAAAATGTACGAATCGTTTATCATCTTAAAATAAGCTTAAAAGCCTTATTTGTTGCATGTCATTCAAGTATATTAACAATTCTCACTTATCTTCAGCCTAAACGTGTGTGTAAATGTTTTTTCATTTCGATACACATCTACATATGTGTGTGTGTGTGTGTGAGTGTGTGTTGGTGTTGAGCGAACTGCCAAGCTATAAGTTATCAAATGTCCTGCTATATACTATATGTATGTATATATGTACTTATATATTCTTGTAAATACGTGCCTCTAGCTCTATCTTTACTTTGTATCCCATCAATCTGTATCTGTATCTTTAGTCGTAACTCAGTTTAGCGTATAAAAAAGTTCTCATGTGTGTATGTACGTATGTAATTCTGTTATGTATGTTGCATGCATGCATAATCATTTATAGTTGGAAATGTACAGTTACGCGTATTTAGGCATTCAAAAACTGGTTCTATGCTGTTTTCCTTTATCTTTCTGAAAGTTATTAGTTTACAGTTTGCTGTCTTCAAGTTGAAACTTATATTTTTTTTTTTTGTATATACATGAATTCCACATCGGAGCTTCTATATTATGTGTGTATACGGTATATATATGAATATCATTCCAATTGATAAATTTTCAGCATTTTTGAAAACAAATTCCTGAAAAATGTTCTAAAGATATAATCAACCTTACAAGACTGCTATGTACGATTGTGTGTGTGTGAGTGTTTGTGGCTTCCAGCTTGATTTAGATCACATTTAAGTGAACCAGTTTCGATAGCTCGCAGTTTGGAACTAGTTACTATAGTACTGATTTAACGAGAGTCAACTACAAAAAAACAACAAAAAAAAAATACTCGATTTATTCAAGTTTCATTTAAAAATGTCTGTGTCTATGTATTTAAGTTTATTTACAGTTTGTTTCGAATTATTAGCTTGGCACTCAAACATATTTAGTTAGTTATTAGGTTCTTCTTCATTATTTTTTTTTTTTTAAATGTTGTTATTATATATGTATGTACGCCGATGAAACCAATGTCTGATTTATTGTGTTTAAGCTGATTTAAATGTTTATCTGTTATCGATTATCGGTTAGCTGTTATTATTTATCGGTTATCGGTAATCGGTAATCGGTTTGCATCACTGCTCACTGGCTTTTAACGGTTATCATCAGCTTCTCAGCTGAGTTCCTACAAGTTTCGTTAATACAAAAGTAACGAACGTCGAACACAAAAAGGCATATTTTCAAACAAAAATCAAATCAAGAGAGAAAATTAATCGATTGTACTCGTTCATATTATGAATGTGTACTATTATGAATTCTAGGTCAATTAACAATTAGTTTCACGGAAAACGAAAATTAATAACAGAAAACTAGGTACGTCTGTATGTATGTAAGTAAGGGGACAAACATGATTCTATATATTTATCGTATCGTGTTGTGTATCGATACACATTGTGGCTTCTATTTATCGGCCAATGTAGCACGTTTGCACAATGGATTATACATATGTAGGTTTGTTTGTAAGTCTTAAAGTATTTGTATTGTAGGTGATTATGTATGTGAATGTGTAGATGAAGGCATTCTGTCAACAGGGTACATTTGTATTGCTATTTTGTTATGTTTTTTTATTTTTATTTTTAGGGGCAAACACTCTTGCAGGCCAACAAGTTATCGATCATTCTATCTATTGAAATAATAATGAATGTATATGCTGCAAGAGTATTTGAAGTTCGGCATGCCGAGCGTTCATTTTTTGCTACAGTTGTTGTCTCAGTGCAGTGTTGCGAGTTGTTGCGAACTAGTTCCCTTAATTGGCTTTACAAGCTAGTTTGTTGAACTGGTTTATTTGAACTATTTATTGTATGTATGTATGTATGTATTGTAATATTGAATTAATTGATATGCGCGCACTTGAATTTACACTCAATTCCCTGCAGTGAGATGTGTTTCGGTTTATTGTCTTACAAAATTTAACTATGGGCAGTTTAACTGTTGGAACCAGTTCACTCAACTGTTCAAACTGCACTGAACTTCAGTTTAACTGTCGCACATTTATGTATTTGTATTTAGTATATTGGGATATTAACAAGAGAAACAGAACACTCTACGACTGTAAAGAAGGCATTTGGTTGGGATTGAATTAAGTTTTTTTTTTTTAACAGATCTCTCTCTCTCTTTCTCTATCTCTCTTTTCGATACATATATTATATTTGGGGCTTGAAATTTGAACTATTATTGTTTGTATGAAAAAACTTGCAAACGAAATCACGTATGGTTGATAAGGTATTAAGTACTTAAGAGTTTCACATCTGGTTCATTTCTAGTACTTTTATTTTTTATTTTTTAATACAGTTTTATCTTTACTGTCGATTGATTTTTATGCTATGATTTGATTGTGTAAATAAGTAAGATTTATTTTTATGAAATTATTTATGTGTGTGTGTTTTTTGTTATTAGCTCGTAATTGTTGTTTATAGTTTGTATAATTGAATTATATAGTTGATGTCTTCTTGTTGCTGTTGTTGTTGTTGCTGTTACTGGTACAATAAAAAAATATGCATTAATTTGAAAAAATAGCTTTAAATATTCATACATATGTAAGTATGCATTTGTTTTAAAAGCATTTTGCAGCCATTTGGTATTCTTAACTTGTTTGTTTCTTTTACTTTACAAAAGGTTTAAAACGCTTTGTAACGGTTTTTAATATTGGTACTATTGTTTGTAGTTGTTGTACATACTCTATATAGATATATATATAAATATTGTTTGTTGTTGTTTTTGCTGTTGCTACGGTTGTTGCTTGTTGTTGTTTTTGTTGTTTAGTTATATTTTATTGGAAGAATCTGTGTTTACCCTGAGCACTTTTCTGCTAGACAAAAAAACTCAAAAGAATTATACACAACAAAAAAATTAATTATAAACATTTAACATTTATTGCTTTTCAGTTATATATGTTGTTTTCTTTAGTATTTCTGCATGTACGTATTGTTGTTGTTGTTGTTGTTGTTGCTGATCAAAGATTAACCAAAATAAAAATGTATACACTAAATTATGCCGAAAGTAGTTTATGAAAGTTGTTGCCGTTTTTTTTTTTAATTAAACTTGCTTTTGTTTTTCTTTATCCGAAACTTGTATTTTGAGTTTTTGAATTTGTTTGAATTTTGTATTATTTTTATTTTTTGTATTTTTTCTTTTTGTTGTTGTTGTTGTTGATTTTGAGGTTGTATTATTCGAAAATAGTTAATTGTTGTGTGCCAAAGCTTTTCGTTTAGAAATCATTGAAGAAAATGTTTCTCTCGTTATTTTTGTATTTTGGATTTTTCTCTTGATGTTGCGGACTCGAAACAAATGGTAATTGTACGTATTATAAGTAGATTGTATGGATTAGAGTTATAAGTATGTATGCATGTAATAGTTTAAGTATGTATGTATGTATTTATTAATATAAATTCGACTTGTATGCAAATCTAGCGTAATTGTTTCTGTTCATTAACAACATCGAAAGCCTCCGTTTCGTTTCGACTATGTAACGCTACGTATACGTTTGTTACGTATACGTATGCGTCTTTGCTACGCCTGGTATGTGTGTGTTGGTTTTGTCGGGCTGTCAGGTTGTCGGCTCAATCGCACTAGAATTTGATTCTACTACTTTGCTGTACACATTTATAATTATTATTCGATTTGCCATAAAGTAGTACATACTATCGTATAGAGTTTCTGTATGCATTTGTGTATGTATATGTGTGTTTGTGTGTGTGTGTGTGTGTGAAGTATTTAATATGCGTTTGGTTTTAGTATTTATAGATTCATATATAAATAACTTGCTTTGCTTACTTTCTGATTACTCGAAATATATTATTATTATTATTATTATTGTATGTATTGTGTATGTATATGTATTTGTATATGTATATATTTATATATATATATACATTTACTACTTCTGTATATATGTATATATATCATTTAAAATTCCTGTTTCCTTTAAAATGCATTTTTGCAGTACGCCTAATGATATAATTTTATTTTTCTTTTCCTCCATTTTCAGTGTAGATATATATATAAGTTTATGTGTGTTTGTGTGTATGTGTGTGAGTGTGTTTATAGCTGTTAAATTTTGTATTGCCTCTACTGCTTGTGCTGCTAGCTGGATAATTAAAGGGAACTGATAAGCACTCAAACCAAACTGAAGCTGACTTACAACTCCTCGTTCAACGTTTCCTTTTCAATTTTCCCGCTCTACTAACTTATTTAATTACGATCAAACTCATATATATGTTTATGCGTATATGTATGTGTTTTAAATTTGAGTCTAATTATGTTGAGAATCGCCGAGAAGGCCGCACTTTTCTCCTTCTTCCTAATGTGTGTGATTTTCTATCGTATTTTTGTTTAGTTTTCAATTTCTTAGAAGCGCATAGAAGGCTTGTTATTTTTGGTGCTTTTTTTTCGTACTGTGCGCCTTAAAAATACCAAACAATTGATGAAATTTTTATTGTAATTTAGTTAAATTGATTTCATACTTTTTTGTTTTTTTTATTAGTATTTTTTTTATTTTTATTTTAAATAGTTTTAAAGCGCTCTACTTTTTTTGGTATGTGTTGTTTTAGTATTTTTTTTTTTTTTGCCTAAAAAGTGTTTTCGATAAAATTTTGACTAAAAATTTGTATTAGCAAGTACTATTTGGAAGCGGTACTTTGGGGCTTCTCAATAATCGATATACATATAAAAAAATGTCCACATAAAATGTCCTGGCAACATTGAACCAAAAAAACGTAATCATAAAACAAGCAAATAATAATCGAATTAAACAGAAACAAAATACAATTTAAACTGAAAAGTTGTAAATTGTTTTCTGTAGTGGCTGCAGCTTAGAATTGTTGTTGGTATGTTTAAAATTTGTTATTGTATATTTTGCTATGTTTTTCGTATTTTTTTCTTTTTGTTTTCTGTTTTTTTTTTTTGTTGCTGTCGTCAAGGAACTTGTTGAAATGTTTTCAAATGGCGTCTTGAAGTAAACAAGTAAACAAAACATTGAATGTAAGGCCCATGAAGCGGGACGGGCGCTCGCGCGGGGAACCAAAGTAAGGAACTTTTGATCACAACTTAAAAGCTAATTCAAATTCTTACACAAACTTAATCTTAATGAACTTAAAAATATACATACTAAAATAAAAAACAAAGAAAATATATATAGAAAACAATATATATATATATATATATATATATATGCATGATCGCAAATGTATGTTGAATGTATGTATGTATATGTATGTATGTAAGTATGAAATCAATGATGTCGCAAAATGTAACACAATGAATTTAAATGATATGCGAAAAATGAACCAAGAATGGACCAAACGAAACGAAACGAAATTTAATATTTACCCAAAAACGTCATTTAAAAATTCTTTTTGCTCCAACTATTTTTTTCATTTTTAATTTTGTTTTTATTTTTGTGTGTTTATTTTTTTATTTCTTATTTTTTTGTTACTGGTGTTTTGTGGTGAAGTCACAATAATTTTGCCTGTCGTTTTTGCATGTTTTATTTTTTTTCTCATATAGCTAACAAATTCATTGTGTGTTGTTTTTGTTGTTGTTGTTATAGTACTACTATATGTATTAACTAAGCGCAGTTAAACAGAACTTTTAATGAACATATAAGTATGCAATAAAAAACTGATTTCGATACAATAATAATAAAAATGTGAACATAAAAATTGTTGCCATGTATTCATTTAGTTTGTTTGCTGTTTTTGCGCTAAAGCTAAATAAATTTCGTATAATTTGTTGGTACAATAAGTGTAATAATCATAATAATAACATTTGCTTACATATTTAATTATACATAAGAAAAAAAAGAACATAATAATTATAATAAAATGTTTGTTTCGTAGAGACACAGAGCATAAAACATTGTTGTTTGTCAGTGCAGTCAAAATAATAATTAAAATATTACAAAATAAAAATAAACAAACATTCTTCTTTTTGTTGTGGTCACAATTTGCTGGCGCTTCTTTTTCTTTGTTTCAAGCAATTGGCTGCAAAACGTTTCTGAATTTTTCTACCTATTCTTTGCTTGGAATGTTTCACTCTCACTTTCGATGTGCCTGCAGCCTGTGCGCATTTTGGCAGCCATTAAATGTTATGATTAAAAAAAAAAAAAAAATTAAGTATTTATAAATATTGGATCTAGAAAATTGCCGTTTTCTATGATTAATTGATGTTTTTGTTTGCCCAGCCAATCAAAAGTGCTAAAAAAGCGTTTTTCTCTATTTTCCATTCTTATTTAGCTTTGCTTTTAAATTTAATGTTCTTTTTTGTTTGTTTTGTTTTTGTTTTTGGTTACGTTTAATTATTAATTATTGAGTAATAATTGTTAAATTTTGTTTCTAAAAGGCCGAAAATCACAATTTTGGTTTTGTTTTGTTCCTAAATGTTAAATTTTGTTTGCTTTCTTCCATTATAGTACATAACATTATAATATGATTATGTTTTTTAACTGTTATTATTAACATTATTTATGCAAAAATTTCGCTTTTTGCAGAATATTCTTAACATCACAATGTCAAATTGATGCCTGTTGAATTAATTTCTTTATTTATTTATTTCATTTTTTTGTTGTATATTTTTTGTTTTCCTGTGTCTTGTCTTGTTTTTCTCTAATACTGCGCTCCCTGCGAGAAAATAAGCCAACAACAAAATTTTTTAATGGCGACATTATTCGTTTTTTCTTTTTTTAGCGTTTTAAAAATGCAAAGCGAATAATTTTGAGATTTTTATGCATCTCAATTTGTTGTTATTTTTTTTTTGGTTATGTTTTAATGTTGTTGTTATTCTCCTTATTTTTTTTTTTTTTGTTAATGCTATCACAGCCAAATTGTTTAATCCAAAAGTTTTTACTTGTTTCCTTTTCGCTAGATTTTTGGGATTTTTCTCTTTTTTTTTTGTGTTTTGGTTTGCCGAAAAAGTGTGGTTTGTTTTTTGCCCTTTTTTTGTGTGTTTTAATTTTAAAATTTAGAATTTAGAATTTAGAATTTTGCCTAGCGTGCGTTTTGTGATATAATTCAGGTTTGTTATATTTTATAATGTGCGCATTTTGTTGTTGCTTTTCGCCTGCTGTTAAAACTAACACAGATCGATATCTGAATCGATCCCAAAATGCGCACGGCCGCCCTAACAATCGCTTTATACATACATATACATATGTACATAAGCTCCAAGTATAGTATATGTATGTATTTTAGGCCAGAGCTGTACCCAAACGCTGGTGTAGTCGTTTTGTTTAGTTTTTTTTTATAATATAATTTGTTTGTGTTATAATTTTGAGATCGATTTGTATTGTTTTGTTTTTGTTTTCGCTATACACTGTCTGGCTCTGGGCTTTATATAGAATAACATCTAACATTTGCTTGAAAAGTGTAGAAAGTTGTTGCAGTTACCATTGTTGTTGTTGTTGTTATCATTAGAAGCGCCACAGCGATATTAAGACCACGTTATCAAAACAGAATATTATTCGCATTCATAGCAATCAGAATATATATAAACATAATAACACATAATTTTGCTTAAGAACTAGCAATGTTTCATCCTTGCAAATGTTTAGCCAAAGATTGTTTGTTATGTTTTTCATTTTCTTTTTTGCTTTTAATCCATTTAAGAAACTCAAAATGTACAGGAGAACAATATAATTACGTTTGATTATTGATTTTAAGTGTGTTTGTTGTTGTTTTTGTTGTTGGTTGGTTGGTTGGTTGGTTGTGTCAAAGCAAAGTAAACTGAGCAAAAAAATCTGCAAACATTTGGCGGAATCGTGAGCCCCAAAATGTAGGCAACAAAATCTTGCAACTAAAAGGAACGTTGTTCATAGCATGTGTGTGTGTGTGTGAGTGAAAGTGTGTGTTGATTAAAGATAAGTGTGCACGTGCGAAAAGCTATAAAATAAAGCGTAATGAAGAATCAAATCATTGGACACGTTTAAGCATACATATTCTTTTACTATCTTGACCTGCGCCGAAGGCCTGCAGAAAACTTAGCTTGAGCCTTTTTTTCGAAACACTGCAAGCTCAATATACGTTACATCTGACGAATTACAGCGAAAAAGATAAACGAAAAAAATGAGGAATTAAAATAGACTTCTTAATAGTATTATGCCCAATTTCTATGCCCTAAACGCGATTTGAATTTAACTGTGGGACTTTTTGAAAACTGTTTTCGATTATGTAGATTAATATAAGAGTAGATATATGTATGTATGTATGTATGTTTGTTTAGTATGTATAATTAATCATTTTCGGTTTCGCAATAATTGTATATATGTATATATAAATGTGTGTGTGTGTTTGTGTGTACATATATATTTAAGATCACAGATATTCTATGTAATTCTGCTGCTTTGCATAATTCACGCGTATGTCTGTATTCCATGATTTGAATTCAATATTAATTTGCTTTTGTTCTTCTTCTTTTCAAAGTGCCTCACATTTGATGTCTTCTATGCCTTTCTGCTGTACAAGTTTTGGGTAATTTTTCTTGTTTTTTTTACTTTATATACGTATATATAAATATTGTATACATATATGTATATATAAACTATATACAATATATAGATTTATATATATGCACCATATATTAGGTTGTAAACGTATGTATGTATATGAGGCTAAAAATTAGTTATGTTTATCCTATATACAAGTATATACACATACCATATACATGAACATAGGTACATATATGTATATACTAGTGCCTGTCAATTAGTCAATTTCGATAATAAGTTCAATATTTTCTGCTGCAGGATTGCTTTTTTAATTGCCACCTGCCGTGAGAGCTCCTACAAATACTTAGTCAAAATGTTGGGCATTTACTTATCGCATAAGGTACTAGATCAATATACGTAGGCCTGGGGCTAAGACAAGTCTGATAAGCCTATAAAGTTGTGTCAAAATTCTGTTTATGTGTGTGTGTGTCTGTGTGTGAGAGTGTGTGTGGATATGTATGTGGTATACGTTCTTTGCGGTTTTCGAGCTATTAGTAAAAAAAAACGCACAAAAGTATGCTGCCTTTTTTGTTTAGCATATTTTTTGTTTTTTCTTTTTTGTTTCAACAGTTCACTTTGCTTTGCTTTGCTTTGCTTTGCTAATATGTTTAAGTATGTAGATATTTACTTGTTAAACTAGTTTTACTTGTTATTATCAACTCGCTAATATCGCCATTATCATCATCATCATAATCAACATCATTTTTATGATAATAATCATCATCATTATTACTTAAAAAGTTACATCACGTGTTCACTGTTCTTTTTCTATATCATTACTATCGTATGCACATATATATATATATATACATATATATATATATATATATATATATATATATATTTATATATATGTATATCATTATAATTTAGTAGCATTTTTTTACCTTTGCTGTTCTTTTTTTTATTTTTGTTTTCATTTCCTTGTTTCTATCTTTTATGTATATATGTCTTACGTTCTCTTATATGTGTGTGTATATATATACTTTTGAAAATACCAATATATATATATATATATACATGTTTATACGCATATATGTATATGTATATTTTTTTTTTCAATTTTAATTAGATTCCTGCTACAACTTTCACGCTGCACTTTTTCTTCACTAAAATATTGTATAGAAAAAAAAAAATATAATATGATCAACGCTTAAACTCTTGCTGGAGTTTTGTTTTTTGTTTTTTTTTTTTGTTATTTCTTTCTTTCTTTCGCACTAAATTAGACTTAAAAATCTTTTGTTTTTACTTCTTCTTTACTTTGTTTTCCTTCTACATATTTACTTTATAAATAGAGACAAAAAAAAAAACTGTGTTTGTGTGTGTGTGTTGTTTACTTTTCTTTGCATTAAAAAAAATATTATCGCTCTTGGTATAAATTTCAACAATTTGACATATGTTGCTATATGTTATCGTTTGTATAGTTTATGTGTGTGTGTGTATATATAGGTATATATATATGTATAATTAATGTTTATGCATTATGCATGCTTGCCTGCCTGCCTGCTTGCGATCTCTGGATCTATACTTCCCTTTCTTTCTCTAACTCTATATCTATCTCTCTTTTGCTTTCAATATGTATGTTTGTATGTATGTATGTGTGTGCTGTCATTTTCTTTTCCATGCGCAACGTTTCAGTGAAAAAGGAGCAAATTCTATTTGCCAATTTTTCTCTGTTCCTGTTTCTGTTAATGTTTGCCTCGTTTTTAGTTTTTTGTTTTTGTTTCTTTATATAAGTAATAAAATATGTACATATTGTTGTTAATACATATGTATATGTATGTTCATATATGCATATGAGTGTTCGTGTATTTGTGTTTTTCTTGTATGTGTCTAAACTTTGCGCTTTTTGCTTAAGTAAGTCAAAAAATTGTTGCTTTAGATGCTGCAGCTGCTTCAGTTGTTGCTGTTGTTGTTGTCTCGTTCCCATCAATTGTAGTTATAGTTGTTGTTGTTATGCAAATAGTTTGCACTGTTGTTGTTGTTGATATTGTTGCTGTTGTTATTGTTGTTATTATTATAATAGTAATAGTAATAATAATAATAATTTAATAACAAACTAAAATCGTTTCACTATTGCGGTAGCTCATCCTTTGTATCGACAGGGCTGGGTGACAAATACTTTCGCGCATATTTGGGAAAATGCGTTTTCTCGTGCGCCTTGAGAATCGTTGAACGCGAGAACGTTTTTCCGCACATTTGACATCTGAATGGCCGTTCACCTGCAATTCCCGCGCACACAAAATGCATCATTTTTGTTTGCACGTTCCACAAAAGTAAGTTTAATATGTCTGATTTGAGTTCTATATATATATAAAAATCGTTCAGTGCTTTGGATGTATGAATGTGAGATTATGCGAATTTCATTTTAAAGGCTAAAGCGCCTTTTCGCGGAGAGACATTGAGTCCAAAGTTTAAAGTTTCATCATTTGAAAAAATGATAGGATTCATTAAGAAGTTTAAGTTTATATTTTGAAGCTTGAAACATAAGCTTCAAATATCCCATAGGGTTGATTAAAGAATATATTAACTATATCCGTTGGTTGGTTAAACTAAAAATGGTAAACTCGAAGCCTTGCAAGGCTTTGTATCAACGCGATTGTGATTGATGTAGATAATAATGTATGTATGAATTAATTTTGCGCATTATAATATATGAAGTAATTGATCCATATTGATGGATCGTTGGTAGAGACTTACCCGTGTGCACGCGACAATGATCTTTCATGTGGTGGCGCAACTTAAACGCTTTGCCACAAAACTCACATTTAAATGGTCGATCACCTGTATGTACCGACAAATGCGTGATCAGTGATGTAACATCGGGAAAACTTTTAGCACAGAACTTACACATGACAACACTATTCGGATCACTTGACGCGCCGAGCAACGAGGCGGCCGACGAGCCGGACTGCGCCGCTGCCGACGCTGCGGCGGACGTTGAGGGCGACGAAGAGCCGCCGCCGCAACCACCACTGCCACCCATGCCGCCACCACCACCACCAACGCCGCCGCCACTGCCAACAGCTGAACTGCTGCCCAGCAGCATGCCGGCCGATGAGGACCCAAGTCCACCATTGCCCGATGTGGACGAGCCGCTTAATCCAAGACGGCCACCCGCACCGCTGGCCGTCAAGCTCTGTATGCAGCTGACGCCATGCAGTGCTATCTCCATTTCGAGGCCCAAGGCGGCGGCCACGGCGGCCGCCTGATCCTGCGGATCCGTGCTGGCTGCCATCGCCGCCTGGAAGGCAAACGGTTGGGTTAAGGCGCCCATATTGAGGTCGTGGGCACGCAGCTGCGAGTGGAGCAGGGCCGCATGTGTGGCGGGCTCCCGATACTCGAGCGTCTTCAGCGAGTGCGAGAGTAGGTGACGCGTGAGTTTGCTTTGGTTGGGGAAGGCGGCGCCGCAGTAAATGCACGGCAAGAGGTGCATCGGCGGCGGTGGTGACGATTGCGGCTGCTGCTCATGGGCAGCGGCTGCGGCTGCGGCGGCAACGGCTGCGGCGGCGGCGGCTGCGCTGCTGCTGCTGCTGCTGCTCATGCCGCCGCCGAGGACCGCGCCAATGCCCACAGCGTGTTGTTGGGGCGATTCGGACGTTTCCTGGAACAAACACCAAACAAAAATCCAACATCAACTTCTTTACTACGTTTCGTTTTTTTTTTGGTTTTTTTTTTTTTTTTTTAATTTGCATTTTTGGTATTTTAATACATATATATATATATATATATTTTTTTTTGTTTTTTTGGAATTTTCAGTATCAGTTTTTGCTTGCAATCGATCGATCGATAGTTTAGCTCTTTATGTTATCGATATGTGTGGCTTTTATATAGTATTTTGATTCGCTATTTTTATCGCTTCTCTTTTGATTTTTGCTTTTCTTCGTTTTCTTTGTCTTTACAACTATTGGTTTTTAATACTTTAGTTTTTACAAAACAACGATATATTAATTGAAATTGAAAAAATTAAAACAAAATAATAAATAATGCAGATTATTACATAATTTTCTGTGGTTGTACTTTTACTTTTATATACAGATAGAAAAGGATAGACGTAGAAAAAGAGAGAGAGAGAGAGAGGGACCGTGAGTACACAAGGAGATAGAGAGAGAGAGAGAGAGAGAGAGAGGGATAGTGAGAGCTTCAAAACTAATACAACGAAAATAATATTATCAAAAATAGGAATCATACTATAAATTAAAATAAATAATAATAATTGCGATTGAGTTTTCTTTTTTTTTTTTTTTTTGTTCTCTTACTTTAGTGGTTGCTATAAGCTTCCAAATACAAAAATAATTTAACTGGATACTAATCAAATTATATGGAAATTACGTTTAGAATTACAAGATCAAATTTTCCGTACATTAAGGTCTAGCTCTTCTCGCTTCTGCAGTCCTTAAAGGACTGATATGCTCTATGTATAAATTTTAATGTGAAAGTTAAAGGAAGATATAATATGATATGATATATAATATACATTATTATATATAATAAATTATATTATATACATAATATAATTATATATGGCGGAAGTTAGAGAATAGGATAAATAAAAATCATTACAAAGATTACATTTCTGCCATTTGTTTTTGTGTATGCAAGGAAATAACACAAAATTAAATAAAAATTATAGAAATTAAAAAATATATATTTATGTATCTGATATCATAATAGAATTAGAAGAGTGGATACTAATAGCAAAAGCTTAAATGGCCGCCAGATCTCAGCTAGCGACGCTCTCTCAGCTCTGCGCTTCTGCTACCATCTTTCAAGTAAGCTACTGACTTTATATATGTATACATATATAGATATATATCTATATATATATATCTTTCAACTTGGCAGGTGATGCCAGTAAAAACAAGAGGGGGTTTCAGCATGTCTTTCGTTGTGTAGTTATTGTAGTTGTTGTTTATTATCTATAACTGCTTTATTTATGTTCTTTTTGTTTTGTTTGCTGTTGCATTTCTAAAATTTCGATACAAACATTTGATTATACATATATATATATATATGCATATATATAAGATATATGATTGTATTTATATATATATACTTTTGTTTTTGTTATTTTTGTTTTCAAGAAGTTGAATTTCGATTTTTGTTTGGGCGTCGTTCGAAAAACGTCACAAATTCGTACGTTAATAATGTTTTTTGCTTTTTGTTTGATTTTTCTTTTAATTATTTTGTTTGGTTTTTTTTATTTATTTTTATTTTTGCTTTGTTTTTTGTTTTTGTTTAACATTTTTGTGTTTTTGTAAGTTTTGGTTTTTGTAACATAACTTTTGGTTTTGGTTCAAACTTATTGTTAAAATTTTCGTAACTTAAATTTCACGTTCTGTTTTTTGCACTTGTCGCAAAAAAATTTTGTTAAGTATAAGACGCGATTTTTGATTAGAGTAGTATAAAGATTTTATTTAAATTTGTTTGGCTTTACTCGAACTAATTCTTTAAATTATGAACAAAATTTCGATACGGCAAAAAATTGAAAAAACAAAACGAAAATATTATTAAAAATCTTTAAGAACTTTGCCTACTTCTTCTTTGCTTTTTTACTTTTGCTCAAAAACCAAAAAAGAAACAAACAACAAAAATGAAAAAAAAAAAAGTTTTTTGTTCTTCTGTTTTGCCAATTTTTGCGTCAAAATTTTTCTGTACAAAAAAATTAGTAAATTATAAATAAAATATCATTAATGCTTATAAGAAATTTTGAAAAATTATAAACAATTTGTGGCTACTGCCGCTTTGGTAACTTAAAAAAATATTCCAAAACAATTTTAAAAAATATAATTATAAAAATAAACATAAAACATTTTGGTAACAGTAGAAAACAAAAACTCAGTAGCTCCGTAGCTTTTGTTGGGCCAGATCGTGTTCTTTTTTTATTTTAGAATCGAATCAAAAAATTTTGGTAATTTTATTTAAGTGCTGTCGTAAACAAAACAAAAACCAAATAGAAACAAATTGTAATTCAAACTATTTTCAAGAAGTTTTCTACTTTTGCCTGCGCTCGTTTTTTTTTCGCACAGAAAACGGAAAATCAAATATTGTTTCGATTGCATTTCTTTTGTGGCAAGGAACAGTTTGCCAGTTGAGCACTTGCTGCCCAAAATAACTTTAAGGTAAATTATATCAACTGAATGATCATTAAAGAAATGTTAGCGTTTGAAATTTCGATTGCACAACCTTTTTCAAAAAACGTAGATCAACTTCTTTACAAAATATTGTAAGAAAATTAAACAAAATCAATGAAAAGAAACGAAACGAAAATAACAACATAATACAAGTAATTTAAACAGCGAAAAACTGAAGAAATATTCGAAATCAGAAGCAATTTCATTGAAAACATTGCCAAAACTAAACAGTTTTCACACACACACACATACACACGTACACAAGTTGGGAACTAAAGTACAGTTACAAATATAATTGCAAAACCGTTTGGTAAGCGAAAAGGTTTAACGTTAGCTCGGCTCAACATTGACAAACAGTTGGCCTGGCCTTGTGTGTTGCATTCCACAAGCCTTCAATCAAGTTGTTGGAGAAGACAGGCAAGGATTAACACACCACAATGGGACGTCTAATAAAGGCTGGCAACGACTACGTTTCGCTGCTGGCAATGCTGCCATTCGCTGATTGCTTCGATATTTTAATAAAGGTCGACAGAGCTTAATGCACTCCGTTTGATTGTTTGATGTATAGTCGATAATGCGTGTAGTACATAAACTAATACATACACACGTTCCAATGTATATGCATATATGTACATATACATATTGCTATATCTATGTGTATGTATATGCAAATTTATGAAATACCTAGAGTAAAAGACAGATCTGTAGACTTATACATACACATAATATGCCATATAAGAAGTTAAAATATGTAGTTAGATTATAGTTGTAAACAGATCTGGTCACATTGATTCACACTCGAATTATTGAGTTAAAATTTTTGTTTGAAACTTAGTTTTAAATTAGCTTTAAAGTACAACAACGATAAATGATATGTTACAAAGGCATATATATTATGTATATATACGAGTATATTATATACTTTAAAACAGACAGAGCGAGTTAGATAATTTTTAAAAAGAGTTAGACAGATAGACAGAGAGATAGACAGTTAGAAAAAGAGATAAAGACAGATAGTTAGATAGATAGAATAGAGATATAAAGTTAGAAAACAACTAAAAAACAAAAATTAACAACGTTCTTGAACAACATCGAGGTACAAAAACATCAATAAGTAAAAAACACAACATCAAATACAAACGCACACACACACACATACACGCATAGAAAAAAAAAAACAAAAAGAAAACCAAATTTCTTTGCCAAAATAAATGTAAGCACGTCGGAATGCAAAATCAAAACAATCAGTGAAACGAATATAATATTATTTCTGTTATCGGTTATCTGTTTTGGCTTCATTTCACAAAAATATCGAGTCGACTATAGTAAAATGATTATATCGCATCTTCCGCAGGTTCCTCAGCAAATGAGCATCAAGCACTGATTCAAGCTAAATCCATTGTCTCGTTGTTTGTTCTGTGCAGTACTCGCTGCTGAGATGGTCATCATCGGCCTACTCGTTACTCGTTGCTTTACGGAGTTTGGTCTATCTTACTCGTTACTTTTACTTTGTTTACAGTCTTTTTGAGCTCACCTGTTTCTTACTTTTTGTTTTAGTTTTTTTTTTTTTTTTTGACGGCTTACTAAAATGAATGCAATTTGAATATGAACTTCTAAGAATGGCCATTTCCAAAATTTTGAACAAAAAACAAATTAAATTCTAAGACAATAAAAATCAAGAGTAGAGTAAACATACATACAGACAAACATACAATACATACATATATATAAATATGTATTATTGAAAATTTCACATATAATTATAATAATAATAACGAAAATAAATACATTTAGCTTATGGAAAAATAGAACACACACATTTACCATTTACATAAACGAACAACGAACGAACGATTTATGTAAAAGCGTTCCACATTTAGATAATACATAGATATATCATAAAAAAATACATTGGTATGTATACGTGTATATGTATGTGTATGTGAATGTGTGTGAGTGTATATGTATATAGCATCAATGTTGTTAATTTGATTTTGTTTTTCTTTATATTTTTATTATTATTTCGTTGGTTTCATTTTTTTTCCTCCTTATTTTTTTTCATCGTGTAACTTTAAAAAACACCAAAAGCGCTTTAGTACGATATTCTTTTTGTTTATAATTAATGCATTTTTATAGATAATAAATGTATATATATTTTTTTTATTAATTGCACAACGTTCAGAGAACATTTTTGGTTTTTACTGGACCCCTCTTGTTTTATTTTATTTTTTTTTTAAGTTGAATTGATTATATACTAAGCAAATGTTTGCTAATTCTTCTTTTTCTTCTAAGCTTTTCTTGACTGTTTTTTTCGTTTTAATTTTTTATATCATAGGTTTGTTTTGATTGGGATTATTATAATATAGTATGTAAAAGCACAACACACAGTTAGACACATTGAAATATATTAATAGATATTTAGATATAAAGAGAGAGAGAGAGACACATAGAGAGAGAGAGAGAGAGAGAGAGAGAGCTTAGAGCGAGACAGATAGCGTGTTAAACAATGACAGCAAGAAAAGTAGCACAAATTACATATATATTTTAAGTATGTAGCATATTTCAAGTATTCAAATCAGCGAAAAAGGAAAACAGAAAAACAAGAAGAAGAAAGTAAAATTATTAAATATTTCACTAGCAAAACATATGCAAGGTAGTTTTTTAAGGTAGTTCCTATGGCATAAGAATACTTAGTATAAAATACAAGATTAAAAAACCATATGTCAATTCAAATAGCGGGAAAGTTCTCAACTCGGGAATAGTCCAAATTTGTGTGCAGTGAATTTTGATCAAATTTGATTGGCCAAAATTTATGTTCAATCGTTTTTTTATTGTTTCTTTTTGAATTTGATAATTTTGTGATGGTTTTTTCTTTTGTGTTTATACGGTTTTGGTTTTTTTGTTTTTTTGTTTTTAAGCGCAAAAAGTAAGTTAGGATTCATGTTTTTTCTTTTGGTATTTTAGTATTTTTGATGTTTTGTGGGAGAAGGTTTTTGATATAATATATAAGCATGTTGGTATTAAGGGCAAAATAACCAAATAACGCATGCAATGCAATCATATAATACAAGTTTAAGCTACAAGTTGCAATCAGTATTACTTATATAAAAATATTCGATTTAAAATGGTAATATACGTTGTTGTTATCTGTGTGTGTGTGTTTTAAGCCTATGCATGTACATAAAAACAAAATTTTATTCAAATTAAAAGACAAATGTGCAAATAACTGAAAGATATATATATATATATACAGTTGGGAAGGGTTAATGGGAAAGGAAAGTCTTGGACCAACACAAGAGAGCGCACTATAAATAAAAACAAACAGAGAAACTTCCTTATAGAGAAGAAAGAAACCTAGCAAATTGTGGATAACTAACAGATAAGTTATGCAGAATTCAATGCAAATATTGAAGTGCTGCTCATTTTTCTTTCTATTCGAAATCGATAGTACTATGCATAGAAAGAGAAATAATTTCTTTACTATCTTTTTGCTTTCGGATTAAAGTAGTTGGCAAAGCTTGTTGGCCCAGTGGTCAAGCGTCCAGTGCACCACTAACTTAGAAAGCAAATTCTGTAACAGCTAAGTATATACATACATACATATATGCAGACATATGTACATAGATGTTGGCCATGTTGCGTGATTTGCCTTTTAGCCGACCTTGTGTGTGTGTGTGCACTAAAAATTTCCATTAGGCAAATGGCAGTGTCGAGTTGTGCGGATTTGGGGCGGTTTTTTGAGATGGGTGTCGCCACAAACGGAATGCGGCATATTATTCAATTCAATAAGGCTGCAGCTGCAATCTGGGTCAACACACAAACATACACATACACATACACATATGCACATTTGTGGCCAAAAAGCCAATTTGCATTACCCACAGCTGGCCAACATAATGCAGGCCAACGAGATGCTTACACTTAAGCAATTGTTTTTCTCCCATTAAACGAGACAGAAACAGAGAGAGAGAGAGAGAGAGAGAGAAGGAGAAGGAGAGAGAGGTTGTAGTAAGCCACATGTCATTGAACTGGTTGCAAATGCAACACGCCACCATTTTTTTTGGGCTAATGGAATCATTATCATCGCCCCAGACGACAGTTGACTTGCGTACTCGAGTCCCGACTCTTAACACTTTCCCTCCCGCCGCCTCGCAACCTTCTCTCGGTCATTCAGGCATATCAGCCATTGAGTTTTATGTCCTGACTGCGTCTATCAGCCCAGCGTCCACCCGCTGCACCAAACAACGCCCCATCCAAACGCAAAAGCCTCCATGTCAATGTCTGCGTCATCGTCTTGCAACTTTTCGTCGTCGTCGTCGCCGTCGTCGTCGTTGTCATCGTAATAATAATCAAATATCGATCGATGTGCGTCTGGTTTTGGTTTTTTGGGTTCTTGGCACGAAAATTTTTGACGGTCGTCGGCCGTCTCATGCTTCTTCTCCTTCCCTTCCAGTTTTACTTGGCATACCCTGGCTTGCTTGTCTCAAAATGTTAAGGCCACAAAATAGTAGATTTGCAACATATTGAAGTCTTGTATAAGTTGCAGCTTAATGCGTTATGTTTAAGTTAGGTTTCAGTCCACATTTGAAACAATTTAACTTTATTTCTTTATTTCATCTTCGGCAGATAATTATTGTTTCTTTGGTTTTCTGTTTCTGTTGCAGTTTTCTTCTTCGTCTTTTTGTTGTGTTGTTTTTTTTTTTAGCAGACTTTTGGTTTCTTTTTTGCCAGCTTTTTGTTGGCTGCACTTAAAGCTTTTTTGTATTTGAACTGCTGCAGTTTGTTGGTTTCCACATTTTTAATATAAATATTCGCATATTTTTAATGAAACTCGTTGCACGGCCCTTTTTAAGCCAGATGCCAGATGCCACCTGCCCAATTGCTTTTGCTCATTCCACTTTATCGCACCCCCCCATCCAACCTCTTTTATCACAGCCTCACATTTGCTCTTGTTGCAAAATAGCCGCCAAAATAGACGCAATAGATGACGCATATGACGCATCTGGCAAGAGTAGACGCACCCACACACACACACGAACACATGCACAGATAGAAGACCAGGGGGTGCAGAATTTGCTGGGACTGGGTTAAAGGATAGGGATAGCAGAAGCCGTTAGAGCGGAAGCGACTATTTGAAATATTTTTTCGTAATATTTTTGCTCAAATTATTATGTATTGTTATCATACTTCTCTTTTTTTTTTTGTCTGAGTAACAACAACAACGACGACGAAAAAGAATAGCAATGCAAAAACACACACACACATACTAACTGCAGTTGGCGCACGAATGTATGCAACAATATTTTAACTGCTGCCTTTTTTGGGCCTCTTCGTGTGTTGTGTTCTAGCATATGGAGAGAGAGAGAGAGAGGGACAAGTTAAGGAGGGGGGTTTGGTTGGTAGGTAGTGTTTTTGGTTTGGCAGCAGAGTGTGTTTTGTGATATTATCCTACTGTTTTTTTTTTTCCCATTTTTTTTTGTATTATTTTTGTTTACTTTTTTTGTTGTGTAATTTATATTTTTTTGTGTATGTCGTTTGACGTTTTGGCTACGGGGGCTTCGTCTGTTGTGGGTTGCGCTTTGGCTGATTTTTAATAAAAATAAAATATATAGAAACACACGTACACACACACACACAAGCACATGTGCACAAAATGCGAATAGCTAAAGTAGTCAAAAGATAAAAAACAAAAAAGTAAATAAAATGAAAGCAGTTGAAACAAAAGTCAGCCATTTTGCATGCGGATCGCAATAGGCAAAATAAGAAGAAGGTCGAAGAGAAGTAGGCGGATAAGAAATGCAGTTAAGTCACACTGGCTTTAAGCAATCATGATTTCAAACCAAAAACTTAGAAACAGCATCAACAATTAAGTCCTTAGAGTTTAATCTGAAGAGATTATGTGAATCAACAAATGTTGCAATTAATTAAGGGCAGTTTAATGCAAGCATTTGGTGAAAATTTTCAGAAATCGATAACATTCTTATCGATAATTATGGACATAAGAATGTGTTTACACACTTTGACGGACGCAAAAATATATATTTCATTTCCATTTGATTTGCCCAAAAGCTCCCTTTAAGCCTTTTGCAAACAGTCCGCAAGGCTCGAGCTATTAGCAGCTTTATGATGAAAACTCTACACCTACCAACTGTCACCCCGCAGCACCCCTGTTGCATTGCGTTAACCACCGTTGGCTGCCCGTTGGGCGTCTCTCACACTCACTCCAGTGGCCCATGGTGCTATGCCCAAAAACAAACTGGGCAAAACTGGCTGGGCGAAGAAAAAAATAAAACACACGAACCACTTGAAAAACTTTGCAATCAACGCGGCGCACTGATTACAATGCCCAAGCAGCGCTGTCAACGTCGCCGTCGGCGTGGGGGAGAGATTGGGTGGTGTGGAGTGCCACATAAATGTGCAATGTGCGTCGAGTTTTTGCAGAAGTCAAAGTGCTAGCTAACACACACACACACACACACACGCGCGCACACAAATACATTTAGAGCAGGCAATATATTTTCGCTTTGGCATTTGTTGCGTGTATGTGTGTGTGTGTGTGTGTGTGATTGACAGTTGTCCCATTGATAGCGAGTATTTAGCAAAGAAATCCAGAGGGTGGAGGGAGTGTATGATATGTTTTTTCCTCGTCCGTTTTCATATTTTGTATAATTTAAATCAAAAGTTATGCACAAAAACCAAAATAACGCAAAAAATAAATAACTTTTTTTTACGCGTACGTTGCTAAGAGTCGGGGGGGAAGAGAATTAGAAAAGCAGAAAGGGAAGACGGCGATGACGTTGCATAAAATGCAAGCACAACACACTCTCACACACACACGCTGCGACAGTTGAGAGGCTGCCTAAAGGTATGCTACAAAAAAATGAAATTCATAACGACGACGACGACGCAGCGATGACGAAAGCAGCATGAAAAATAAAAAAATCTTTGGAAGCAGCGGCAGCAGCGTCAGCAGGGGTGAGAGGAGTGAGTAAGCAATGCAAATGAGTAGAGCGAGAGAGAAAGAGCGAGCGAGGGAAAGGGAAAGGGTCGTGACAAGTCAGACGAGTGGATGAGCGAGGCTTACGAAGCAAAAGTAAATAAAAAAGAAAGATATTTGTTTCAAAATTAAATACGCGTTTGTCTAAGTGTAACTGCCAGCGTGTATGTGTGTGTATGTGTGTGTGTTTTTTTAAAGAAAGCAAAAGTTGTTGCTGCTGCACGTTGATTTTTGTGTTTTTGCGTTATTATTATTATTATTATTATTATCCTTATAAATTGTAGACTTGCTCAAGCAAATTTTGGAGCGAGACAGCAAATCGAAACACTCACACACACACACACACACGCGAAAAAGGAAAATGAAAGTGTAAAAGCAAAAGTATTTATGATGCGAACAAATGCGGCTGGTCTGCATGACACACACGCACAAAGGGAGAAAAAGAGAGAAAGAGAGAGATAGCTGACATCTGCATGTGCATGCGTGTATGTGTGTGTGTGTGTGTGTGCGCGTCAACATCAACGTCCGACAACGACTCCAGACGCGTGTGCATTTCGTTTTATGCATTTTCTTCGTTGTGTTTTTTTTTTTGTTTGCTTTCTATTTTTTTGGTTTTTGTTTTTTAGATAAATTTTTATTTGAATTTATGCACATGTGCGTTTCCCGTGTGTGCATGTGCTTGTGTGTGTGTGTGCATGTAAATTGCATATGCATAGCCGTGTGTGTGAATGTGTGTGTGGATGTGTTTGTTTGGAATTCGAGCGTTACCCAATGTTGTTTGTGGCTTAAAAAGGATATATTCGGCTTTGGCTTAAGTTTGTTGTTTGGACGAACCGTTTGTTGATTTGCTTTCGATAGCTGTTTGCCTTTGGCTAAGGACGCTGCAAGTTAACGATAACTTATCGATTATCGATAGCTGCATTTTGATCGCTATCAATATAGCTTTGCTACGGAGTAACAACAAAATGCTATCGATATGTTTTGAATCGATAAGTTTTGATAGATTTGAATAAAATGCTTGATGGCCGCATATTTGTACAGTAACTAGTCGGCTGTCACTGCCCCACACACACACACACACACACGTGCAACATCTCTGCTGTTGCCACAGCACCGTGACTGTGCGTCGCTTAAATTCGTCAAGCGTTGCAACAAAGTGCGTTTTGTACTTTTTCTTTGCAACGGTTGCGTCGTCATCGTTGCCGTCGTTGACGAGCACGACAAAAACAAAACAAAAAAAAGAGAAGATTAAATAAAACAACATTCGACACACACACACACACACACACACATACGCATACACAGGAGAGCCAAGAAATATTATAAAAACGACAGCGGCGAATTTTTGTTTGTTTTTTTTTTTGTTCACAAAATTTGCTCACTTAAAAAGGCAGAAGCGGCGACGACAGAATGCGAGTATGTCGAAAAAAGGGGCAAATGAAAAACAAAAAAACAAAAAAAAATACAAAGAAAATAATATATATATATACACAAAAATGAAAATAAACCGAATAAGCGAAAAGCCCAAGCGAAAAACAAGAAAATGTAATGTGAAAAAAAGAAGAAGAAGAAAAAAGAAATATTTGCCGGAAGCTAAATGTTTTGCCAGTTTTGTTGCACACACTGTGGCGCTGTGGCACCGTGGCGGCTGTTTACGAGCATGCTGATGAAGCCTTTTGGTATCCTTAAAGTACAGTTGCGTTCGCTGCGCCTAACAGCCTAAAAGCACGCTTCAGGCGTTTCCACTGGCTGCCCAAAAAGCAGCGGATTTAGTTGCAAGTTGCAAGGACACGTTGCAACGAAACTTTCTTTTCTGTTTTTCATGTTGCGACAGCGAACACGAGAGGGAAATCAATACGAATATTCGAAATTGAAAAATTGTTACGTATTTTATTAAATAATTTTTTAGTTCTTCTTTTTGTTGTTGTTGTGTTTGATTTTTATTATATTGCTTTTTGTGCCGACATTTTTCTCATTTGGCCGTGTTTGTTGCAGTTGTGTAATAAATTATTTGCAAACAAGAACAAAATTCAAAACACGAACCGACAAAACGATGAAAATGGTTCAAATGTTAAAAGTTTGATACCAAAAAAAAGGAAGAAGAGGAAGCTGATTCTCTATGCGCTTCTTGGCAAAATGTGAGTTTAGGTCACTAAATACGCTATGAAATATAATAGAATTTAACAGAGAAAGAGCGAAAGAGAGAGAGAGATAAAGACATAAAAATTATTTCCATAATTGATGAACGTTTCAAGTAAAGAGCATAAATAGTGTAGGGTATTTGCTAAATTGAATAGCATTGGGTCAAGTAAAGATGGCTGGGGAATCGCATGGGACCTCGGGCCATATTGAAAATTATAGTGTCGTAAACATGCAACTGCAGCAACAAGAAACAGCAGCGTTGCACAAATACAAAAAAAAACAAACAAAATTAAAATAGAAAACAAACAAAACATGGCAAATAAATAAAAATAAAAAATGTGGCCAGGCCGAAAAAAAAAAACCAAATAAACAAACATGGTCAAAGCGTATTGAAAAAGTGTGAGGGGAGAGAGATTGGGGGGGGGGGGGGGAGCGAATTGCAAGCGGAAATTGCTATCAACCTGTGTGTGTGTTTGTGTGTGAGGTAACGAAATCCGCTTGCCACACACACACGCACACACACAGTAAGAAAATAAAAGTACATTAGGAACCAATGCAAACTACACTAAAAACAAGTGGAAACCTTGAAGTCGGACACAACCGACTGCGGTATACTCGTTACCAGTAAAAAGAGCCCTGATTGCAAAGGAGTAAGGTTCTCCAAATCAGTTGAGGATGCCACCAGCTATTTTCATTTCAAATTTGATGACTCTAGCTCAAAGTTTTTAAAATGTGGCGAAAGGGTGCTGGGGGCGGAATGGGTAGGCATGGCTCTAAAATTTTGATGCAGATTTTTGGGATTTGCTAGTAGCTATCTGCTTACCAAATTTGGTAGTTCTAGCTGTAAGGATGAGCGAAATATGTGAATTTATCGGTTTTGGGTTATCGAATTTATCGAATTGCCAGCCCCCAGTTATCGTGCAATCCCAATCTTGACACTTTATCAGTCCCGGCGATAGATAAGTATATTTTTGGAAAGTTTCAAGTCTCTAGCTTGAAGGGTGTTGACAGAGGGACATTGCACAAACCCAATATACTCTTGACCTTCGGTAACGGGTATGAACATAAAAAGAAAGTCTGAAAAGTATTTAGAAAACAATGACATTTAGCTGTGCAAAAACTTATTGCTGCGAGTGTGTGTGTGTGTGTGTTTTTTTCAAGTGTAGAACTATGTATATAGTATTATATACAAGGATATGTGTTTGTATTCCTAGATAAGTTTGATAAAGTGTGTTTGTGTGTGTGCGTGTATTTGTGATAGATATACAAAATTACGGATACAAATGTAGATACGAAAAAATAAAGGCAATAACAGGGAAAGAAGGAACACTACACATTGAACAAAATAGGTAAAAATATCTATATATATATATATATATTTAAATATGTAGACAACGAGAGAGAGAATATCAACTGAATAACTAACATTAGAAAAATATGCACATATTTTAAAAGTGTTTGGTTTTTTTTGTTAAGCTTTGCGTGTTGAACAGAAAATTTAATAAAAGGAAAGTTTTAAGTATATATATATATTGGATATTGTATTGATTAAATATGGTATATAAATATGTATATACGTATATATATATATAGATAAAAAATATATATATATATAAGTATGCATATATAAAAATTCATAGACAAAGAACACGACGAAGAGCAAAAACATATGTTGAGTTTTGATTTGTTTTCTTTGCTTGATTTAGGTTTTTTTTTTTTTTAGTAATTGTTTTATAAAAGAGTAATTTAATAATATATATATATATATAAGTAGTAGTATATAAAAATATGCAATGTATATAAATTACAGACAATAAGAGGGAGCGAGAGAGACAGACAAAGTGTGTGTGATATATATATATATAGAGAGAGAGAGAGAAAGCAATATGTATTTATTTTTTTAAATTTAAACAGAGAATTTAATTTTTGAATTGGTTGGAAGAGAGTCAGATATAGAGCGTGTAGCCATATTATTAAGTTAGAACAAGTATAATAATATATTTTTGAAAAAATTTATTAAGCATTCTATCTGGTAGTAGCATGGTAGGGTCAATTTATGGCTCAGATTATTCTTTTAAGATCGAATTCATTTTCGTATTGACCTATCGAAGCAGCAAAAGCATTCACTGAATGGAATTTGGGCGAAAAGTTTCTGCATGGAATGGGAATTTTGTCGAATCAGCGTGAAGGGTTTTTTTTTTTTTTGAGGAATTTATTGCTTTGGAATGCGGCGAGCTTGCTGGGGGGGTTTGGTAAGGAAGGGGGGATATTAAATAATGCATCACTTACCGACTCGTGTGAGGCGCGATAGTCAAGGTCGCCGCCCAGTCCGCCGCCAGCTGATGCCGAACGCGGTTGCATGTGTCTACTGTGACTGCTGTTATCATCCTCACTGCAATCGATCTCTTTCTTGAGGCTCTGCAAGATCAAGAAAAACATAAATAGCGATGATTAAACAAGTAAGAAGGCTCTAGTAGGGAGAGCCCGACTAGAATACACCCTGAACCCAGTTGCAATAAATAAATTACATTTATATAAGACTTTGGTTAACTAACCTAACTTTAATCGATTAAGTTCAATATCTCCGGTGTTTCTTTACCGATTTGGACGAAATTTTCAGAAAAGTTCTATCATTATCCATTACTTCAATCCTCATTTTTACATTTTCAAAACTCGATATTTTATTGTTATCGATTCCATGTGTATATCGGAAACCAAAATAGTTATCGATAATTTGAAACACACTTGTTCTGCTCATGGTATAGGAGAACTTATATCCAAAATCTGAAGTCTCTAGCTCTTGTAGTCCCTGAGATCCACGCGTTTATACAGACGGACAGACAGACAGACAGACGGACATGGCTATATCGTCTCGGCTGTTGATGCTGATCAAGAATATATGTATTTTATGGGGTCGAAGATGCTTCCTTCTACCTGTTACATACTTTTGCACAAAACCATTATACCCTTATTTACCCATTTTATGGGTTAAGTGTATAAAAATAACACTAAACATGGATTCGAAGTGTTGAAGATTGATTCTTTGGATATTTTTAGATGCTCGAGCGAGCTTATGGGAATCCACTCACCAATGGCACCGATTGCACTGGCAAGAGTCCGGCTACGGCGCCGGGATTCATTAGGCTGCTGGATCGTCCATCGGCGGCATTGCTGCCGTCGCGCGACGAACGTGACGCTGGACGCGCTGATAGGCTAAGATCGGAGGCGCCACCGCCACAGCCACCGCCACCGCCACCACCTGGTGTCGAGCGAGCTGATTCAATGGCGGCCGCTGCATGGGCGGCTGCTGCGGCGGCGGCATGGGCGGCAGCTGCGGCCGCTGATGATGAGGGCATCGTTATCAGCGGCGATGGTATAACGGTTGAGCCCGTTGAGAGATCGACACCGCCGCTGCTCATCTTCATGTTGAGGCCCATATCGTTGCTGCTGTTGTCCGCCTCATCATCATCATCCAGATCCATTTCATCGTCATAATCATCGTCTAGCACTTCGGTTTTGGGCTGCAGTCCACCGATGCCAATGCCCGGCGAATGAAGCAGTGATTCGTGGGCCACCGATGGCAGCGCATCCTCATCATCCTCATCGTCATCCTCGTCGTCATCCTCGCCCCCATGCGCTCGCCTTGCACTATGATGCGCAATGCGCTGGGCAATGTCACGTGCGGCCGCTGCCGTGGCAGCTGCAACAGCGGCTCGAGAACGATCCACAACAATCACATGGTCATCCATCATATCGTCCAGCTCAGTGTCATCCGGCTGATTGCCATCGTCGTCATCATCATCATCGTCATCATCATCATCATCGACGGCAACAATAATATTATGGGTGCTCTGCTCGGCTGCTGCTGCTGCTGCTGCCGATGCGTTGGCTGCGCAGTCGCCGTTGCTGCCGCTGGGCGAAAGTTGCGCTGAGGAGGTGGAGCAGGTGGCCTTCATTTGGTTGCTGCTGCTGTTGTTGCTGCTGTTGTTGTTGTTATTATTACTGCTATTGTTGTTGTTATGGCTGCTGCTGTTGTTGTTGTTGTTACTGCTGCTGCCGCTGCTACTTTTGTTGTTGTTGCTGTTGCTGCTGCTGCTGCCGCTGGTTGTGTTGTTGGTGTTGCTTTTGTTTTTGTTGTGGCTGCTGCTGTTGCTGCTGCTTGTGGCGCCCTCTGGCGGCTCAACAGCCGCAGTGGCTGGTCTTTGATAGAGATCTAGCGGCATTGGTGTATCCTCATCCAGATCCTCGTCCTCGCCCAGCTGCAGCTGCCCTTCGCCAACCTCCTCGAGCTCATCGTCCTCATCATCCTCATCATCCTCATCCTCATCATCCTCCAGCAGCTCAATGGCCGTTGCTGTGGCGCCACTGCCTGCTGGCCGCTTTGGCGGCGTTGGACTGCAACGTTCGCTTGCCTCACGCTTCGACGCTGACTCCGTAGCTGTTGCTTGTGTTGTTGTTGCGGTTGTGGTAGACGCCGCTGTTGCTGTTGCTGCTGCTGCTGCTGATGTTGTTGTTGTTGTTGCTGCGGTTGTTGTTGTTGTACTATTTGCGGAGGCACTATTACTGCTGCTACTGCTACTCCCGTTGCCGCCACCCGTTGTTGTTGCTGTTGTTGTTGCTGCTGCTGCTGCTGCTGCTAATGTTGCTGTTGCTGTTGCTGCCGCTGCTGTTGATGATGCTGAGCTGGTTGCTGTTGCTGCTGTTGTGGCATCAAGTGCTGCTGCTGTTGGACTATCGGCCGTTTTGCTGGCACCGCCCGACTGCGAATGTGGACGCAGTCGATCTGGTTCCCGTTCGGGTTCCCGCAGCGTCGTATTTTGATTTGTCATCTCGGCTAGGCCCTTAACCTTAACGAACAGAATCCAAAATCAATTTGGTTTTTTGTCTAAGTATTTAATGAAGTTTACCTTGAGTGATTCGGCTGTCTTGAGCAGCGCTGGCAACTGGCAATACTGCACGTTCACCTCGCCCTTGTACATGAATTCAACTAATGTTTGAAGCTCGGCAAAACGGACGTCCTTCAATATCACAATTGGATGTGGATCGGAGTGCTGCAGAAACAGGCTCTGGAAATACGAGGAACAGGCCGAGAGGACCACCTGCAAAACAAACAAATCAACAAATTGTTAATCAAGTCATAAAAAACTCTTTGTTCGTATTGACTGACTGACTGTTATCAAAGCAAAGCCCGAATGGTATGACATAGAGATCTTATTATATCACAAAATCAAAGCGCATTAATCATAGATGAAGACTAAGATTGGGCTTTTCCCAAAAAGCTAAAGCTAAAGGTCAAAGTTTACAGTTTTGGCAATTTAGAACCATCAGGATATAAGTATATGTCATTGGAAAACTATTTAAGCGTTGATTTCCAGAAACTTATGTAAAAAAATAGTTAATTTTGGCTATGCCAGGACTATGATACCCTTCACACATGGATTACTATTTTTTTTTTTTTTTGATAGTACGATATGGTTAATTTATATGGTGGCTATGTCGTAGAATGCTCCGATCGAAATGAAATTTCATAGTGAACAAACCCGACATGATCTAAGCAATCTGTGAAAGATTCACCAAGATCGGTTCAGCAGTTTGGCCGGAAATCGTGTTGAAACAAACAGACAGACGGACAGCCGGACGGACGGATACGCGGAAATCAATTCCTGAGCTCGTCCTGATCATTTTGGGGTCTCCCATCGTTCCTTTAAAGCGTTACAGATTCATGACAAACTCAATATACCCTGTTTCACATGAGTGAAGGGTATAAATATTCAAAAGCTTTAAGCAACAAACTTGGCAAATTTCATGTAAAAACCCAATAAAATATAAGTTAAAAACAATTTGGAAAAAATTTTTTTGCTGGCGGAACGGATGAGAAATGCCAATTCACTTATGCGAATATCCATTTGAGCTCAAATTAACTGTCAGAAACAAGTTGCAGTTAATCGATAAAAAATATCTATGTATATCGATTGCCCATTAGAAAGCAACACAAACTGCAAGCTTGCGCCCAAGAAAGAATAGGAGGAGTGAGAAGAAGCAGAAGAAAAAAAACATTTATTAGATTTACGATCAGCACAACGAGACCGCTTTGAAGATGCAGTGCAGCGTAGTTGGACTGAACTGAACTGAACTGAACTGGTCAAGTGGCTGCGGGCGTCAAGGCGTGAACACGCCACGAATGACAATGCGCTGTGGCAGCAACTGGAATGAGAGCAGCAACTGTTGCTAGTTGCTGCTTGTAGCAGCAACAATCTGGTCGCATATCTGTCGATTTTTATGTGCGCTTGCACGCCTTGGGGTATGCAATACAGACGCAGACGCAGCCAATAGAGAGAAGGTGAGGCAACAACAGGGCGAATGTTGTAAATTTTCATAGCTTGGCAAATTGAAAAGGCGTCGGCCTCGCATTTCGCATATTGTAGTAGTAGTAGTCGATTCCGGTCCGTTGTCCAACTGCAGCCGCCAACTGCAGCCTAATGAGCTTTTGGCCACGTTTTCGGCAGAAAGAGAGAGAGAGAGAGTGCAATCGAGTTGCTAGCTGCTCCTTTGGCTTCTTTGGCCGCCTGTCACGCGCCGTTTGCGCCAGAATTTATTTTAAAAAAATGCAATCGCCGCACACACGCCCCCAAAAAAACAGCCAGAAACTAAAATGAGCGCTAATAAATTCACGCGCATATTAGTCGGGGTTGCGGGGGCCAGGAACTAAACTAAACTAAACTCGACTCAACGCAACTCAACTCATCTGGGGTGTCGTCTCGGGCGCGTCTGTGGCATTAAGAAAATCGAATTTCCTGATTACAACTAGGCAGAGTTGCGGCAGAGAAGCAGAAGCAACAACAACTACTACTAGAAGGCGGCACTGTCCAGAGCGGCGCAAATTGGCAACACTTTTAATTGAACGACGCTGGCTGCGTTGTCGCTGGCTGCCTCGTTGTTGCAGCTATGCAGCTATAGCTGTTATTATTAACATTTGCCGGGGCATAACGCCCCCAAAGCTAATGAACGCCAAAGGCTTTGAGTTTCTAACGCCAGGCAAAAATAATAAAAATAAAAAAAATGTTGCATGTAATTTGCAGCCAAATAGTCAACAACATAAATTGCAATAGATTACAGGGTGAAGGGTAAGGCGAGGCAGATCATCATACATAAACTCAACTATTGCTTATAGATTGCGTGTCTAGTTTGTATGTTTGTATGTATGTATGTATGTGGGCGTTGCAACTTTCCCCATTGCTGCGCTACTACTAAAAATCGTCAGCAAATTTAAATGAAATTACAAAAGGCAGCCAACGCCTTACCTTAGCCAAATGAACTGGAACTGTAACTTAAAACGAGTTGGCTACAACAACAGATCCGAACGGTGGCAAAATGTTGTAACTGCTACCTGCTACAATTTGCAGCAAGGGCAACTACACATTCTACAGATCATCATTCAAAGGCATAGAGTTGGCCTTTTTTTTTGTCATACGAATATTTTAATTCTGTTCAAGAATTAATAAAATGCTAAAAGATGCCGCGAATTTGGTTTGGGCAAAGTTTAGCTTAAGTTAAATGCAACAAACATTTTTTTTTTTTTTTTGGCTGGCAAAAAGCCGCTTAAGTAGGCAAACTAATGGGAATTGCGTCCGTTAAAAAAGGAGCTAAAATCTACGTAGATTAACATAAGTAAAGCGAAGTAAAGAGAGAAGATTAGGATTTAAATGAGAGTGAAGTCGAACCTCCGTATAACGAATTTTCTATACAACGAAGTCAGTCAAAAACCCATTGAGATTCGTTACATGGAAGTTTGACTGTATAAAAGAATCATTATCAAGCTTAAATAGTTAGTTTGGACTAAACATAGAGTTTAAGTCGATTTAAATGAGGCGTTTTATTGTTGTTAGCGAAAATCAATAAATTTTGAATTGTGCTATAATTTGTGCTATAATTATACAAATATTTGCCATAATGCAGATTATATAGATTTGCGGACATTACTCGTACAAGTGCGGGAGAGCAGCCTGCAAAATGGATCAAAAGATTACAACAAGAATCCCACAAAAAAGAAAGAAACGTAAAGAAAAACAAAAGCAACAACAAACGAAAAGAAGCTAATAACAATGTTTGGCTCGCATCACAGAGCCCTGAGGATGGGCAGGCCTAGAAGGAGGGGGGGTTTTTGGTTTAAGGTGGGTGCAGTAGCTCTCTCTCTCTGTGTGTGTGCGCAGCATCAAAAGGCAACAGCAACAGCAACTGTTGCAGCTGCAGCTTAAATTATATTAAGACATAAATGCACGCAGGCCAGGCCTGGCGAGAGAGAGACGGGGGCAGGCAGCAAATGGGGGAAGGGCGGTGGTTCGGTTGGGTTGGGAGTTGTCCTAATACAAGTTGTAAGTCCAGGTTCAAGTCCAAGCCCCTCTTCTTACCACACCATACACGAATGGCATAATCAACAACAACAACAACAACAACAATGAAAAGATGCCGCTTGCGGCAACACAACACAGAAATTGCAGCAACGATTATAGCTAAAAATCTATGTATGTATGTTTGTATGTATGTATGTATGTAGTGAAGGCGATATGCAAACATAATAATTTGCATTTTTCGCCGCAGTGTTTTTGGCGACGCAACTTTGGAACTCTGATGGTGGTCAAGGCAGCAACAACAACAACAACAACAATAACAACAACAACAACAACTAGCAGCAGCAGCAGCAGTAGAATATTTTAAGGGTGTGGCCATAATAGAAATGTTAACCTTTTGCAACCGAACGACGCTTTTGTTGTTGTTGCTTTGGTTTGCTTTGTGCATTAAGTTCAGTTGGCAGAGACGTCACACCTATATACAAATGTGTGTGTGTGTGTAGTTCCTTCTCATTCATACACACACACACACGCATACGCCCTGTTGCGACGATTTGTTGTTTGAGTGCCATAAAATCACGCTGCCTGTCAAACTGTGACTAACAAAACTGTCGAATTCGATTTGCGTTTGCGACTTTAAACATTTTCCTGGTTCTATGTACTTAATATCTCTTTGCTAAACTAGAAGCAAACTCGCAAAGCTTTTGAAAATCGGTTAAGTTTTGACAAGCTTTTAAAAGATTCGATTCCGGTTCGATTCGAGCGAAAATGTTAAGTATTTTTTTGAAATTGGCAAATTTTGAGCAATTCCTACTTGGCAAGAATATTTTGCGTTATGAACTGACAATATCAAATGACAAATGATGTATGTATGTATGTTTGTATGTTTAAATCTATTCTGCAAAAGCTTTGTCTTTCAGCGTTGCTTCTTTTTGATGCTGATTAATTGCCTGAAGGGGAAGTTTAAGCAGCAAAAAAAAAAAAAATAATAATTAAAATTAAATACAAAAATACATTAAAAAAAAACTGTAGAAAAAAACAAAATATGGCATTTTTAATTCAACAACTGCGCTTCAAATCAAAATTGCGTTTTTTTTTTTTTGGTTTGAGTGTTTGCCGATTGTTGCTGCTTTTTAATTATTTTCTTAGAGCTCATTTCAGCACCGACGACGCGTCGACAGATAGAGAGAGAGAGAGAGAGGGAGATAGAGGCAGAGGCAGCAAGCAAGCACACATCACAAGTTGACCTTGATATTCGCATTCGCAGCGGAACCAACTTTGTGTGCAATCGTCTGTGTATGCAAGTGTGTGTGCGTGTGTGTGTGTATGCGAAACGGCGTTCAAAGCATTAAGCAAAAGCAGCGTCAACGACGTCAGCGCACGCAACGCAGCAGCTGAGCTGCTGAGAGCTTTAACGCCGTTTGTCGTTAGTGTAGCGTGCGAAACGACAGCAACGACAGAGCCAAGGCGATGTCGATGGCGAAGGAGGAGGAGGCGTAGGAGGAAGATGAGAAGAACTGAAGGCAAGGGCGCAGCGCGTTTGTAAAGCTTGCGAATGTGCGGGTGTCTATCCCTCCGTCTCTGTCTAGCTGTGTGTGTTTTCGTATTGCAAAAACGCAGGCAAAAATAAATAAATAAAATTAAAAATTATCTCATCAAATGTGGCAACTGTTTATTTTAAGTACAAATTATTTGTATTCGGAAATTTGGAAATTCTCTTCTTAATTTGCGTGCGTTAAATATTTATTTTTATTCATGAACATTATTTAGCCACAAATTAGAAATACATACATAAATGAATTCCATTTGTGAGCCATCAAACATCACGAAACACTCCTTTATTTTCAAGTTTAGTTTTTTCGTTATGCTTTTTCTCTTTCTTTTTTGACTGATTGCACGATGCCGGACGTTGGACGAGTTGCGCTAATGCGACGATGACCTTGGAATTAGTGTGTGCAAAAATCAAAAAGAATGAAAAACACAACGAAACCGAAACCAAAACGCAGCTAAGTGAATACAAGATGAAGAAAAAACAACAACAACAACAAAATCTACATAAGTTGATGAGTGAAGTCTCCAAATATGCGTGTGTGTGTGTGTGTGCCTGCATTCTATCGACCAAAAACTGTTAATTGTCAAGTTAGCTTTAAGCTCGTCAATTTGTTCAATCAGCTGTTAAGCGCGCGTCACACGCATGTTTATTTTTTGTTTTTGTTTTTCGTCTCACGCACATTTTGCGCTCCAGACACAGACGCGCCCCCGAAAAAACGAATAAAATGAAATACACGCAAAACATGCGTAAAGACAGCGACGCAATGTCTGACAATATGACGTCACAGCAAACAAGTTCGTGTGTGGAGAAGAAAAAAAAAAGAGCAAAACGCAATGCGCACAGCAACAGTCAACGCCGCCGTTGCGGTCGCGGTTGCTGTCGTCGTCGTTGTCGTTGTTGTCGTTGCTGTCTGCCCACTTGTTGCCGACGAAATGACGCACAAAACGCATAAGGCAAATTGTGTATGTTTTGCTTATATGTATGTATGTTTGTAGTTTGCTCTCGCTGCCGCTGTCGCAGTCGCTGCTTGCGTGTGATTGAACGAGTTTTATATTTATAATTCATGTATGTATGTTCATATGTATGTAAGCATTGACATTGAACTTGAACTTGAACGTTGCGTTGCTTTACACACCATTCGCAGCTTTTTGGCCTGTTGCTGATGTTGTTGTTGTTGCTTATCAACAACTTGTGCCGTTATCTGATCATACAAAAAGCGTGTGCGTATGTCCATACATACACGCATGTATATGTATGTTTATTTGTATGCAAGTGTGTATGTGTGGTGAAGAGTGTGGGGAAAAACACTATTCACCATCAAGGTCGAAAATGCAAATTTATGCGCACATGCGAAAGATTTATTTATGCGACGCCTGCGCTGCTGCATTGTTTACAATTCGTAATTAATTTATGGCTGAGGCTGAGGCTGAGGCAGTGGTAGCAGCAACAGCAGCAGGAGCAGCATCGGCAGCTGTGAAAGCTAATTGCAGGTAGTCGAGAACGGCGGGCGCCACACAATAGCGTCTAAATAATATCCGCCCAATGGTCAGCGCGCTAAGAATAACAACAACAACAAAATTTTCAAAAATACAAATGAAGAGAATTTTTAGGCAAATTGCTGCAGCGATTGCTGCACGCACAAAAGACGCGCCGGAAAGTCGCTCTCCTGTCATTCAGTCTGTTTTGTCTGCTTTTGTCATCATTGTCTAACAACAATTGCGTGCCGTTGTGTGTCGTCCTCTCTGTGGTCAGCAGCAGAAGTAGCAGCAGCAGCAGCAAAAAAAGCTTTTGTGGTCATTCATTTCGTAGGTAGCCGGAAGCTCGCAAGACAACCAACAACCGATGCGATGCGATGCGAAGCGATGCGTTCGAAGGCAAAGTAAACCCAACCAAACAAATGAAAACAATCGGCCAGCACTTGACCCGCCGAAATACCCCACACACACACACACACGCATGCACACACAGAGAAACACACGCATGCACACACAAAAGAGTGCTGTGTCTAAGCATTCTTCAAGGTCAGCAACGGGGCAATTATCCCACGCTAAGCAAAAGCTCAACTCAACTCAACTCAACACAAAAATAAACTCTTCCTCTTGCACATTGTTGAAATGTGAGCGAGATAGCAAGAGAAAAAGCATAAGCAAAGTCGTGCTGATATTGATTTGTGTTGTTGTTGGCTGTTAACAATTTGTTGCAAATTGTAAAATGTTGCCAGCAACATAATTTAATTGACGCCGTTATATGGGCACGACAGCAACAACAACAACAACAACATGCGATCAGATATTGAACTCGTTACAAGCATTTTGGGCAACGATTTGCAAGCGAAACCGGAAAGAGAACGTTTACCGTTGCATGTTGCGAAGAAGTAGTGCTGAAAATTCGTGGGTGCTGTGCAGCAGCGAGATGAGTGAGGGCTGCGAGAGTAATGGGGCAAGGGGGGGGGGGGGGGGGGGGTGCATGAGTGGTGGGGTGTGGCCAATTGGACCAATTGGTGTTAAGGGGAAAACTTTTAGAAATTGCTTGCAAATTTTCAGTTGAGAAACTATGAGAGACGCACGCCATCTAGCGAGAGGTAGCTGTAAACATACTTTTTTTATTACTTTATGTTTTAAAGTTAAATGTTTATGAAACAAAAATATGAATTTTGATGTGGAAAATTGTAATGAATATGTTTTTTTACTTATTACATTAAGTATTATGCGACACATAGTAAGGGAAATGTTCCAATGATGGACACTGTTCCTAAGTCGGACACCCGTTACATGCAATCAGGCTGCATCAAAAAACTATTCTACGATACGAAGTTTTTTTTTTACACCTTGAGATTCGGAAATCTTCGACTTGAGCAATCCTCTTTATAAGACTTTTCTAAGTACAATCTCAATTATATATATTTATTTCGCTTGATTGTGTGATTTGTGACCAAAAAATGAATTCTTGTTTGGACGCAATGATTACACTCAAACGTAATTAAGCAAATCTCTTAATATCAAACATGAAACAAAATGTTGCTTTGAAGCGTTTAAAAACGCGCCAACGCATGCGCGTTTTGTTCTTTTGAGTTCCTGTTGCTGACGTCACATTCGCCAGAGAGCTACATTTGTGCATAGTTTCGTTGCTGCTGTTGCTGCTGCTGTTGTTACCGGGCCACGCAGCTCGTGTCGTAGCTGACCTTCAAGCTGGGTTTTAATTTTTGCTGGCCTGGCCTGGCCTGGCCCGGCTGCGTTTTGCCTTTATTATTGTTATTATTATTATTGTTGCTGTTCTTGCTAGAAACTTATGAACGTTGTTTGAGTATTATGCCCGGGCTTGGTATGGAATGGAATGGATACTGCTGCTGCCGCTCAACAACTTTGCATCGCTGCTTGTGCAACAATTACTAATTATATACTATAAGCACACATACATTCACATACATACATACACACATACTATTATATACTAATGGCATAGCTAAGCCAGTCAGCCGACAACTGTTGCTACTGTTGCTGTTGCTGTTGCTTTAATGAGATACGCTGTATTTTTTGTCTTTCTCTAAACGCGTCTGTATCGCAGTTGTATACCACCCCTTCACCACCTCGTTTACCCAACCCCCCCTGCCTCTGCCATTCAACATTGCTAGGTGCGTTTGTGTGTGTGTGTATTTGCAGTTTTTATACATACGTATTTTTTTTTTTAAGTTTTAGTGTTTCTTTTTTTTTTGTTGTGCTTAAATATAAAGAATAGATATAAATCTGTTGAAAATGCGCATAATTATAGCTACAACAACAACAACAACAACAACAACAACACCTGGCCGTAGAGACCTGAGGCTTTAGTTCCAGCCAGACCCCAACGATCGGCGTCGCGTCGCCAGCGCGCAGTCGTGACAAGAAAAGTTGTTTATTTTAATTATAACTTTTTTTTTTTTCTGTTCTCTTCCGATTTTACTATATTTTTGTTGTTGTTGTTTCTATTTAAAAATTTATTGCATGCAAGCGATTACAAAAAAAAAAAATTTCTAGTTGATTTTCCTAGTATTTTTGTGTTAAGTATGAGTTTTTATGGAATCCTTAAAAAACTCTCAATTCTTAAGCTTCTTCAAATCCTTAATGCTTTTAACAGTCGAACTTCCATATGACGAAATTTTACAACAAAGTCAGAAATAAGAATCCTGCAGTTTGGCTCAGTCCCCTTGAGATTCGTTATACGGAAGTTTGACTGTAGCACCAAAATCAAGTTGATTTACTCATTAACTGAACCTGCCAACTTTTTCACTTCCTGCACATTCCACAGCATCGAGATAACTTGAAACAAAAAAAAAAAACTAACAAAAAAATCAAATGAAATATGACCAAAAAAAATTGGCAACAAAAAAAAAACTGTATAATTGACATGCAGACAAATGCCACAACGAGTCAAAACGCAAATAACTCAACATGCAAAGACACGAAAAATGGTAAAAATGACCAAAATTTTTTTTGGATCGCATCGAAATGTTGCGAATTGTAAATATGTGTTGTAAATTAACAATTATTGGTTATTAACATGACAATTTTATACCATTTTAATGCATGCTCCAGCGACAGCAACAACAACAACTGCAACAAACGTCGGCAAGTCGCATTTGAAGGCATTTAATTGAATGCGTGAATTGCTTTTGTTGATTGCAGCAGAGCCAGGCCGTCATCGTTAGATTCCAGTTCTTGTCGTTGTTCGTTGTTGTAGTTGTTGCCGTAGGTTGCATTGCTGGCCGCGTGAAAACGTGACGTTTGAGTGCTGCTCAGATTAACAGAGATTCGAATGTAAGAAGAAAAAACAGCAACAACAACAGCAACAAAATTGCACACAGCGAACGTTTTGAATATTTTTGTATAATTTTCCAATTTAAATTAACCATTTTATTGTTGTTGTTGTTGCTGTTGCTGTTGTCGATTTTTTTCCCAGGCCAAAAACAAAAACAAAAGTGCCGGCAGCAATATGCGTTGTTATTGTTGTTGTTGTGGAATGCATTGATATGCAATTGTTGTTGTTGTCTTGTTGTCTTGTTGTCTCAGCTCTATGCCATTGTTTCTATTGTAGCAACAAAAAAAAAAGTCAAATTGAAGCCAGTTTGCTGGTTTGCGGTGCATGCCATAATATGGTAATACAATCAATTGATTGCTAATTGATAATTATGGCAGCGAGTTGAGTTGTGCAATGCCCAAGCTAATCAAATCGTCTAATCGAAATTTGAGCTGGCAAAATGATTGGCAAAAAGTGCGCAACGCTTGCCAAAATGCAACGCAATACAAATACACATATGTATGTATGTATGTGTTTGGTTTAGTTGCCGTCTCTTATTAATGGCGAATGCAAGTGAAACGGCGTGGAAATGGCACAATATTTCAAAATTGCACCAATTGCACCGCATAATATTTCAAACATTTCAAAAAAAAAAAAAAAAAAAAAAACACTTCCTAAACTTTTCAGTTAACAGTTTATAATGAAACGTTGTTTCATTTCACTCGTTCCTCGCATGGAATACCTATATAAAGCTCTGTTTTCTCATTGTTACCTAAACTTTTGTGTTTTTTTTCCGATTGTTCCTACATTTATCAGCTTTTCCTTCTCTTAACAAATGAATTTTAAGCCTCTTTCAACAAGCCCTTGTTCCGATTCCATACTAGAAATATATAAGTACTCAGTGTTTCACTTCCATTCGTTCCCTTGCCGCCACAGTGACTCACATTCTGTGTTATAGTTAATGGGTTTCGGTGAATGTTGTATATCGTCTACCCATTTATCAACTAACATTCGTGTGTGTGTGTGTGTGTGTGTGTGTGCGACTAATTATCAAATTATATGGCATTGCATTTATATATATGTATGTTGGACCTGTCACGGCGCATTAGCGACATGCGGAACATGTGGCGAATGGCAAAATGTTGAACGCGGCGCATGCGCAATTCAATTGCATTACGCATACGCAACGTTGGCGGCCAATTAACAATTAATACAATTTACAGTTAACAGCAATCGGTTAATCGGCAAACTGCCTAATAATGGCCACCCACGTAATGTTGTTACCGTTACTTATTACAGTCGAACCTCCATATAACGAATCTCAAGGGGACAAGAAAAAAGATAAATTTTGTTACATAGAATGGGTTTTTGATTGATTCTGATTTCTGACTTCGTTGTATAGAAAATCTCGTTATACGGAAGTTCGTTATATGGAAGTTCGACTGTATTATTTTTGCTGTATTATGCGATTCAAGATAATTATAATAGGCTACCTTCAAAGCATTTGCTTTTTTTAAACATTTTTTTTTTTTGTTTTTTGTTTTATATTGAATCTTAATTAACTGTTGTTTAAGTTGCATTTTAGTTGTATTTTTTTTACATGTTCCATAATTAATTGTGTGCAATTATGCAAATCCATTGAGGTGTGGCTGCCACAGGCTACATTAGATACATATGCCACAAGAAGGTGCATTCTTATTAAAGGCATTTCAAACAACTTCTTCAAATTTGTTCCGCTCAACGTCTTTATTGTTGATCTTTCTGTTGGAGCATTTCAAATATCCGTTTGCCATTCTATATTCTTGTCTTTTTGTTTGCTTGTGACTTTGCATGCACTTAATAACTCCCCCCCTCTGCCCCAAAACACCCCCCTATAAAACTATCTGCATGTGTCTGCATAAAGCTTTCAACTGCTTATCAATGACAAGCAACAATTAGCGCTGCCAGCAACAGCCAACAGCCAACAGCAACAACAACACAATTCTTGGGTAGAAAAAATGCGTTATTTCGATTATTATCATTATTATTATTATTATTATTATATTGTTGTTACTTTTATTCGATATGAAAATTGTTGAATTACATTTTGTTTTTTTTTATGACAATTTACTTGATTTTTGCTAGGCAGGCAATTTGTTTTGTTGTAGCTACAATTGTTTGTTAGTTTATTGTTGTTGTTGTTGTTGTCTGACATATGTTGCAAGTTGTTGCAGCTGCCAATAGAGGCGGCCACGCTATGTTGCTGTTGTTGTTGCTTGTCAAAAAAGTGTTGGCAAGACTTACGAGCTGCTTTTTGTTGTTGTTGTTCATATTGCTGTTAAGTGTTTGCATATGCATTTTGACAAGAACAACAACAGCAACAACAACAACAATGGCATGTTGTTAAACATGTTGTATGCCACGCCTTTTGCCTATTCCAAAACCGCCCACTCGATCAATTTCTGTCTGCAAATTGACTTAGGCGCCAGGAGTCGAAAGCCCAAAAGCCAAAAGGATTAGCTCAACTCAATCAGCTCTTTAGCTCCTTTAGCTAACAAATCAGCTTAAGACAACACACACACACAGCCCCCGCCCGCTTGCCCCACAAAACAAACAACAATCCAGCGCAAAAACAATTGCAAATATTTGCATAAACTTCTCTCTTTAGGATTGTTTGATTTTTTTTTGTATCAAGTTGGCCGAAAGTTATCGAAAGTCATTTGCCAACAACAATGAGCAGCAGTCAACGCACCAGGCTTCCAGTGGTCACTGACAGTCGCTTCTCCCCCTCCCCATCCCCATTCCCATTCCATTAACCACTGCCACCACCGTTGGCATTTGTTACACTTTGTTTGCCTTCGGACAACATATCCGCACATCCATTGAGACTTGGGCGAGAAAACAAAAAAACACAAGCAAAGAAACCATGATGAGAAAGGATGGTGAAAGGGTTGGGGGGGGGGGGGAGGGGGGATGACTACTACTACTTCTATTGGTGACTCTCAAATCGCATCAAATATCAACCGAGCATACGTTAAATGCCTCAAATTGAGTTAAAGTGCCGCTGCCGTTTGGCATTGAGACCAAATGGCCACAGCATCAAAAAAATAGAAAACATATGGAAACGAGCGGATTACAAAAGCCTGTGGCTGCAGCAAAAACTATGCACCACACACACACACACACCCACACCAACAAGCACTCGAACTAGTATGTGTGGCAATAGACGATGAAAATATGAATGTCGTTGCTTGAGCAGAGCAGTTCGAAGAGTTTGTGGAAATCTAAAGGAAATAAATGTTGCAGGATTTTGTCAAACTTTTCACATGTCAGAAATGCTCAAAAAACTCCTGAGAAAACGTGCAAACTGCCTAGAATAAGTTGGCTTAAAGGATTCTAAGCAAAACCCTTAAATTTCGCAATTATAATTGTTAAAAACTGGATTCAAAAAGTATAAATAATATATCATAATATATTTAGAATGCTTTCTAAGTTTCAACTTTATCTTTTAATTTCAGGTATTTTTTGTTATTTTATTGAAAGAAGATAACTTTAAGAAAATACTTCACATATTAAGTATTTGCGATTGTTAAACTTTTGTTTTTCTTGAGGCTTTTGTCAAACTTTAGTGTCAACCCATGCGCTCATCTAGTTTTTTACAGTTAGACTACGAGTACGAGGACATGCGGCACAGTGTCAGCTAGTCAGTTAGGGAGCAAATGGGCGAAAAAAAAACAAACTCCTTTTGCCCGCTTTCCAATATTATTCTGTTCGCTCGCTTGCATTTGCTTGCGTTTTTTAGTCCTCTTCTGCCGCACACACATAGAGTATTTTTTTTTTCTAGATGGCTGCCTGGATGGCTGACTCCCTGCTGGCTAAATGTCCTGAATAGACTGTTGGGCTCCTGCTGGCTGCTGTCATCATTGGCTCGTTCATCGACACTTTGCTTTTTAATCAATTTAACAATTTTTTGTCGCTCTTTGGATGGCTGTGAAGGCGCTTGAAGCGTCAAAACTCAGCTCGTTATCAACAACAAAAACAACAGAAGCAACAGAAGCAACGTTGGCAAGGATATGCAAAAGTAATTGACAGCTGGATTTGGCTTGAAACTCCCCCTCAAACATCTTTCCTACGGCAACTTCATCTTTGGAGTTGCTTTAACATTTCGGTTCTTTGCTTTATTAACTTTTATAAACGTTGACATTTCTCGATGTCCGTGTGTGTGTGTGTGTGTGTGTGTGCATTTGCTAATTAGTTTGCCAAAGCGACAACAACAACAACAACAACACATATGGCGAAGGCGTCTCGTCTCATCTCTGATTTCGAATCCTAATCAGAGTCCATCGTCGTCTCCTAGTTTCTGTTTCAAATATTTGTTTTCTTTCTGGTCTTTCTTTATTTTTTTTTTTACCATATTTGTTTCAGCCAAGGTTTCTTCATTTGCCTTGCAATTTTGTCTTGTGCCTTGGGCAACATAAAAAAAAGACTGTCTAAAAAGGAAATGAATTCATCAGTTTGTTCACGACACACAAACCTTTCGTTGTTCTAGTTGTTGTTGTTGCTGTTGTTGTCTGTGCGGCTAATGAAGTTGACTTCATAAAACGCAGAGAGCGAGTTAAAAAACAGAGAGAGAGAGAGAGGGAGAGAGCGAAGTTGTGGTGTGTGTTACATGTCAACTGATATATCATGAGATTTTATTTTACATTGCAGAGGTTGAGTTGAGAAAACAATTATGTACTTAGTTGGCGCAGACTATTTGATTAGGATAAAAGTTTGAACAGAAAAAAGAAAGAAAATCATTCAACTATATATGTTTAATGCCTAATGAACTTAAACAGCGAAACTTGAAGCAGAACTCTTGAACGTGACGATGGAAAATGCATAAAAAATGCTTAAACGGCGCTTTGATGAGCAACTTTTACTGTGTCGTCATGTAGAATTGCTTTGGCTAAGTGTTATGGCCAGCATCGCTGGCTAGCAATCATTGGCCATATCAGTGTCATTTGTTGTTGTTGTTGTTGTTGTTGCAAGCAGGCGCATAATAAACGCATTATAATTGAACAATTTACCAGTTTTCTATGCGGCGGCAAGAAATTACATTCAAAATAACTTTATCAGCATACACAAACATCAAAAGGTAGCAGCAAACAACTTGGCTACAGGTTGTTCTCTCTTGCTGTTTGCTGTTTGTTGTTTGTTGCCGCAGCAGCAACGCAGTTAAATATTTTCCGCTTAATTTAACAGGAATTTCAATTGACAGACGTGCGCAAAACGTTGCTGCTGTTGCTGTTGTTGTTGTTGCCGTTGACTGCATGTCAACGCATGATTTATGTACTCACACACACTCACACACACACACAAACATCGAGGGATGCAGAGCGACACGTGGCGGGGCAGTCAATATCTATTAGGCGCTGACCTTGTCAACATTGTTGCCAGCAAAAGAAACGAGCTAGCAACATGCTGCGACGCCAGCAGCGTTGTCGTTACTCTCTCCCTCAGCCCACTCTACTGCTGCTGCTGCTCTCGCCACGCTAAGTTGACAATTTACTGACAAATGTGTAAATTGCATTTGATCGTTGTTGTTGTTGTTGCTGGTGTTGCTCGTTGTTAATTTATGCGACTGGCATTTGGAGAGGCCTACTGCTACAGCAGCACAGCAACAGCAACAAACATTGGCGACCTTGATCGCAGCATCGGCGACAGCTTCCGCCTTTAACAGATGCAGTTGCAGTTGAAGTTGCAGTTAGCTGTGCGATATTTATAAATAGCTAATGCATTATTAACATACGTCTAATATAGTTTTGAATAAATTTGTTATTTATTAGGTTGCAAATGTGTCCTGCTGCTATTGCCGCAACCAGCCGGATATTATCTTTAGAAAAGCAAACAAATTAAATCAATAAAACGAAAACCTCATTTAAAAACAATCGATTGATTTACATTTTACGAAAGTTCATTCTCAATAATATACTAATTTTATGGATATATATCTTTTGGTTACTCACCTTATGGGCTCTGATGGATGGGCCCCCTGAACAAGCTAATGTAACGTCCACCAGGCTCCCGTCCTGTAATAATTGACTAAACACCCCTAACAGGTTGGATTGATGATTGTTCCACCTCAAGCAGTATTGCTCACTGCCCATGTCGGTGACAGCTTACGCTGCTGCAAATATACACATAAAAGGGGGGGAAAAAAATCATTAGCAACAAGTTTTTGTATATGTTTAAGTTAAGCATAAGAAATTGATTGAAAATCGTATATTAAAGTTTATAGTTAGCGACATCGATGTGTATCGACAACAACAACTTTTGAGTGCGCATTGTGACTTAGGTTCGCTCAATTAATGCTAATTGAAGAGACATTGCGTAATATTCACACACACACACACACACACACAGACATACACTTAAATGATTATATCTTTTAGCTGCATTTTGTATCTCGCATTTGTAATTAATGGCAAAGCGTGCGGTTGCATTTCGAGACGCCGCTTGTGTAAATTAAAAACGGTCAGGGTTCAAAAATGTCACCGACAACCTCATGACCGACTAACATACAGACAGGCAAGGCAGGTGGACTGCCAGTTGTCTGAGGGCGTGGCATTGCCACAGACCGGCTTGACTTGCAATTTTTGCTAAAGCTTGGCGCGAACATAAATTCACAAAATGTTTACATTTATTGTCATATTGTATACAATAAAAAAACATTTATTCAAGCAAATTGCATTTACTTTTTTTTTCAGAATCACACAAGTTGGATTTAAAAATATGGTTTTTGTAGTTTGTAGAATCGAAAAACCTATCGAGATTGTTCGATTGTTTATTTGGCTTATGACCTTAAAAGTTTTCCAAGCAATTTCACATTATATTAAATATTTAAAGAAGCGAAATTCAAATGTTGCTGCCAACACTTGATACTAAGACAAGGAAACATTTAACAATTCGTGAGTTATAGCGGAAAACTAAAGAGTTGTTTGAAAGATGATGCAATAAAGGTGCGTTATAAATGCGATTTTAATTAAGCCAAACAAACGCATGATATGGAAGCAATCAACGGCACGATAAAGCTTTGAAGGAGATCATTGCTAAAACCAACAACAACAAAAACAATAAACACATTTCCGGCATGCGTTATGTTGCATTTGTTGCCAGTGTTTGATGGCTGTCTGTCGCAAATGCTGCTCATGCTGTTACTGTGAATGCAAAAGCAACAGCAACAGCAACAACAACAACAGCAGCAGTGTTCGCACAAATAATAACGAAGCAATAAAATGTGAATTTATTTCAACAAATAAAACTTTGATTTATTGCGCTACGCACACACAGCATGCAATGACTGTGCAAGTGTGTGTGTGTGTGTATAAGTTAAAAAAAAAAAAAAAAAAAACATTTACAGCGCACACACGATAGAAATGGCAACAGGCAACAGAAGTGAATTGGCCTCAGAAAAGATATTGCCACAGATAACGACAACAGCAACAACAGCGAGCAACGATCGAGAAGATTGCAACTAGATCTAAACAGACAGAAAGAGAATGAGTGAGAGCGGGAGAGAGAGAGAGAGAGAGATGATCGAACGGATCGTAAATGTTAAATACGCAAAAAGTCGTGCGAACTTTTACCGGGCCAGTCTAAGCAAACGAGCAAACCGGCAACCAGTTAAATATCAATTTGTGGCCAAACAACAATGCGATATTTTGCTGTTGCTGACGGCACATAGACAAAGAGAGAGAGAGAGAGAGAGAGAGAGAGATAGAAAAGTTATGGCCCGAGCTCGAGAAACAGCAACACGCAATGGCCAAAGGTTGCGGCAAGTTGCAAATTAAATTTGCATGCAGCAGAAGCAGCATCAAGAGTAACAGCAACAGCAGCAGCAACAACAGGTCGTCACTTAATTAAGAAAAGTTGCTGGCGAACATGTTGCTGCTGCTGGTGCTGCTGCAGCTGCTGGTACAGAGGGCAATGTTGCTGCCAGGTTGCTGTCTGCCCACGCATGATTTTTGAATTAGCGCGCTGTGTAACAGCAACTAATATAATTGACAATTGCTGTTGTTTTTGTTGCTGTTGCTGTTGCCTACGTGTTCTGTAGCAGACATCAAACGCTGCACTGCATGTTAAGTAGCAACAAAGAGAGGGATAGAGAGAGAGAGAGAGCAGATATGGCAGTTTGTACTTTTGTGTCTATGTTGCATGCAATTTGGGTCTGTTAATTGTTGTTGGTGGTTTTGTTGCGGCGGTAGCACCGCTGCGATTTATGCCGTTTGCATGCTAATTATGAATGCCAGCAACATGTTGCTGCCGCCGCTCAGCTGACAACTAAATCAGTCAAAGACGGCAACCGTTAATTGCGCCAAAGTACAGCAGCAACCTATTGAGTTTTCATGCAACTTAATGAGCAACAGGAGCAACAGGCTGGCTGGCGAGCGTAAGACAGGCAGCAGCAACAATTGCCGCTGTGCCTCCCATTGTGCACAGTTTGGGCCCAATGCTGGGCTGTGCTGCTGCTTCCTCTTCATTTGACGGCACGATTCAACAAAGTTTTCAATTAAGTCGCCGTCGCTGCCCCGCTGACGTTGTTGCAGTTGCGGTTGCTGCTGATGCTGCCGCTGCTGCCGCCTGAGCCTTAAAACCTCATTAATATTGAAATTTGTTCGTGTGCATGAGTTATTAGCAATTTTCTAATTAAGCAACGCTGACGAGAAGCGTCTTCTTCTTCTTCTTCTTCTTCTTGGTCGTCTTACAATCTCAGTTTGCCTACTCTTCACCTGCACCACAGGCAGCCGATTGTAGATGAGTAGCTGACTCATGCTTGGGCGATCACATGTGAATTTGAATTTGAATGGCACCACTGCACCACCGCTGCTGCACTTGTCACACCCACAGCACGCGGCGCCCAGCGGTGAGAAGATAGGAGAAGAGAAGAGAAGAGAAGAGAAGTGGCTTTTCTTCTTGTACAAAGGCGCCGCCATCGAAATAAGCGGCGCTGATTTATTTATTTATAAGCGTAATTGCCAGCAAACTAAATTATTAATAGGCCCACATAAATTTAAGCCACGTCAAGGGCGTGGCTGCTTCCATTGACTTTCGACTCAAAAACTGAGTGCAGAGTTTGGGGCAGGCTTCAATGTATATAACGATTATTGTATCTACTAATGGAAAACAAGCTGAGCTTTTAATGCATGCAATCCAATGGAAGTTTCAATATTTTAAGTTGCTCGACTTAAGTTATATTTGTTTAAGTACCTTTTCTTTTGTGCTAGATACTAGTTTAAGATGTTCTTCAAATGTTTTCGTGTGTATCAAAAATAGAAGGAACAACAGCAGCAACAATTGGTGTCCAATCCGCTTGATGGCAATCTTTAGACTCACACAAAAAAAAACTGAAGTAAAAAATGGTGCACAAAAGCGAATAGAAAAAGAAGAAGAAGAGCAGGGACAGGTACAACCACAAGAAAGTGACAATGCTGGCAGGCAAAGACACTTGACTGATGATGGCAAGTGGTTGAAGCAGCCACATCAGCAGCAGCAGCAGCAGCAACACTTGTTACACGTGGCAAGTGTATGAACTGAAAGGCTCGGAGGGGGGGGGGGGGGGGGGGATATATAGTTTGCATTTATGTATACTATTTGCTATATACTACTTATGTATGTGCGTCTTTTGTTTGCATGTATGCTGCGTGTGAGTACGCCTACGTGCGGGCCAAAACGGTGGCGGCACATTTTAAATCAAAAAGAAGGGCGCACGATGGAGTTGTTGTTGTTGTTGTTGCTGCTGTTGTTGTTGCCGCGCCTTACGAGTTGCTTAGCCACGTCGATTATTAATTGCAACATGCAGCAGTCGCTGTTTGCGCTAGAAGGGGGCAGCAGGGTGGCGACTCTAGACTCAACTGCATAAGAAACAGTTGTTATTTTTTCGTTTCAAGATTGCCGCCGCGTTGCGATTATCATAATGCTGGCTGCGTTGCTGTTGTTGCTGCTGCTGTTGTGCCGTTGTCGATGTGAATGATGATTATTTTGATAAGTTGCGCAACATGTTGCTGAGCTGTGCTGCATATTAAAGCTCTTCTCTCTTTCTCTTTCACTCTCTGCCCCTCCCTCTTTGGCATGCCTTTATCTCCAGCTATCGCCTCAGCAACATTGTTGCCAAGGTGTTGCCGCTGTCGCTGTCGCTCCAAATTGCCGCTTGTCACTGCGCACGGAAGTTGCTGCTGCTGACCAGCAACTATAACAACTATAGAGCAACGACTATGATTATAAAAGTGTTATTGATTTATTAATGCGTTGTCTAAGCTGGTGAAAGGATTTCGCTCTGGGTGCTGATCATAAATTTCAAATGTTTTGAAACGCCTGCTTCCTGCGTGGCTTTCTATTGTTGCCACGCGCGATTGCAACGGTTGCTGCTGCTGCTGCGTAATGAGTTCAAAGTGGCAAACGTTGCACGCTTTTCTTTCTTTATGCGACTGGGCAAGCTGCAACACGCCCACACCACTGGACAGTTATATACGAGCCAAGCAAATACACAAAAAAAGAAAGAAAAAATTGCAAATCAACAATAAAATGTAAAAAAAGGGCGCGTACTTTTGCAACATGTTGTACACAGACAAGAATACATGCTCAGGTATAAAAAAAATGCAAAATTATTACCCAAAATGATTAGTTTGGGTGTGCGTGTGTGTGTGTGTGTGTTGCTGCTTAGCTGCTTTAAGCTACAATTGCCACATTTAGCTGCAACGGCAGCTAAATGCTGTTGCTGTTGTTGTTGGTGTTGTTTGCGTTTTGCTGCTGCTGCCACCTACAATATGTATGGCTTTGGTGTCGCCTTTGTGGCACGAACATGACTTTTGGTGGCGCATGCGTGTTGCCTGGCAGTTTGTTGCCATTGCCATTGCTGTTGCTGCTGCTGCTGCTGCAGTTGTTGTTGCTACGCCAGTTACGCTGATTTACTGGCCAGTTGCTGCAGATAAGCTAGAGACAAACAATGCAGTTTGCATTTTTATAAACACAATTTGCAGTTATTTGTGGTCAGACGATAAGCAACAACAACAGCAGCCAAAGTAGCAACAAAACTAGCAACAGCAAGTGCATGTTGCTAACGTGTAGAAGCAATTCTATTGACATATAGCTGCCATGTCGGGGTCAGCTATTGAAACGCAATTAAATTATACATGCTACGTACCAATAATAATACAAAACTGGAGCAACAAAAATACTACACACAATGGCCTCCAGCCTTGGGCCAAAGACGATTGCTGTTGCTGTTGCTGTTCTTGTGTGTGTTTTTTCGGGCACCAAATTTATATTATTTGAAACAGCATAAAGCTGTTGTTGCTTTTTGCGTGCCGAATGCAAAGCATCAAAACGTTGACTATTTGTCGGCTGTTGTTGTTGAAACTGCTGCTGCTGCTGCTGTTGTCGCCGTGTGCGCATTGCGCAATGATCATGTTCAATTTTCATATAAACATTTTTGTGTTGTTGCCTTCACCTCGTTGCCGCCGCAAATCGTTGCACGTTGCCGTTGCAATTATTTGCTGCCATTGAGCGCATTGCGCAAATCGTCAGCAACAGCAACAGCAACAGCTACAGCAGCAGCAGCAACTGCAAGTGAGACAGCTACGTGCCAAGACCACCCCAATAGTCATTAAACTTTAATAAGCTAGGGATCGTTGCGGTTCTTGTTGTCATTTACTGTCGTTGTTGTTGTTGCATTTGGTTTTGACACCGCAGCACAACACGCAGCTGCAAAAAAGTTTGTGCTAGGCTTGACTTGGCTCATGCACAGGATTAACGCAAAACTTGTCTTAAAATCTAAGCTAATATGCAGCAAAACAATTAAAACATCGAGTCTCATTTGCTGCATTTGTAACTGAGCAAAATAAAACGTATTTGATAACAATTGCTGAACATTTTTAACATCTTGAGCTGCAGCAGCTGGCTGCTCTACTTGGACAACTGGACAACAAGCGTTCATCTAGAACACAAAAATAACAACAGCAGCAACTGCCAGGAAGCCAGCTTTAAATGCTAGCAACAGCAGCAGAGGCTGCGAGGTGCATAACTGCAGTTCGTGGCACAAACAATTTCCGGGGGCCCGCTCTCTTCTCTCGGCTTGCAGATTCAAGTATTCAAGTGAGTGACTAGCATTTAATCAAGAGCAATCAGTTGCGGCAGCAGCAGCAGCGGGGCATCAGCAATAATTGCTGACTTGCTTGTTGTTGGCCACGTGCTCCATTTACAATTGTTGTTGCCTGGCAGTCAAGCCATCAACATTTGAGCGACGATGACAACGGCAGCAGCAGCAACAAAATACTGAATACCAGCAACATTGCGCGTTGATATGGCACACGCAATGCCCATTTGTCTGGCATCTGCCACACACGCACACTCACACACACACAAACGCATGCACACATTAATATTTTGATAAATGGCAGCAACATGTTGCTTGTGTTGCTGTTTCTGTTGCTGCGCTGCTGAGCCGCAAAAAAGATTTATGATTATTGCTTTGTAATTTGTGCTTAAAATATGTGCCGCCTATGCGGCAATGTTCAATGTTTTGGCCGCTGTCGTTGCTGTTGTTGTTGTTGTTGTAGCCATGGCTGCGCATATAATATCAATTAGTCGTTCCCGCCCAACCCCCCAGATCAACTAACAAAAATGAAATAAGAAGAAAAAAAAAACTGTTGAACTGTTTGCCTTCACAAATGCATAAACAATAAATGTTGCTGCCCGTTGCCCGATGATGGCATGCAGCAGCGCCACCTATCGGCAGTTTAATTGATACGAGCCACAACAACAGCAAGAATAACCAGCAACTGCAACGAGCGCCTAGAGTTGCTGCCTTGTCAGCTGTAAGCAGCCAATTAATGTTGCTGCCGTTTTGCGGCATTAGACGCAACAGCAACTGCAACATGTTGCCGATGTTGCATGCAGCGCAATTTATTAATGAGATTGCTCAGTTGATTGCAAGGCATTACAAAAAAAAAAAAAATGCATTGTTGCTGTTGTTATTGTCGCCACACGCACAGCAGCAAACAACTTGGCACGGCAGCAACATGTTGCTGTTGCCAGCGGGTGTTGCACATTTATTGAGCGCTTATTAGCTGTGCGTGTGCCCGCCACAGCCTCCCCCTCCCAAATGAGGTGTCAAATGACAATGTTGCAAGGCAAAAGGGGGCGCGTAGTTGTGCTGGTTGGTGGCAGGCGGCAACGTGGAAGACATGTTGGCCCCCGGGCGCTGACGGTTGACGCAGCTGGCGCGTATTAAGGTCAAAGAGCGATCGCAATCGCAATCGGATCGTGTCGCCCCAGCTGTCAAACTCAATTCGCCTCCGCGCCGACAACAACATAACAGCAACACACAACAGCAACAACACATGCAAAGGTCACACAGCTGCCTGCTTGGAGCCTGTTTCGGCTATCCCAAAAAGATTGTTCCAGTCTTAAGCCAGATTCAATGTGTTGCTGCTGTTGTTGCTGTTGTTGCTGTTGTTGCTGTTCCTTTTGCCTTTGCTTTTGTTCCCCCGCATAGCATCATAAAAATGTCAAAGCTTTATTTGTAAGCCGTTTTTGTTGTTTCTGAGCGGCTAATTGGCGTGTCATTGCCTGCAACGTAGGCATAAATCTGTTATTTTATACCCGCATGTGCAACGCGGCGCATGAGTAATGTGGCCACAGCTCCATAGCACCCGACTAAAAATCAAAAACTAAAAAAAAAAGACGGAGCAAAAAATAAAAAGTCTAAAAAATCCCTTTTTGTACCAAGAAAACTATAACAAAGAAAAAAACTTTCAGGCTGGGCAAAAATATATTTCTGTTTGAATTAATAATTGAAAAGTAGTTTTGAACTGTAGTTAATATTTTAATTAATTTAATAGTTAAATAAATTCCCATTCTGTTTTTCCTTTTGGTCTATAAAATGTTTGATTAAATATTTATTTATTTTGCTTAGCAAATATTGCTTATCAGTGTTATCTTGCACCGTTTCGTACCGTTTAGTAACCAGCACGTTTTAGTATTTTATATTCAGTAAGCAATAAAAGTTTTCACAGTCAGTTCATAAACAGTAAATAAAACTGGCTTTACAATACAACTGCAATATACTAAAAAAACATTCGGCTTTATCTAATCTTATTAAATATTGTTAAATTTAATTCAACATAATGCAATAAAAAACCGAATATAAATTCATTAACGTTATAAATAGCTCCAAACAACAACAGCAAAAAGCAAGAAAAAGAGCTTAACAAAAATATCAAATAGTTTAATGTCAATTGACTAAAAATAAAATCCAACCAGTAACCCAGAAGCAAGATAGAGCAATTAACTAGAAAAAAATGTCGTTTGTCCAGGCTCTAAAAATAAACAAAAACGCAAAAACTGTTGTTAATACAATAATGAAAAGCGCTCTGCTATAATATTTACAGCTCTTTGAATTAACTAACGAGCTCAAAAGCCCAAACACGAACCGGTTGCAACCAACAGGCAACTAACAACTTGCAACAGGTGTGCATTTGAGGGGGTTAAAAGAGAGAGAAAGAGAGCGAGGGAGGGAGAGAGAGGTTTGGTCGGCTAGCTGGCTTAGACTGTGGGGGAGCTTATCAAAATGCAGGCAACGGCAACGGCAACAGCAGCAACAGCAACAGGAACAACTGCAACTTTCACTCACCCGCTGCTGCTGCTGCCCACACGCTAATTGCGGCAAACAAACGCACGAAAGGAACGCAATGTGGACCACCAACATGCAACGTGCAACATGCCACTCACTCACCTACAAAAAAAATAAGAAAAACGCTAAAAATAAAGAAAAGAAAAAAAAAATGCGCAAGATGCAAAGAGAGTGGGGCGGAGAAAGGGAGAAGAAGCTACGCTTGGCACGGCCCATAAACAAATAAACACTTGACTTGATTGTGGCCAGCATGGCAAGCAAGATTGCTGCTGCTGCTGCTGTTGCTGTTGCTGCTGTGGCATTGTCATTGGAGACGCGGCTGCCCAAATCAAATGAAGTGTAATTTATGCAAAATGTGGATCAGCCGAATGGTGTGGTGTGCCCAGTAGCAACCAAGGAAGCCCACGCCACATCATTCATGCCACAAACGTCACAGCAACATAGCAATTATGGGCACACACACACACACATACACAGCTAGACCTCAAGTGCAAGCAACAGTTGCTGTAGCTGCTGCTGCGGCTGCAGTGTGTTGCAACAATTTCAACGTCGCCACAAATCTGCCAACATAATTTTGTTATTTCACTGCCACTTTTGTTTGACGTGCAAATGTTTGCCTTGCAACTAGCAACAGTTGCAGGAGCAGCACATCCTGCCCAGAGATGATTTTTCAATTTGTGCACAGCCTAAGACAATCAGCAACACCAGCAGCACCAGCAGCAACAGCAGCAACCGCAGCAACAACTCTCTAGACTCTGACTCTACATAAAGTCTCGGACTCTCGACTGCGGTCATAAGTAACTTTAAATTATGATGAAAGTAATTTTCTGCTTCAGTAGCTAAGTTTGCGACGGTAAAGCGTCAGAGCGTTGCTTGATTTAAGCGCAAAACAATCGAGGAGGACAAGGAACAGCAGAAGCAGTAGGAGGAAAAAGAGAAGGCGTTGCCCGTTGCCCGTTGCCTGTTGCCCGTTGCACACAATTTTTTGAGCCGTGGCCACACTCTGCTATTGTCCGCGTGAGCTGTTGTTCTTTCTTTCTTAAGCTGCTTCTACTGCTGCTGGTGTTCAATAGCTTTGCCAGCCAGGCAACATACAACAACAACAATAGTTGTTGCAACAGGTTACGAAAAGAAAAAAGAGAGCCAAGTGTAAATTAAGTAATTGCCTGGCAGTAGCTGCTACCGTTGTCATTAGGACAGACTTCAGTCAAAAGCCGATGCTACTACAACAACAGCAGAACAGCGGAGGGGAAAAGAGAGTAGAGTGTTGAATCTCTGGAGTAGAGAGGTTGAAGCAACCGTGAACTGTGTGCTTAACCTGCCAAACTGATGGTCATAAATATTAAAGCCACATAACATATAATGATGGCAACAAAAGGATTCGAATTGCAGGCGAAACAGTTTGAGAAGGAAAGAGAGGGTGAGAGACTGAGATGATGTTGAAAACTATATAAGCAGAGATATCCAAATGTTCAAATATCTTAGCAACACCCCTTTTAGTATATATACTTCATAATTTATCTCGAGAGTAAACGGAAATGCAAAGCAATTGAAATCGCTGGCAAATTGCGGCAAAAGGTCTATTTGGGGTCTCGCTTTTGGAAAAGGGGTTGGGCGGGCTTGGTAATGGTATTGGTTGGTCGTTGCCAGCGGCCAAAAAAGCGTTTTTTTTTTTTTTTTTTTTTTATGCAACGTAATAGCCCAAACACAATTAACAGTTATTCATAATCATTTCGAATGCAAAACTGAAAACTCATATCTCGATATGCAAATGAACCGCAAACTCAAGTCGAAGTCGAAGTCGAAGTCAAGTTGCCAGCCCATGAAAATTAAGATCAATTTTCAAGCAAGCAAATCAATAAAATAACAGCGCGCCACCAGCACCGCTAGCCACTACGAATGCCACCAGCGGTGGGCCAAACAGACACGGGACATTTCATTTGCTAGCCAATGGAGCAGCTGTTGCAGTTGCAGTTGTTGATGTCGTTGCAATTGCTGCTGCTGCAGGGACAAAAATTCCAAAGCTCTCAAATACCCTGTTCAGGTTTATTAATTACTATTTACGATATTCGATGTCGATACTTATCGATAAATATAAACTTGAATGAAAAAATCTATAGCTTAGATGGAATAAAGTTTATTGCAAAATAAGATATTAGGGTATTGAATAGTTGAGCACTCTTTATATTTGTTTCTCGCTCCCTCTCTATTTTTTGGTTTTTAAAACAATTTAAAAGCAATTTAAGTGAGGCTTTCCACGCATGGAGGGAAGGAAAGAATCGACGAGTATTTGGTAAATTTTCATTGATTTGGGCGAACGCTTGTTGAATTTGCATTTGCGTTGAGAGTCGTGTGTGTCAATTCTGTTGGTGTCAGATTTCAATTTCGTTTGTTCGGTTTTCATTGCGTATTGTTGCTGGAAGGCAACAGCAACAGCAGCAGTTGCAGCGGTAGCAACAACAACTGCAACATGCATTGGCGGCATTTTTACAAAAGCAGCCGCCGTTGCAAGTTTATTAATTCATTTCGCTGCAGCAACGGCAGCAAATGTTTGGAGTTAGCAGCAAAGGCAGCAGGAGCAACAACAATAACAACAGCAACAACCATATCAAATTGTCATCCCCCGCGGCTCGTTTTCCATGTGAAATTTGCATGTTCCATATGATGCTGTTGTTGCTGGCTCCACACCTTTGGCGGCTGTTTCTGTTGCTGCTGCATTTGGCCATTGTGTTGATTTATGCGCACATTTTGTGGTCATTTCTCTATGGCCAGTCATCAGCAGCAGCAGCAGCAGCACAAAATGTGACAGCCTTTAGCCAAAATCAACCAAAGGCAACTGCATACGCACATACATACATACATATACATACATACATTTACATATGCATCTACGTATCTTTATAACTGTGTGAACTTTATACAAATTGTTTTAATTTGGCTTTGGTTATTTGTTAGCTGCTTTTGTTGTTGTTCATATTTATGATAATGTTGTTGTTGTCAGCTGTTTTGGTCAGCCTGAATAACTATTTAAGGCATTCTATTTACCTGCTTTGCAATTTGGTTGCATAAAGTTAGTCAAACAATCTCGCCAAAACCATTCGAAACTCACCTGAAAAAAGTTAGAAAAGAACAAAACAGAAAACGATTAAGAATGAGAATTGTTTATAAAATTGTTTATAATTTTTAACTTTGGACCAAACTTAATCATAACCAAGAACATTATCTGATTGTAGCATCATCGAGTGAATTGAATTGACCCCAACATAAAAATAATAATAAGAAAGAAAGAAAAAAAAAAAATACGAAAAACTCAAAAAGGCGTCGCCTCTTTTTGCCACTAGGCGAATGAGAGAGCCAGGCCCAAAATGCCAAGGTAAAGTTATGGTTTTCATTAGGCCTGCCCGGCGATAGAGTTGACCAGCACACACACACACACACACACACACACATAGAGTTAACACACACCCGCTAATCTGAGCACATAACTTAGCAACGTCCATGGACGCCAAATGCGGAAGCAGCCTAAGAAACGTTGCCACTTTCTAAAAAAAAAAACAATGTGGAAGAAGGCCTTAAAGCCAGCAGCAGCTGGGGGAGGCAGAGGGATGGTGGTGGGGGGGAATGAAAACTGAGAGCGGGGTAGGGCAGTGGTGGAGGTGGATTGGATTATTGCCTTATCAGGTTGCCCCGAAAAATAGCGGCGCGTAATCGAAATTGCGCATCGTTGTGGGGCAACGAACGGTTTGCGGCATGCGGCATTGTGGCAGTGGCTGCAATTGGAATTCGATTAAGGCGGCCAGCCAGCCAGCGAAAATGCAATTAGAGGGTGGATGCGTTATTAATGTGGAGCGTATATTGATAGAAAACTCTACGTAAGCTAAAGATCGAGCAGCAAGACGACTTCAAAAGTAGATATATATACATATATATATCCATGGAGTATATAAAGAAGACTTGTCTTTGGCATGCGGAAGCGAAAAGCGCCAAAACGTCAGCAAAATGTGCGAAAAATGGCTAAAAAGAAACAATAACAACAACGAGAGAGAGAGAGAGAGAGAGACGCCAAGCACTTGATAGCCAGGTGGGGTGTAGATGAGGGGGAGGCTCTATATTAGATTGCCAAGTGGGAGGTGTTCACGCACACACACACACACATATACACACAATCAGCTAACAAGCCTGAACCAACTTGGACCGGTGTGTTAAATGAAAACGCATTAAAGCTCAGCCAAACGCTAAGTGGGCGTTGCAAGCAGCAAAAAAAAAGCAGGCAACAGGCAGCGGAGGATGCCAACCCGGCTAACTGGCAGTGGGTGTGCCATTGCCATTGAGGCAACGCTTGAAAACATTGAAGACGACAGGGTTGACTTTGCTGTTGACGTTGACGCTTGACGCTTGACGGTTGACGGTTGACAGTGCTGCCAACTTGGCAAGCAAATTGCTAGACCCAAAAAAAATGGTACTTAAAATTTTTTAATTAACAGCACAAAACTTTGTTACAGAAAAGCGTTTGAAAAATGTTGGGCAAATTTATATTTGGAAAAAAAAAATACCTTTGGAATAAAGTTAGTTTTTTAACACATTATAGAGCTAATTAATATATTAATATTTCAATAACTTTAAAAATAAATTACGCAAAAGATTAATTTAATTTAAAAAACTAAAGTTTTCTATTTAAGATAATAATAATAATTAAAAAATATCCTATACAAAATAAAGAAGTAAAAAAAATACTAAAAATTTTAGAACTTTGGCTTTTAAACACTTTTCGAGCAAGTTGGCAACACTGTGCTGATCGTTACGATTCGATACGCTGCACTCTCCCCACTCTCGCAACTTTCCCTCCCACTTTCGAGAATTTTCAGCGATGATTGTCAATTTGCTCGTCGAATGCTGGCGACGGCTTTATCGCTTATTGTCATCTTGGGGCCGGCTAATTAGAAAAACACGTGAGCACGCACTCCGGCTGCCTAGTTGTCATAATTAGAGAAAAGCGAGAGGCAGAGAGAGAGAGCGAGAAATAGAGGGAATAGAGAGTTTTTAGTGTTTGAATATTGTGTGTGCTGCTGGGCGACAATTTGCTAGATTGATTAGGCGTTCAGCCTATGCGGATCGGTTAGTGGTTGCTTGGCTGGTGGATGTTAACCGGTTAAAGCAATTAATGCCTTAAATGCGGCTGCCTGGTGTGGCATTGTTAATTAATAAAGCGGCGCGAATGAGCTGCAACTAAAAAAAATTCTAAAAACAGATGCTGCAGGCAACAACAACAACAACAACAACAAGCAGTAGGCAGCTAATTGTTAATGCAAAAATCGTTGCAGGTTAGAAAATCAATTTTTACTTTAATGATCTGGCAGGCAAGTGCCTATTAAAACGCATCCATCGTCAACATCATCTTTCTCGGTTGCAAGTTGTTGTTGTTGCTGCCGTGGCTGTTGTTGCCGCCTATAATTAAGCGCCACAAATGGCTGCAAGTCTCTTTCTACCTCTTTTAAAGACCGTTAGCGGGTGTAAAAAAACAGCAAATGAGTTGCCATAAATTATTATGATTGCAACTGTGGCAACACACCAACAGCAACAGCAACAGCAATAGCAATTGCAATTGCAACAACATCAGCAGCAGCAACTGTTTAATGACATATTGCCAAGCGATTTAAATGCTTGGGGGCCCAAAATCGAAGAAATGCCAAGGCAAAAAAGAAGAGAACTGCAAACCTGCAATCCAAATGGAATCCGATGCATTTATTATTATTATAGGCTAAGTCAAGCTGTTGTTGTGGCAGCAGCAGCAGTTGCTACCAAAAGTAACGCAACTTTAAGAGCGAGGTTCGATAGTGTATTTGCTCAGCAAATCAAAGAAATATGTATTTGTATTAGAAACATAACTTAAAGTTTCCTTTATTCTAAACAACATTTAGCTGGTCATTGATCAAGTTAGTCGAAGTGGTAATAAATTTAATTCTTGGCCTGAAACGATTTGCTTTTAACCACGCCTCATGTGGCACACACTCAAACAGTCGCAACAATTCGCTGTGAACTGCACGCCCAGAAACAAAAAACAAAAACAAAAACAATCAGCAACAACAACAAAGCGCCAGTCAGTGGCCCAAGGCAAAGATGTATATGTACATATATGTATTTGTTTTTTGCATTTGTATTTGGGAGGCGTGGTCAGTTGGCTGTTGTTGTTGTTGCTGTTGTGGCGGCGCCTGCCAATGCGCTGGCCAAAGCACTATAATTAAGGCATGCCGAGGGCATTCTTTGAATGGTGGTGCCACAAGAGCAACAGGCAACATACCAAAAAAGAGAGTTCAATCCGTGCGAAAGAAAGGCCAGGAGGAGGAGCAGGGGCGGTATCGGGATGCAGGGAGAGCGAGGAGAGACGACCGCAAAGCGACAACTTCCTTTTAACCCAATTTCGCGTAGAATTTTTATGCAAAATGCTAAAACAACAATATCCGCAAAGCGTTGTCAACAAATGACATGAAATTGGCAACGGCAGCAGCAGCAACGGCAACAGCAGCTACCACGACGGGCACATTTCCGTTTCAAGCAATTTCCGCGAAGCTCTCTCTTGACTCTGGCTGGCATCGAGTGCCATTTGATTGGTAAGTAATTTACGCAGGCGACAGCATCAGCATTACCAACAACAACAACAACGACCCTGACCCGCAGCAACATGTTGCATATTGTGTGTGTGTGAGTGCAAGAGTAACATGCATCAAGCAACATGTTTAGTTTTCTTATTTTTTTGTAAGGCATCAAATGTTGATGTTGCTGATATTGCTGCTGGCTGCATCCGTTTGCCGATTTGTATATCTAATTTTCATAATCTCTAAAGCATGTTGGACCGCATTCGATATGCCAGCAGCAGCAGCAGCAGCAGCAACATGTTGCAGGAAATCAAGTTGGTCAGCGGCTTGCCTCATTTGAATGCGTGTAGCAGCAGCAACAAGAACAACCGGCGGCACGTTTAGCAACGCATGTCATCGCAACACAACAGCAACATCATAATCATCAAGAGCATAAGCAGCAACAGCAAAGCGTACTTTGTAATTAACACACAGCTAGCTTCCGGCAATAGTGGCAAGAGCCAGCAGAGCAACAGTAACCACAAAACCAAAGCAACAACATCAAGTAGAGCAGCAAGTGCGTGCAGCAAACATGACATGTGACATGTGTTAGCTAGCGGGTGGCCAACAAACGCGACATCTTCTAGCTGCTGGCGTTGCACCTGAATAGCAAGCAGCAGCAGCAACATCGAATGACGAATGACAAGACATGCAAACGAGTTTGGTCCTGGGCACGGCTCAGACGTTGACAGTTTAGGCCTGGTCGTGGCCAAGATGTCACTTTTCATTAGGCAGCTGCTGCTGTTGCTTTTGTTGTTGTTGCTGGGCATATGATGCATGGGCACCTGTTTTGGCGCGGCGTTTTAGATTAGTCGCCTGTAATTAGTTAATAACATGGCATGGCATGTCTAAATTGCAGTCGCGACATCAAATTGCATGCGGCTACATTTTGATGCTGCTGCTGCTACTGCTGTTGTTGCTGCTGCTTGTTACAGCAGATACTGTGCTGCTTTTCTGTTTTTTTTTTTTTTTTTTTTTTTTTTGATTGATGTTGCTGGGGGGCGCTGCGTAAATCTATTGAAACGGCAGCAGTGCAGGCATAAAAAATGTTATGCATATTTTTAATTGATAAGTTTTTAGCACATGATAAATTTTAATATGTGGCAGCTTGTCACCAGCGACAGCAGCAACAGTAGTAGCAGCAACCTGTTGCTAACAAAATAGCAACAGCAGTCAGCAGCAACATAAGCTGACATAAATCCATTAAAGCTGTACAAATTCCAACTAAATTAAAAGCAGTTAAACTCAATTGATTTTAGGAAGCAACAGCAACAGCAACAGCAGCAGCAGCAGCAACAACACCTCGCAAACAATAAAAATAAACAACAACAGACAGCAACAGCAGCACCCAAAAACGCAAAAGGCCACAAAGATATCGGGCTGGCAAACAGACTTAAGCTTCCAGGTCCGGGTACAGGTCCAGGGTCCAGGGTCCAGACACGGAGGCACAGGCCAAAGAGCCTCAGCTCAATAAATTTGTATCGCATGTGTGTGTTTGGTATCAATGTATGTGTGGGCAAGTCAATTGGCCAGGCCAAAAGGAATGCGCTGATATCGAAACAACTATGGCAACAAGAGCAACAGCAACAGCAACAGCAGAAGCAACAGGCAGCAACAGAAGCCACAGCAAAAGGCGTTGTACAAACACATACATAACAACAACAACAACAACAACAACATCAACAGCAGCAGCACAACAACACCAGCAACATTGTGCCAAAGTGGTAAAACCTTCCACTGGGCGCTTCTCACATTGTGCCACAAGCGCGCGCTTTAAGCCGCCTTCAAAATGAACAGCAAAAAAAAAAAAAACAGTGCAAAAAAAAAAAGAAACAAAGAACAACACAAACAGCGAAAATCCGTTGAAAAAAATCAAACAACAAAGAAAGAAAACAAAACAATCGAATTGACTAAAAGGGAAACCAACAAGGCAAAACATGAGTCATATGCCAACGGCAACAACTGCAACAACAACAACGAGTCCAGCTTTTATTGTTGGCCAAAAAATTGTGGCAACTGCAACAGCCGCTTGTCAATTGATTCGATTAAGCTGTGCATATGTGTGTGCGTGTGTGTGTGTGGAAGCAAAGGACATTGAGGCAGGACAGGAAATAACATCACAACTGCAATGAGAGCAACTGTATGAGCTAAAGGACTTCTCGTTAATGCAAAAGGATTTGGCACAATACGAAAAGAATGCAAAAATCATTTAACATTTTATTGATTACTTGCAACCAAACAAACTTGGGTGGGAATCTGGCGTGTTCAATGAAATTTAAACATGAATTTTTATTTGTTCCAACGAACAGTTTTCAATTAAGCAAAATTGAAGAAATGTAAAATATTCTTACTTTAAGTATTCATAAATATATATTCAACAAGTGCATGATGCAGCAGATAGAGGGGAGATGGAAGAGGAATCTCTGCTGCTGGTGTTGTTGCACCCACGCAGCAATTGCATTGTGCAGCTAGTTGCAAGTCGCATTGGCAACAACAGCAGCAGCATCAGCCACAGGCAGCCTTTGGCATTTAACTGACCCAACTGCAACTGCTGCGTGGAAGCTGCATAGCTGGCTGCCACTTGTGCAACACAGCAACAACAAAAACTTTCTCTGACCAAGAATGCGCGCAGCTGCAACAACTGCAACAGACACACATACGTGTGCAACACGCTGCTGCTGCTGCTGCTGCTGCTGTTGGCCAAATGCAGCCGTAGTCCAGTTTAGTTTTAGTCCAGTCATTCATGCGCTTGGGCAAGTCACTTACACACACACACACACATGCAGAGAGAGGCTCAGTTAGTTAAAGCTGCTGCTGCAGCAACAACAACAACAACAGCACCCGCCGCGTGTCGATTGAAAATTTATGATCACAATTTTGGTTAATGCATTTTCGTGTTTGTGCCATGATTACCAAATGTTATTCACGCTCCAGTGAGTGTATTCACATGTCCACGTGTGTGTGTGTTGGTGTGTTGGTGTGTGTTTGTGTGTGTTGGTCTCAGCAATCAATGCCAAAATGGCGCGGGCGCAGTGCGACTTTTTGGTATTTACGGTTAACTAAACATTCCAAACGGGCCACGACAAAGTCCACCAACTAGCTGACTGGCCAGGCTTGCCAAACAAAAACAAACCCAAACATCCAGAGTTGCCAGCCCCCTCGATATACATTATGCTTTTGACAAGCGATAAAAACAAGCCGCAAGAAAAATTGATTTAAATTTTTATTTAGCCAATTAACTTTAGTTTATTGTTGTGGGGCAGTTGGTAAAGTGTTGCCCATTTGGAAGTACTGTGTTTGGCAGTGTTGCACAACGTCATTAAGTGTTGTTTTTTTACAATTTCATAATATCTTTTCTGATTTGCAAATTGATATTTTCAAAAAAATATTCAAGCAGAAGGATGATCTTTTTTATTTCGCCTAAAATTTGTGGTGGCAACTCTGGTTAGCAATTGCATTACTGCCCGCCTGCAGCGCCTCCTAGCGGCAACAATTCCAATGGCCGCTTAGCAGCTGCTGTAAACATATTTTTGGCGTATTTCCGTTTTGTAAACTGTAAACTGCTCTCTCGCCTGACTAGGCAAAAAAAAAAACATGCAGCATGTTGCTACTGCTGCTGCTGCTGCTGCTGCTGTTGCTGTTGCTGTTGTAGTTGCTCCCATTTTTGGGTTAGGCGTAGGATTGTTGACTCGGCTAATGTGTCTTGTAATTTGCATGGCCATTTGTGAAAAGTGAAAAGCGCGCCGCAAACTTTTTTGTGCCTTCTCATATGCGATCGTGTGTGTGTGTGTGTGTGTGTGTGAAAAACTCTCAAGCATTTTTTACCGCTTATTTTCGGCAGCTGTTTGCCGATTTTTGCGTTTTTTGTTTTTGTTTTGCGTAAATTATGCAGCGCATTTTATACCGTTAGGCGCATTGGATAAACAGTAGCACTTACAAGCGCCTTTTATGGGGCAGCGGGGGCATGCAACAACAGCAACAGCAGCAGCAGCAGCAGCTGACCAAAAGCGTAGTTTCGTTTATTCAAGACAAGAGCCGATGCAAAAAAGGCAACAAAAACAAAAACAGACACTTAAGAAGGCTCTTGAAAAGTTTGCTTGACCAGAAGATACCCTGGGAAATGATTTAAGTGTTATCGATAGCAGGTGTTTATCGAAAATGGAAAAGTATGCAATACATTCAAAATATTCTGAAGTTTTTGGCTTTGACTTTCGTTCAAATCGATTCGATATTCGATACTGTAACATTTATTTGCATCCAGTCATAATACCCTTTTGGGCCATTTCATGGGTTCAGGGTATAAGAAAGAGAGGAAACTGTTTATGGTTATGATTGCGTCTTTGCGAATGCTAAATATGCCAGCAGAATGGTAATGCGATCGTCGTTGCCGTTGTTGCTGTTGTACTCGTGGGCGTATGAGCAATGCAGCAAGTTGTTGTTGCTGTTGCTGCTTTCACACACAATTAGCGTGTGTTGTTGTTGTTGTTGTTGTTGCTGTTGTGTTCGACCATCTCTGTGTGGGTGAGATGCAAGAAATGCCTGGCCATAAATCATGCCAAGACTCTGGCTATTGTCGCAGCCACAGCAACTGCTGTTGATTGTGTCAACAGCAGCAACAGCAGCAACAGCAAACGGACGGCAGCAATTGATTTGGGCAGCTTTTCCTGCTGCTGATTGCCAGTTTGCTTTGCTTTGCTTTTCTTTTTTACTATTTTTTTTTCATTTGTGTCGCGTTACTTTGACTAATGATACGAAATACGCAGCAACAGCAGCAACATGTTACTGACACGCGCGCATCGTTAGCAGCCGACCAGGTGCAATTGTTGCTGCCGTTGCGTAGGTGTCAGCTAAACAGCAACAACAACAACGACAACAACGACAGCATCAACGATCGCCTAGGTGTCTAGCTGCTGTTGGCTGTGTCATTGTTGTAGCTGCTCTCTTTCTAGTTAACAGCAATGTGTGCTGTATGTTGCTGTTGCTGTTGCTGTTGCTGTAACAGCAGCGACACACATTCTCATACATAGTACTTGCTGCTGTTGCTTTTATTGTTAATGATGTTTCGCATATTGCAGGAATGTTGTTGTTGTGCTTACTTTAATGCTTAATGATATTATTGAAGCTGCTGTTTTTGCTGCTGCTGCTGCTGCTGCAGCTGCTGTTGACATGCCAGAGGGCAAACACAGTTGTTGCCGTTGCAACTGTTACCGCTGCTGCTGTTGTTGTTGTAGCTGTTGTGGCTGCGATTCAACACCTGTTGGCGCTTCAAATCAAAGCCATGCAACATGTTGAGCACGTGACCGCTACAGCAACAACAACATGTTGCCATCGGGCAAACAACAGCCACCGTCGTCGTTGTTGCCGCCTCTTGTATGATCATAATTCACACGCTGCAATCGAAAAGCAATAAAAGGCGAGCACCGGCAAACGGCTATCATCATAAACGGCACGATTTCAAGGCACAGCAGCAGCAGCAGCAACAGCAGCAGCAGGCAGCAACAACACGAGCGATAAATCGAGCAGGGACAACAGGTGTCCAATAACAAGAGCCACAAAGTAGCCGAAGCAGAAGCAGAAGCAAACAAAAATGCAACAGCAACCACAGCAACAACAACAACAACAACAACAACGATGGCATAAACAACAGTTGCCTTTTGTGGTTGCTGCTGTTGGTGTTTGCAGCTTCCGCATTCAGATTTGGCCTTCGTCCAGCTTTTGACACCAGCAACAACAACCACTCGTCTTTGGGTCTGTGGGTAACAATGCCAAACATACAGCTAAACGACAGCGACAAGCGAGGCCATCCGCATATTGCCCCACAGCAGCATTCACACAGCACGCAAAGGAGAAGATGCAGACGACGACGCCGAAGAGAAGTTAAACGAAGGAAGCGAGAAAAACGGAAGAATGAAAGGGCCACTGAGTGCTTAACCCGAGTTCATTTCAGTCAACGTTTTGTTGTTGTTGTACCCGTTTTCGCTTTTGATTGCAACCTTTGATTGCAACTACCTTATGTCATATTATTTATGAGGCGGCAGCAGACACGCGTCTTATTCTTGGTCGGTCAGAGCATTGAATATCAGAAGTATTCGAAGTTGTAAGGCAGAGAGAATGACTTGATGATTGAGTGTGTGAGAAAATCAGCAAAGGGTGCGGTTTGAGGGTGGTGGGCGTTTGCGGCAGGAAGCAACAAAACGCAAGCGTAGAAAAAATAGCACAAAGCAGCAACAGACCCGAGAAAGAGGCAGATTAAATGGCGCGCGTGCAACCTTGAAATAATTTTAATCGTTTTTGTTTTAGATCAAACACACACACACACACACACACACACACACACACATAGAAACACGCAAAATAGCTGTCGATCAAGCGAAAGCCAAAATTGGATTGCCAGCAAACAATTGAAAAAAAACCTAACAGCAAACTAACTTAAACTAAAAATGATGACAAACGGAACTAGTGAATGAACTATAACTGGAGCCGGAAACGGAACCGAAACTGAAACTTACTATCCTTTAGCCTTAAGTCTTTACAGACTTATCTTGTTCTTAGAACAGAGAAAATAATTATTATGCACTCGAAGAAATAAAATGAACTATGCGTTTTAATAGGAGCGGCAATCGAAGCTTAAACTCAAGCATCTGTAAACTGAAAGTTGTTGAAAAAAAGAAAAGAAGAAGAAGAAGAAGACGATAAGTGTGTTGTTTTGGTGCACCTTAAGGCGCATCATTAGATGCCGTTTTCGAAAATAAACAAAAACTTAAACAAAAAAAGAAAGCATTTCTTTATCGATGCGCGAATGCGAATGCGATTTTTGTTGTTGCCAAGCACTCAAAGTGAACTTTGCACGATTCGACAGGCACAGACAGCGAGGTCTCCTAATGTTACTGCTGCTGCTGTTGCTGCTGCTGTTGCTGCTGCTGCTCTTAGCTCATCGTCAGCAAACACTGATAAATTGTTTGACAGATTATATTTGCGTTGAACTTTGGCAACAGTCGGCGGCTGCATTTATAAATATAATAAGAACAAACAACACGCAAAGTGTGTAGCAACAATACATACACACATACATATATATATATATGTATGTATACATACATTTTTGTATATATCAAACAAGAAATAAACAATCAACACGACTAGCTAATGCCCTAAAGCATACAATAAATGCTCATTAACAAAAATGATTAATGAAAACTTAACTTTTTCTCAAACTTATCTCGCTCAGAAAACACGAAACTCTCTCTCTCTCTCTCTCTCTCTCTCTCTCTCTCTCTGTCAACTCTATGTTTACAGGGTATATGCGACGCCTTGAGTGAAAGTCGTTGGCGAGCCGAGGTGGAGCTGCAAGGAGGCAGGAGGATTATCCAGCAGATGGTGGAGTCTCAGTGCCAATGCCAGAATTGCAATGAGACTTTCAAGACCCTCTCCCCCCCCCCCCCCCGCCCCCTTCTCCCACCGACCGCAACGCCTGATGCAGTTTTTGCCCCGTTGCCAGTTCGTTTCCTAACAAATGAGCGTCATGTCTTTGCCGTCGCAAAACAAATCTGAGCAATTTTTTATGATAAATAACACCCAAGCCAGACAGAGACAGACAACGCAAGCGAGTGCCACACGAGAGCTAGAGATAAAAGCTAATGAAAATGCTTGCCTAGCTGAGAATACCCTTTACCCAGACCGTCAATACTTCCAATACACATTAATCTATATAAATATATTTGATAGAAATAATAGAAATATAATTATACAATAAGAAGGAGAGATCAATAAAGATCTATTTTCTAGATGTATATAGTTGCATATCATTCTAAACAATCTGCTAGATTTCGAATCAATTCAAAACAAAAAGTACAAAAATTAATCTAAAATAATGAAAGTTTAGATCTATAGAGTTAGTTACTGACTTTCAACTCCTGTTTTCTTCTTCTTCTTCTTCTTGATACCATTTTTGATTATCGTTAGTGATTACAGGGTATAAGCAACTAAGCAGCCTGTTTATGTTTAGTGCGGGCCTCTGAGCGCTTAACGGGGCTCCACGCACACAAGACGTGAAGAGGATGAAGTGTGGAGGGTATTGCGGGCTGCGGGGGAAGGGAGGAGGGAGAAGCGAGCAAGACTTGGCGCAAATTCGGCGACTGGCGGTGACTTGTGCAAACAAACAAATCGCTGTAGATTTATTTTAGTGCAAAAGCGCACTAACGAAATTGCTCAGGCATGCGTGGGCAGTCAGCGCGAGAGAGAGAGAGAGAGAGAGAGAGAGAGAGAGAGAGCTGCGCAGTCGCAGCGGCAGAATCGATCTGTGAGCGTATATTGAAAAATGCTCGCTTTCAGCGCGGTAATTAAAAGATGAATCGTTCGGCATGTGGCAAATCTAATAAGCTCTTGCCACAGCGAGCGAGCGAGCGCAACGGAACGCGGCAAATAAATGACGTGTCATTAAGAGCGATAACGCCCCATTTTGTGGCATGATACAGGCCACGTTCTCCACTCAACTAGCAGAGCCTATGATTGATGCCAGCTTTTATGCCAGCTAACGGAATGCAGCCAGGCAGCCAGGCAGCCGGGCAGACAGCAAAACTGGCGGGCAGCTGCAGCACATGTTGCAAGTGAAAGTTTTCTTCATTTTTACCCCCAAATGTGTGTGTGTGTGTATAGCGGAAGCAAACCTAACGGCACATTCCATAAATGCAAAGAGGACACAAGTCAGGAACTGTTCCTGCAGCAACTGCTGCCAGCCGCACGTGCCACAACTTTCACCGGCACTAAACGGGTCAAGAACACTATCTCAAAAAAAGGGTTGCCAACCAACCAACACTCTCATTTAGCTGATAGAAATCTTCCCCTGCATCGCATCGCAAAAACGAAAAAAAAAAAAAAGGACAGCTGACAGCCCACAGACAGAATATACTTCAGTTAGGGGTACAAAATAATATAACGGTATCAAAAAAACAAAAAAAATATATAAAAATAAAATATCCTTCCATTAGTCCTTAGTCAGTTAGTAAGCAAAAAAAATGTTATAATTATTTTCGGACCTAATTAAAGGTTCAGGTCAACCGACGATCAAATCGAAAATAGTTGACAACAAAATGGCAAAGGTTGCAGATGTTAATGACGGTTCGTCACTTTTTCCAGGGATGTAAATATCTTTGCTACTTGTTATAAGACTTTTTTTAAGCTCCATTAGCTCACCAACCATGGGCAACAGTAGGTGGGTAGGGGAACGCGAAGGTGACGAAGGGAAGGGCTGGATTGCAGGATGCAAAAAAATGCGTCCTCAAGCTTACCTGCAAATGCAATGAAAAAGGCAAGAGTGCGGCAATTAGATAAAGATAAAGATGAAGATAATATAAAGGTGCTGAATAGAGAGCAAACACACACACACACACACACACGGACAGTGGCAATCAATCGTGCAACAACAAAGCAAATGCCGCCAGTCTTTGTTTGTTGTTGTCGCTGCTGAATCGAAGATTGAAGTAGAACTAGAAAGAGAATGAATTGCCTTGAATATTACGTAAGTGCGAAGTGCAATTAAGCGCAATTCAATGCGAGCTCAGAGTCAAGTGCAACAACAACGTGCAACGTGCAACAATCAGACAGCATGCAACAATGGTGTTGCTGCTGGCTGTGAAAATTGATTAAACTCATTCATCAAATCAAAATGTGTGGCAAGTTCAAATGATTGGCAGCTGCAGCAGCAACACTTGCAACTTGCAACTTGCAACGATTGCCAATTGCCATGGCAAAGAAATCAATTGTTGCCTCAATGAAATAATACACATTTTGCAGGGCCACAGACCAAAACAACAAAACAACAATCAACTAAAATATACCCTGTAAAAAGCCTAAAGTAAATGAGAGTATGGGAATTTTAACATTTAATTGAAATTATGTAAAACATTTTTCTTTTTAATAGAAAATAAATTTCATTAAAAACGACAACTTTCAAATGGCCATTTGGTAGTTGTTGTTGTTGTTGCAAGAGAGAGAGAGAGAGAGAGAGGGAGAGAGAAAGGCAGCGGCCAAGGCGTGGCCACAATTTACTTTATGCATTTAACAACAGATATGATCCAATTCAATTTAAGCGCGTGTCGCATGCAAACGACAGCAACAACAAAACAAATAGCAAATTGTTGTTGTTTGTTGTTTGTTTGTTTGTTGTACAAACGCAATTACAACTAAACACACATAGAAACAGAGCGAGAGCGAGAGAGAGAGTGAAAGAGAGGGCGAGAGAGAAGTTGACGGCACCGCCAACGACGGCGTCGCACTTTTTACTCCGCCCACTTTTCCCACACCCATAATTGCAATGACGACGATGGCGACGGCGACGGCGACGTCGATGACGGCGATATTTAAAAGAGAGAGGTTACAATAACAACAACAAACAAACAAACACATTAATAAATAATTAATGCAAGCCAAAGCCACAGATGCGCTTCAGTAATACACTTATACACATATTTATGTATGCTTGTATGTTTGTATGTATTTGTATATGCATTTGTATTAATTTGAAATTTTTTTTGTGTTTGAGATAAACTAATTAAAACAAGTAAGGGAGCTCCAGTTGAGAGAGCTCGACTGGGGAATACTCCTAAGCTAATCCTAAACCTAACAAAAGTTAGTAAATTAAAGTTATCGATAACTTTCTTTCAATTTCGATTAAATTCCAACATCTGATCTCAATGTTACATAAAAATTTTCAATGAAAATGCTAAATGTTGCACATTTTGAAAATCTTATTGCTATCACCAACTCATGCATGTATCGGACAGTTATCGATAACATATATCGCACCAACTAATGTTAGTATGTTATGGGCCTGATAGAAGAGCTATAGGCCAAGAAGGGGGCACTATAGATCTGTTTGGTCGCAGTGCATTCACCCCCAACATAATAAAAAAATTTTATTATGTAAATTATCGATATGTTTGGGGTTTTCAAAGCAATTTCGATTAAATTTTAAGCGCTGTTTCACATTTTGGAAATCTTATTGCTATCATCAACTCATGCATGTATCGGACAGTTATCGATAACATATATCGCACCAGCTAATGTTAGTATGTTATGCAACACCTGGGTCTGATGGAAGAGCTTTAGGCCAAGAAGGGGACACAATACATTCACCCTCAATATAATAATATAATTTTAGCATGTAAATTATCGATATGTTTGGGCTTTTCAAAGCAATTCCGATTAAATTCCAACAGCTGATCTCAATGTTGCATCAAACCTTTCAAGGAAAGTGTCAAATGTTTCACATTTTGAAAATCTTATTGCTATCATCAACTCATTTATGTATCGGACAATTATCGATAACATATATCGCACCAACTAATGTTAGTATGTAAGTTTAGTAAAGTTTTCCAAAAGAAATTCGATTAAATTTCAACAGCTTATCTCAATGTTATATCATATTTATTACTGTCATCAACTCATGTATGTATCGGACAATTATCGATAACACATATTGAATTGGCCTGGCAAAGAAACAAACAAAAACTGCGCAAAAAATCACTTCACAAAACATAAATTAATATTTTGCATTTGCATTAAATCTTTTTTAGTTTGATATTATTACTAGATTTAAAAAAAAAATACAAAAAACCCAACAAAAAAAATTTGCTTTTAGTTCTAGCTTTGAACTTGCATGCAACTGCAACTGCAACTGCAACATGACTTTCAATGCCTTTCTCTTTGCATTGCCTTTTTTGTTGTTGTTTTCCTTTCGTCAGGCAATTGTAATTGAATTAAATTTATGAGTTTTCTTGCTTTTGTTATGTTTGGGCGGCGCTCAGAAAATGGGAATTGGGCGACAACCAAAATGCGATTCACACCTGAGAGCATCTTTTGATGTTTGTTGCCTGTACTTTTTGTGGTCTGTATTGTGTCTGATTCGCATCGTTGTTGTTGTTGTTGTCGCTGTCGTTGTTGGCTGCCTCTGCCTGTCAGCGCTGACGTTGATGAAAAGCGTTGCAGCATTCGTGGGAATATCTGCTCGATGCTCCTCTCTCTCTCACTCTTTCTTTCTTCCCTTCTTTCCTTGTAGCATGCTGATTTTTTGTGTTTTGTTATTTCGTGTGGGCTGATGAAAAAGTTTCGCCGCAATTTGTTGCGCTGCATTAGGCAAAGCAGTGCAACAACAACAACAATTGCAGTCAGCATCGAAAATCGTCGCACCTGGTTTGATCGTTTGCTATATCTTTTGCTCTCTCTCTCTCTCTCTCTCTGTTTTGGCATGTTTTTGTCGCCTTATCGACGCATACACTTTCGCCCTTCGCCCTCGTTTACCTACCCATACACCCCAACACCACGCCCCTCTCTCCTACTTCCCCATTAACCCCGTACTCCCACACCAACGCTTATCAGACGTTGTCGACGACGCTGCCCCGCTGGCGTTTATCGGCGACTGCGCCTCTGCTATCGCTCTGGTTGCATTTGCTTTCTATTATTTGTGTTTCGGTTTCTATTTTTGATTCATATTTTGACTCACAAATCATTCTCTGGACATGTTGCGAATCTCTCAAACTTATCGTTCATCTTTCGCGACACACCTTAAAACAAAAAATACTTTGCTTCAGCTTCAGCTTAGAAGGCCCTCCAAAATCCCAAAACTAACAAATTTCCGTAATTACATTATTTTCTAAATTTTCTTGCAGATCTGTTTTTTGTCTCTTCTCCAAAGCTGAAAAAGCTGTCCAATAATTAATTAAAAATTTAAATGCAACTTAAGGTTTTAAGTTAATATTTTTTTATGTATTTAACACAGAAGTACAATATAATAATTTGCATATTTCTTTTCACAAGTTTTTGTTTATTTTCATATCAAATATTATTTCAGGCATGAATTTATTTTTGCTTAATTTTTGGCCTGTGGTAAAAAAAATAAAGTACTGTGTATGCGTAATAAAATTATAATTGAATATAACGTATACCTTTTTGTTTTATTATTATATTTTATTAATGTTTAATTTTGGATACATATTATTTACATATGATCTTGACTCACCCTGTTTGCTTATGCAGCAGGCAGCGATAAACACGATAAAATTGTTGTAAGAAATACTATTATAAATAATAATGAATCTAATGAGAGCAGCAACAATTATTTGCACAAATGTTGAATAAAAATTCGTTGATGCCCTCTCCCGCTCTCTCTCTCTCTCTCTCTCTCTCTTCCTGTCACTCCTCTCGAGCGCGCGCGCACACACACACACACACACGCACACACACAGCACACTCGGTTTCCTTTCTTTTTCGATTATGTGCAAAACGTGGCGTTCATTTCTTGTGCACTGCGCGAAAAAATACAAAACAAACAACATACATTAAATAAAATATATTCAACTAACTGCAAAGAATGGGAAACACACGCACACACACATAAAAAAAATTAAATAAAATAAAGTAAGTACAGAACCGATGCAAAGCAAAAAAACAACGACGCGAAATTGCTTTGCAATTCAAAAGCGCCAGGGCAACGGTAAATGATTAACGGTTAACGGCAGAAAAGCAAACGCAAAAACGGCACGGACTGCGTTCAAAGGAATTTTCGCTTATGAACACGTAGACGCAACGCTGCCAACGTTGACGTTGACGCTGACGCAGGCGCGACGCAGACGTAAACGCGGCGGCGGCGCCAGCGAAACGTTACACGAGCCGCCAACGACTCCTCTCCAGTACTAACAACAACAACAACAACAACAACAGCAATAGAATCGAGTGTAGCCTTGAGATCGCAGCAGGCAGTGAATGCGGGCAGCGATGCTGCACGCGTTTTGCAAAACGCACTGGAAAAAGCGGAAACTGGCAATAGCGAACTTATAAAAAAAGTGCGTCAATTGTTTTAGTTGTTGTTGTTGTTGTTAGTTGTTAGTTGTTAGTTGTGTTACGAGTCGAGAACCCACTTAGAATGCAACGTCAACGACGGCGACGACGACGACGCACACACAAATAACTAACAGCGACTGTAGTAAAATGACAACTGAAACCGCAGGCGCAATCAAAACGAGTAACGACAAACAGCGACGGCGACTGAGACGCTGCTGCAATTGCGTTGCGTTGCGCTGGCTGCGCTCTACGGCGTTGGCGTACGATTCGACGATTCTAACGCAGCAGCGACGACGACGTCTTTTTTTTTTCGTATTCTATTTTGCAAGCTTTTCACTTTTTGACGACGATGACGACGACGTCGCCGTTGCGACAATTGCACTCGCATTAGATGTAGAGCGCAAGCTGCCGTGAGAGAGCATTCGGTCAAAGCGCGAAAGAGAGAGAGATTAGAGGGTACAGTGGTCGCTCGTTTATTGAGTATCGCAAACATTAGGCTAAAATCTTATTGACAAATAAAATATTTTCTCTGCCAATTGCTTACTTTGAGCCCGTTGAGTTTGTGGGCGCATACAAATTTGCGAGCGATCACTGTAGTACGAATTTTAGTGTGTGAGTGCGGAAGTGCAGCGGGCGACGCAGACGCGTGCAAGGCCAAACGCGTGCGAAAGAGCCAGCGTTTATGTGTATGCTTGCGTTACATCGTTAGTTTGTGTGTGTGTGTGTGTGTGTAACAAGTGCAACTGATCGCATTGGACGTGCGGCGAGAGCGCTCACGTCGACTACAGCAGCCTAACTGTCAACCGACAACCGCCAACCGTTAAGCCCCACCCCACCACACCACACCACACACCATAAAACTCACCACACACATATCAGTCGTCGGCGGCAGCGCAATCGCATATTGCACGCGCGTGCCCTTGAAAATTTGACCCAAACGATGCAGCAGCACACAGGCAGCTGCCAAAGCGGTGTTGTGTGGTGTAGCTCACGTTGCCATGCTGTGCGACTGACCAATAACACCATCAACCCCCCAACCACCACCAAAACATTGCCATGTTTGCTCGCAAACAAAAGAAAGTGCACAAATTGTTGAAATTCTTGAAAATAAAGCCAAGTTTCGTGCATGTGTGCGCAACAACCAAAAACGAAAAACGAAAAACGAAAAAAAAAGGAAACAATAAAACCAAACAAATTTCGTGCAAAACAGCAAAACGCCACGAAAAGCGCGCACAAATCTAATTGTCCCAAACGAATGTGTGTGTTTGTATGTATGTGTGTGTGTGTGGGAAAGCCAATGTCCAACAGTTTTCATTGCCAAACACAATTTCATACAAATCTGGTGCTGCATTTATTTTGTTTGTTTTATGTGTACGTGTTTTGTGTTTTTATTTTATTTTTGTTTTTATTTGTATTTTTTTTTCGCAAATCTATTTTTTGAATAGTGAAGCAAAACAAAACAAAACAAATGCAGACAGGCAGACAGACAGACGAGACAGCATGACAAAAAGCTAAATGATCTACTATTTGACGAACAGTTGATAGAGTAAGAGAGTAAGAAGGGGGCGTCGTGAGAGAAGTTAAACTTGCAATCGTGCATTTCTCCTATTTTCATTTCAACGCACATACACACACACACACACACACGTGTAAGTATGTTTTCTGCTATGCTGTGACGATTGTCGGGCACTGCGCAAATAACTTAAGCTGAGAAGAATTTGAATGAATAAAAAAATATATATAATTAGCTCACTTATGTAAATGTTTATGTGAGCCTTAAATACGCGACACTTTGAATTGTAGGGTATTGTATGAAATTTTTATGCCGCGATCGCTAAGCTAAGCAAAAGTCTTCTTCTTTTGTTCACACACTCGCACGTACATACATACATACATACATATTAATGCATAGTTTTATGTGTGCACGCTGCCAAAGTCGCGCCAATTGCAAACTGTTCAAGGTCGCGCGGCAAATGCACCGAAACCCAACGACAACAACAAAAATAACTACATACATATGTATGTACATATATGTAATATATTGTACGTTTATATAGGAGAACAAGAAGAACAATTGAACTACAGTACCCGCCCGCATACGCAAAATGTTTGAGTGTTCTTCAAATAGCAAAACTAGTGTACACAGAAAACAACAACAACAACAAGAACAACAAATACAATTTGCGCTCGTAAATTGCAAAAGCGACGCAGTCGCCAGCAAATGAATTTCACTGTCAAGGTCGAGGAGCGTCGCATCGTCGTTCTGATGCGCAACGCAATGCGATCGGTACAGCAGCCAGCAGAAAGAGAGCCACCACCACATAGACATAAAGAGTTGGAGAATGGGAGAGCGTGCTCGTTGGCGCGTGTGGGCGCGAGTGCATTCGGCATTGACGGAAACGAAGACGCGCAGCTTATGTAAGCGCTGCGCAATGTAAGCAATCAGCAGAATGCTGGGGGGTATGGGCATCAAAATGCATACATATATGTACGCACGACGTCGCGTCGCCAGCTGCACTGCTCTGATCTACTACTGTAATTGGGTCTGGGGCTCCTCTCCCTCTTAATGGACCTAGCTCTTTCTCTGTCCGTCTCGCGCTCTGCCAAGCCTCAGCACGCAGCATTTCCTGCTGTTTGTCGCTATGCATTACATATTGCACTTGGCGTCCGATTTTGTTTTTTTTTGTTGTTTTCTTGTTGTTGCTTGTTGTTGTTGTGTTTGTGTTTTCGCATGTTATTCTATCGCCGCAATTGTTTTTCTCAAGTTCGCGGCTCTTGTGCAATTTGTCAGACCGCAGCCATCCCGCTGCCACCACAGCACATACCACCCCCCATATACGCGTAATAATTCACAAATTGCAGCGGGCGGTAAACAAAAACAGTCATAAATCAAATGTCGAGCAAGCAAAGCGAACTAGCCGAGACTCAGGGACGCCAAGCCACGCCCTTCCTACCTAGCCAATCTTCCAACGCCCTCCAAAATGCAGACATAATTTGACATAAGCGATGCTAAAGTTCAACCACAAAACAACATCAAAGGCAACGCCAAAACAGCAACAACAAAAATACGATATGCGCTCACATTGCGATGATCATCAGCTGATGAAGCTAGGCAATGATTGACTCAACTCAACTCAACTCAACTTAACGAAACTCGGCACTGCTCGACTTGAGTTGATGACGATAATGTCAAAGGCAGCCTCGGACACCCGAACAATTGAGCACCCGAGCCTCCGCTTTCGGCTCTACAACTCGCGGTCGCTTAATCATGTTCAAGAAGAAAAGAAAGAAGAAAAAAAATAAAATAAAAAGTGCAGCAGCGTCGTTGCCGAATGCACTTCTTGTCAAAGCTGCGATTAATCTCACTCAGACAGCAAGTGAACGCATAGAGCGAGCGAGGCGAGCACAGCTTCAGCACAGTGGCTACCAATTTCATTAAAATTTAATGAACACATACAACAACCAAAACTAAATATTATAATAAAAAAATCAAATAACATAAGTATGTTGATTAATTTAATGGTCATTCAATAAAATATCGTAATTACTTTATGAATACACTTTTTTTTTTAAGCCCAAAACATAGCTAACTGACCACTGTAACAGCGGCATTCATAATTGAGATATGAACTTGGTAATATTTTATAAAAAAAAAATAAAGCCTGGCCAACTGGCCAACTGGGAAACTGGGAAACTTGGCAACTTGGCAACAGAGCAAATGGCCAAGCTGAGTGCTGATCGTGGCTTGTTCGTCTAGAAATAACTTAATTGTCACTCAATTACTCAGTTTTCAGCTAAAAGCATTCATTGCTCTGGCTTAACGTCAGAGTCGAACGCCCACTGGAGGCAAAGAGCGGACCTGCGAAGAGCTACAGCAAATGGACAACAACTGGCGACTCGGCAACTCTGCTCCGCTATGCGCCGCTCTGCTCCTTGGCTAGGCGTGAATAATAGGCGAGAGTCGGAGAGCTTTGGCCTGAATGAAAATTGATGAGTTGCGACAGTTTTTGGCCAAAGGGCAAAAGCGGCTAAAAAGAATCCACAAACACTACTTTACGTAAAAAAAGCGTTGCTAAGAATAAAACTGGGAACGGCTCCGTAAAGAATAGCATACAAAAAAAAAAATATATAAATAAAAAAACGGAAAATGTATGAAAAACGTTTGTCATGCCTTTCAGTTCCAGGCTGGATAGAGAATGCCACGAGTCCTCGGGCTGCATTCGGGGATTGCCAACTCAATGCAACCATCAATCAAATTTACTTGTTGTTTGCCCCAGTGTAAATGTGTGTGTGTGTATTATTGTTTGCATAAGTGTGGGTGTTGTGTGAGGTCGCTTTGAAGTTTAAAACGCATTCGAAATTCGGCGGGACGATGTTTTGATTGACGCCTCAATTGAAGCGCCTTGATTGAAGCTCTTAACTGCCAAAGTCCAGATAGATTTTTGAGCAGGTTCCAATTTGATTGAAAAGCTCGTTGCATACCCAACTTAACAATGGCTAACAAAAATGCTAATGAGCTCTATTAATGATTGATTGATTGATCGAATATGCGTTTGATGTGTTTGTTAAACAATTTCTTGCACTGATTGAAGATTGTTTTTTTCGAGCACTAAAAAGCGTTTCTCTCCTAAGCTTCTTTGCACTACATCATGATTGATAGCGAACAGTTGATTGACAAGAGATCTGTGATTGATACTTTGATACTTTGAACTATTCATCATGATTGATGAAACTCGTTTTGCTTTTTGTTATCTTCAGATCGTCTCTGCCCCTCACAACCCCACTCCTGCCACAGTGCCACACGGTTCACATGGCCTCCGCACCACATAAATCCTAATCAAAATTGTGCTCAAACAAGCATCAAAAAGAGGCAGAGGACGTTGAAGAGGAAGAGAAAGAATATGAATGCGAATCCCAGAGCTAAGTTGCAAGTTGGAGGAGCGAGGAGCGTGCATCTATAAATCCATTAATGCCATTTACCGCATAAACATAAAGAGAGAACGCTCCACAAATTCTTCAGCTTCATGAGGCATCAACACTCTCGAAGCGAACCGAAAACCAAGGAGGCAAGGAACTTTTTTTTTCAAACATTGCAATTGCTCCATAAAGTAAAACTAAATTGCTCAATAATTTTGTCCACATTTGATTATGTCTTTTGGCCAAGATGCTCCCTCTACCTCTCCATCTCCCTCTCGCTCATGCGTTCCGTTGCTCCGTTGCTCACTGGCTGAATTTCGAACTTCGACTCGGGAAGCGTTGTAGCCCTGCGAATTGCAGTCACGATTCTGCCGGCGAACGGAGCCCACAAATTCAAAACCCATAAAGACATCAAAGCAGCAACGCGTGTAACAATTTGCCAGCCAACAACAACAAGCAACAACCAACAACAACAACAACGAGAATAACAAATCCATGTTACTGAACTGGCAAACGCAACAAAACGCAAATTAACAACGGCAACAAACATAGCATAGATGATGGGCGAGGCGAGGCGAGGCGGGGGGTAGGCTCAACAGAAGACAAAGGCATTGTAGGAGTATCGTTGAATTTGTAATAGTAATAGTGGAAATAGTTAAAGTACAAGAGAGCAAAGAGCTCGTGATGATGATGACGACGACGACCTGACCAGGCAAACAGGCCAACAAACATTCAACTTCCAACATCCGCACCAGCTTGGGTAATGTGAAAGTCGGCATACCCTTTCAAAACGAAAGGTAAGAGACTAACAGATACCCTTATGCCCTGGATTTTAGATATTTCAATCGAAATCATCGAGGAACTGTTCTTGAGTTTTTTGAAAATTCAAAAGAACTTAAAGTCCCGAGCTTGTATGGTCTCAGATATCAACTCGCCTGTTAAAACTGATCGAGTATATAATATATTCCTTATAGGAAAATCTTTCGTTTATCTTTATATATAAGAATATCGCTTTGAAAGAAGACGAAGAACAGCTTATAAGTTAAGAAAGAATGGAGAAACGCATAAGAAGAAATGAGAGAAATGAGAAGAAGAAATAAACTGCCAAAAGCCCAATTGATATGATATAGTTAAGGGCATTTGCATAGACATTTTAAGACTTGGAATGAGCCTAAAGTAAATTGCAACAAACAACAACAACAACAACAACATACGAATTATTGAGTTCCCATAATTTGTGATAAGCAAGGAGAGCCAAGCAGCCCACACACCCCGATCGATAGTTCGATGGATCGATGGATCGATTCGTGGATGGATGGATGGCGCCTTGTATGATGCCGTCGCCGCCGGGGGGCACGATCGGTGTGGCAGCTGAAATGCTCATTAAAAATGTAGAAAGCTCCCACCCTCTCGCTCTCGCTCTCTCTCGCTCTCTCGCTCTCTTCGTTTCTATCTATTTATCTCTGTATCTCTTGCTCTTAGCGCTAATCGCACGATCTTAATTTACAGCAACAACAAAACAGGACGACTACCGACAGCAGCAACAACAGCAGCAACAACAACAACAGAGATATCGGTGAACGCAAACGATCTTTTAGACTTGGCCAATTTGGCGCAAAACGACGCAACTTTCGCTTTTGGCCGTGTTGCTAACGATCGTCAATTGACGTCAATTTATTATTATGCAGCGTTTGTTAGTTTGCATTTTAATTGAATTAAAAATCAGTTAGGAGATCATTGTAATTATGCCTGCCACACACACACACACACATCTAACCAAGACAAAATTAACAAGTTTGTTGCAAGCTGGATTTAAATTTGAAAATTTTACTTATAGAAAATGAGAAATGCCTGCGACATATTGTGGAATGAGTAAGATGTATAGGATCTTGACAGTCTATAACGAATCTGAAGGGGACAAGAGAGAAACTGAATCAAATTGCAGGGCTCTGATTTCTGACTTCGTTGTAAAGAAAATTCGTTATGCGGAAGTTCGTCACATCGAAGTTCGACTGTATAAATTTAGCAAGTGAAAACGCTTATCGAGAGGTAATAAGAGGAAAACTTTTGTCAAAGGGTTTTCTTGGATTCGAAACTAATCACAAATATTTTGCTCTCTCTCTCTCTTTTACTGCCTCTCTCTCTCTCTCCCTTTCTCACATGGACAATACAGATGACAAAATGTTAGAAAAATCGCATAAAAATGTTAAATTTTGCATGTTGTTCGCATTTGGAGGACAACAACAACAACAACAACAACTACAACATCGAGCAATGTTCGCATTTTGAATGACGCCAACAACAACATCGCGTGGGCGCACAATAGAGTTGTCGTTGTTGTCGTTGTTGTTGTTGTTGTTGTTTGAGTTGTGCCGCTGCGTTTTTTTGACATTTTGTAACACGCGCCTGCCAAACGGCATAAAAATTGACATATTATAATGTCATTGGCGTTCCCGATTTGCGCCACTGCGTCGACTGTCACAATTCGTCAATTCGCGGGCGTTCTGCGTGGGCGGTCGGATCGGGGAGGCGGAATGGGTGGGGGAGGAGTTGGATCGGTAAATCTGTCCACAAGAGAGTTATGCATAGCAGGCACACAAGCATAGAGTTGCCACAGTTGTCGTTGTTCGTTGTTCCATTTTGTTTGTTTTGACAGGCAACGAACGCACTTTAAACATCAACTCTGGCTTCTAAATTTGCTTGCTTTTTTTTGCTCCTTCTCTCTCTCTCTCACACACACTCTCGTATTTATGTTATACATCGAGTGCAGTCTAGTCAAGACACAAACCGCAATTGCAGTCGCAAGTCTTTTGTTTGTTTGTATGTGTGTGTGTGTGTTTGTGTTTGTAGCTTTTTGCCAATACACAACATTCTTATCAGATTGTTGCAATGTTTTTCTGTTGCACTATGTTTTTGTTGTTGCTGTTGTTGTTGATGTTGTTGTAGCCCGCACTCGAGCAAAGCTGCAAAAAAAATGAGAGATCTTTATCAAGTCTTCGACTCGACAACAACAACAACAACAAACATGTAATGAAAATTATGACAAGCCAACAACAACAACGAGCAATATACATATATACATATATTGGAATATGAAAAATTATAATTCAATGGAATATTGCGCCCACACACACATGCGAAAGCAACAATTGTTGTTGTTGTTGTTGTAAGTATTGTTTCTGTTTTTGCCATGTAGTATTTTGGCCCATTGGCTAATCGTGAGCGGAAGCGTTGTTGTTGTCTTTGTCGCTGTTTTTGTTGCTACATTTGCCAAGTTATGCACAAATGTTGATTGGAAGTCAATTTGTTCACCGATTATAGTACGATTTTTTTCAGTTCTTTTTTTTGTTTTTTGTTTGTTGCCAACACTTGAAAAATGAAAAGGTTTTCAAGTGTTGGCAACAAACAAAAAACAAAGAAAAGAACTGAAAAAAAATCTTACAAAACAAGATCCATCAATCAGCTTGCAAATGGAAAAGGAAATTTCCATCGGTCGAAAATCGAATGTCAAGATCAAACTTCTAAGATTAGACAATAAACTGGGTGGGAGACAGAGAGAGAGAGGAGGATGAGATTTGAAGGTGGAAAACAACTCTAAACAACACAGCTGGTGATTTTATGTTATCCAAATGCTTGTTCTAAGCGCGATCTAAATCTATGGATAAAAATAGAACCGTTGGCAATCTACATAAGAAAATGTTACAAATAAAGTAAAAACTAAAAAAAATCTTTTAGCCTCTCATTTTGAAGAACATAATGAAAAAAAAATTAAAATACATTCAACGTCTTGGGGGAGATTATATCAAAGTTTATTATGAATATTGTGTTTAAAAAAAATGTAATTTATAGATATTTGACTAATGTTTGCAATTGATTTCAGTTTTGTCTTAATCTGTCACTTTTAGAGTGATTCACCTTTTATCGATAACTTTTTGTATCGATATATTTGCATAATTTATCGAAATTATTCGTTATCTAATAAAAACATACAAACAGAGTTGATATCAGTTTTGTCTGTCACTTTTAGAGTAATTCATCTTTTATCGATAACTATAAGTAGCGATATGTTCGTATATTTTATCGATATTATTCGTTATCGATTCAAAACATATAAACAGCGTATATTTCAGTTTTGTCTTTTATTCATTCCTTATCGATAACTATGAGTATCGATATGTTCGTAAATTCTATCGATATTATTCGTTATCGATTCAAAACATATAAATAGCGTATATTTCAGTTTTGTCTTTTATTCATTCCTTATCGATAACTATGAGTATCGATATGATTGTATAATTTTATCGATTAAAAACATGCATACGCAACGCTTCTTCACAACATTGCAATGCTAAAATTAGCTGGCCAGCAACAGGTACCATAAAAATAAACCTTAGCAACAAACAGTAAATGAATTACTAAAATACGCAACAACCGTTGGCTGAATGAGTTTCCCATATGCAGCTTGTTGCAGTGCAGTGTGTGTGTGTGTGTGTGTGTGTGAATCTTCACCCACTGAAAATAACAGCAGCCAAAGAATCAGCCATAAACATTGGCAACATTGTGATAATATTCTCATTGATAGATTGGTAGAAGGGTATATTGGTTTTCAGCAATGGCCCGTAATGTTTTGTTCTCAGTCCGATAAATATCGATAATGCTTTGCCTAACCAATCTATTACAGCTCTTTTACACTGGTTCAGATAACAAACATAAAAGCTTAAAGTCAAATTTTAAGTTACATATATCCTTTCATTTATGCGATCAAACTATTATCGTTCAGGTACACACACATGTTATCGATAACAATAAAGTTTTTCCTTAGAAACTTTGACATACTCTAACAATAAATGAAATTTATCCAATCACTCTAGGGACTTAGGGTATTTCCTGGTTGAGCTTTCTCGACATGAGTTGTTTCTCACTAGTTGAAGGTGTTGTTGTGGCTGTTGTTGTTGCTTTTGTCGTTTATCACGCATCGCTGTCAAAGTGTCACTTTAGCTTAACGTTCGTGTAACGCCAAAAGATATCAAAGACAATTTTGGTCTTCAAGCGGCAGCAGCAGCAGCACTTGGACAAGTGGGAAAGCGGCGGCTGCGCACGCGTAATAACGCATAATGTGCCAACAACAACAACAACAACAACAACAACAACGACAACAACAAAATCACGTTAATGACAGCGACGACGTGCCTGGAGGACTGGGCCCCCAACACCAGAGTTGCCGCAGCCTGCAATCGCTGCAGGCAATGCGTCCACAGTGAAAAAAAAAGATATATTGTATATACAACAACAACAAAAACAACAACGAACACATACTATACGAAGGTAGACAGTTAAAAGTGAACAGAGTGGCCCAAAGCCAAAGCTAAAGCCAACTGCTGTTTTGTCACATCATTATCAGTTGGACAGTGTGTGTGTGTGTTTGTGTGTGTTTGTGTGCGTGTGCTTGGTGTGGCTTGGTGCGCGGAGAATTGGTTGCATTATTGACATGACAAACATGGCAGGTGTGAAGGAATTCGCCACTAAATCATGTTGTGCGGTCCATTTTGATTGAACGACACAAAGACACACACACACACACACACACATAGGCAGCGTTGATTTTGCTGTCTTAATAAAGTCATCTAGCGGTTAACATTTTACACAATCAACACCAACAACACTATGCAACAAATTTGTGACACAATAAGTCTTAAGAATCGCATAGAAGGGACATTATTATCGAAAATAAATAACTTTAAACTTTCTTTTTTTCAAACGTTCGAAGGACAGTTTGTTCCAAGTCTTATCATAATATATATGACGTATATTCGTTCTGGAAATGCAAAGATTTAGGATTAATGAGGCAATCTTTCATAATGAAATCGAACATTTTGTTGCTCAGTGTGTGGCACGAAACAGTGGAGGGAATTGAAACGTTTAGTGGTCTGCGATAAAATTAAAGTTTGTCCGAAGTTGAAGTTGAAGTATCGATGATCAAGTCCCCAAACCAAAGCCAAGCCCAACATAAACAAAAAGTGTGTATGTGTCTTGCGCCTTGTGCCTTGTTGCATGAATAATTCATAACAATGAACAGCAACAGCAACAGCAACAGCAGCAACAACAACAACAACATTAAAGCTGGTCCACTTATTAACTGGCATTGTGCACAAAAAAGTGAAAGCTCATAAGGCAATCAGTCAAAACGTCATCAATAGAATTAAGTAATCAACTTGCCGAGCCGCAAACACTGACCACACACAACACAGCCAAAAGAGGCAGCCAGCCAGTTGCAACGGCAGCAACGGCAGCAACATTGCAGACAATAGGCAGCTGCTAGCGAAAAAAAAAATAAAAAAAGAAAAACAAAAAAACAGATGTACAAAAGAAAGAGCTGAGAGCATTGATTGTGGTCAAAAAGGAGAAAAACAACAACAACAAAGTGCAAAAGGGAGCTTGTGGCAGGACCAACAGCGCAAAAAGTGTTGTTGCCAACAAGAACAGCAACAAGTCGGGGCAAGCGTAAGCAGGCAACAGACGCAAAAAACACAGCAGTTGGCACTTCTTTTTTGTTTGTGTTCCTGCCCAGTTGAAAAGTGAGAGAGGGAGAGGGGGGGGGAAGCATCGATAAAGATAAGCAGCAAAGCAAGCAACAACACGCAACACAACATGTTAATTTTGGCTTAACTTGCAACTCGCAAAAATCATTGATTAATCCAAAAACAGAATCAATAAAAAATGGATAAATTCTGTTTTTATATGCAGCTCTGAAGACGTGCGCCAGACTCGTCGTTGCACGTTCCAGCTGCCACACGTCATTTTGGAGAACATTTATGTTTAGGTTTTAATGATAACAATTAACGGTATCTATAAACTAAATGCATTCCAAACTTATTTTGACTAGCAAATAGATAACAATAAATGTCTTCAGTCCAATATTTTTATTTCTATTTTTTTGTTTGGTAAAAACTAATAAAATCACTTGAGAGGTTGTTCCGATGCACACTTTTTGAACTTTGTTGAAAGTTGTAAATGAAGATTATATTATAATCTTGCAACGACAACTTCATCATCTTCTTCTCATGCTCTACTTTGATTATGCTTATCAGTTCGTCGGATCTGTGGCAATTGTTAATAAATGCAACATAAAAAATTATTCAACTTCAATGTAGAAACGTTTTTTCGCACCTCGAACTAAAAAAGCAACAATAACAATAGATTTTTGACGTCTGGGGCAGAGCGGAGCGCAATTTGCAGTGGCCGCCAAAGTTCAACTAACATTAAAAATGAAAAGTGCTCGAAAAGCCAGAAAAGCCAGCAACGAAAATGATGCAGCTGAAGACGCGGCTCGAAAGATGTGGCAGTGGCAGTGGCAGCTACTCAAAGGAATGCGGCGGCAAATGAAATTGGCAAGAGAAGTGTAGAAGGCCAGATGAAGAAGAAGAATAAGAAAGACAACAAGAACAACAAGAACAAAAACTAGCATGGCTAGAACAGAGCAAGACAATTCGAGTTGCGTGATTTGCGTGAGCGTCGTGCGTTGACTGACTGACAAACTGACAAACTGACGAACTGACAAGACCTGGCAACAACAACAACAACAGCAACAACAACAAAAACATTGCCAGCCCAGTCTTCTGCTCGATGTTTGTTGCGGGAGTTTTTCTTTCTTTTTAAGCTGCAGTAAACCAAATTACAACACACACACAAACACACACACACAGACACATAGACGATCATTGAGCTGGAGCTGTTGCAGTTGCAGTTGCAAGGGGGCAGCATTACGTACGTCTTGGCACACACCACCAACACAATTGAAATTCCTTTGGTGCAGAAATTGCATTTCACGCTGAAAATGCGTGCTCTGCGTGCAGCAGCCTAAAGTGCAACGATAGCAACAACAACAACAACAACAGTAAGAGGAACCAAGCAATTATCTACAAAATTCAAGTCGTTTTCAATATACCCTTTAAACTTGCAATGGCAAGTTGATTTTGATCAATTCAGACTTAAAAACAATTCAAAAGCAATGCAAATTCACGCAAAGTTAATAGTTTTTTGTGTCTTTAAACTAAGAAATTGAAGGCAAATAATCTGAAATCAATAAAGTACTTTAACAATCAATAGATTAATCAATTTTTTATACTTTTTGCTGTTTAGTCAAAATTGATATTTAAATACTGTTTCGAATGATGTGTAAAATGTGTCTTGTGACAAAGCCGAATTAAGACAGCCGAGCTGAGTTAGAGTATCGTTGAGACGCACAAAAGTTTATGTGATCAGAGCTGACTGGCAAACTTTATGACATAGTGATGTTAATCTCAGTCTCTGTCCGCTCTCAGTCGATGTTTTGGAGTCGAGATTTTGTGAGTCCCGCAGTCAGTAGTAGGAGGCTGCCAAGTAGCATTCAGGGCAAAAGTGTAGGTGCTGAGCAACAACAACAACAACAACAACAATGACGACGACGATGCTGCGTCTGTTGCTGTTGCAGTTTGTGGGACGCAACTCCGTCATGCCACAAAATGCCCATGGCACAACACTTGCCACGCTTTAACCAGATGCTCGCTGCTTTTGCTGCATCCTTTTGCTTTGTTCTCAAGTCTTAAAAGTGCTTCTTAGTTTTTTCCAATATTAGCTTTCTTTGCTAGAAACTTAACGATTTTATTGCTATCGATAGGTTTATCGATAACTTTTGGTATGCGAAAACTTCTTATTCATTCCGAGGGTTGAGAGTAAAAATAAATATTTATTTTTATGTTGCATTTCTTCTTACTTTGTTGCCGTTTATAGTATTAGAAGCAGCAACTTAAGACCCAACATGGCTAAAAACAATACAAAATGTATAGAGAAAGAAGATGCCGAACAAAAGGAAATGCATCGAGAAGGAGGTGGGAGATAGAGAGAGAGAGAGAGAGAGATGGCACATATTCACTTTTGCTTTTGCTTGCTGACTTTTTGACATATTGCGTACGCAAGTTTTTGGGGCCGTCAGCAACATCAGTTGGCAGTTCTCAAACATGAGATGGCAATTTGCAACAGACTCAAAGTGTTTTAAGCCACATTCGTTAGCCTCAAACTCGAAGTCGGAGTCGAAGTTGGAGGGCCTCTCAGGTCAACAATCTAATTACAAGTCGGCACACGCAGCTGTTGTCCCAGTAAAATCATTCTTCTACTTGCCTCTCTCGCTCTCACTCTTTGTGCCGTGACTGGGTGCAGCTTCAAATTGCTCCCTCCCTACTTTTGCCATCTATGCCAAAAGCAAATCACTTAACCAATTGCAACTGAAATTGGATTAAACAAAGTCTATAAGCGAAGAAAGAGATGTGAAAAAAGTAAGGTAAGAAAGTGAAAAATTTCAATAAATAATATTCTTCATCCGTCTTCATTTGTGCAAATATATTAATAATTATAATCAATTAGCAAGGATAAATTGAATCGAAATGGATTTCATAACGCATTTTTCTCATTTTCATCAACCAAAAAAAAAAACAGCCAACATTAATTTACGCTTTTAATGCACTCACGTCAGACAGTGGGTGGGCGGGAGGTGTGATTGTTGGATCCGATATGGGAAATCCATTAATAAATATGTAGTAAAGGCCGCCAAAGCGTTGACAACACTCACCTGCAACGACAAAGAGAAAGAGAGCGAGAGAAAGATACAATGTGTGAAATGGAAAATTCATATAAAAAAGTATTTCATTAAGTGCAAATGCTGCTGTTGCTGCTGCTGCTGCTGCAAAAGGGTCAGCAAAATGGCGGCCATTAAAAAGGCAGCACACCCAAACACGAACACGAACACAATAATATGTTATAATAATAATAATGATGGGGCATGTGGTTGTTGCTGTTGCTGTTATCGTGCTGCATGTTGCGTGTGTGTCAACTTTTGCACTTTTTGCGCAAATGCAAATAGTGTAAAATGTGAAGTCAAGCAGGTGAATGTTAAGTAAAGAGTGTGCGCGCGTGTGTGTGTGTGGGGGGGGGGGGGAGGGAGGGTTGGGTATGGGGCGAAAGTATGTGGACACACACACACACGAATGCAAGAACCCGAAACATTAAACGAAGCTGTCGCAAAAGTCAACGCTTCAGCGAATACACGAATCATATAATATGTGTGTGGGTTTGTGCCACAACTTCAATGGCCGTTGCATTATTGCCGCAACGCAACTAACAACTAACAACAACAACAAGCAATGAAAGGCGAAAAAGGGCAAGCCTACACACACGCCTACAATTGGCAAAGCGCTCAACAGCAAATGTCCAACCCCAAAACAAAACAACGAAAAAAATGTGTGTGTGTTTGTGTGAGTGTCTTGAACTATTCGAAATATTCGAAATATTCGAGATACACAGGTAGCAGTTGTAGTTGAAGTTGTTGTAGTTGTAGTAGGTGGTGCAAAGGGAGTGGGGCAACAATATAACACGCAAGGCAAACAGAGCCTAGGAGTTAACCCAGAAGAGGCGTGTGCAACGTATGTGTGTGTGCGTGTGTGTGTGTGTGTGCGTGTGTAGGGTAGCTCAATTTCAAGTCAAGCAGGCAGGCAAAATCCAACTGGACACACACAAAAAACCAAGAACACAAACGAGTGAGTAGGAAAGAGTGAGTGAGAGAGAGAGTGAGAGAGACAGAGTGAGTGGCAAACATGCAAGATTAAGTGAGATAGATAGAGTGTGCGAAAGAGAGAGAGAGAGCTCGAGATAGAGCGAGCAAGTGATACTAGGGAGGGAGGGAGAAAGCGAGGCTCTTCTTTGGGCTGAACGCATTAAATGCTCGAATGAGCGAGCGAGCGAGCAAGGCACGAGGAGACGAAGAGGGAAGTTGCGGGGAGTAAAGTACGCAGGGTCGCAATATGCCTAGGCGGTAAGGGTTGTTCTCACACACACACACACACACACACACACACACACATACACATATGTGTGCGTTGGCATAGGTTAAACAAGCCTTGGTCGAGGCGCTGCCAAAGCGAAAACCAAACAAACCAAAATGTGCGACAGAGTGAAAAGTGTGAAAAATAAAGAAAACAACAACAACAAACAACAACAAAAACACACACACACTATTCGAATAGTGTGTGTGCGCCTAGGCACACATACATATATACACATATGTATGTACATATATTCATTCCATGAGGTCGGCTGCCATTTTAGTTTTGCCACCAATAAACATAACCCAGCCATAGCTAATGCAACAAACCGAACAAAAGAGAATAATTCGACAAAAAGATGCATTTCTTAAGAAATTCTTATAACCGTTTAAGGGGGGTTATCCCCACATGTATATTTTCGAAGCAAAATTATCTGAACATATAGTTCCTAAAACGGACTGAGATATGAACATTAAAAGTGGAGAATTCGTTGCGTAGCCAACTGAAATTAAAACTTTTTTGTTCTTGAAGCATAATTTTGGCAACGAGAACGGTTGAGAAAGTTTCTCGAAAACTACTGAACCGATATATTCAAATTTTGCATATTTAACGGTCATTTGTAACAATCCTATACAAATTTTTTTAATCAAAATCAATAAAAAACAAGTAAGAAGGCTCTAGTAGGGAGAGCCCGACTAGAAGATACCCTGAACCCAGTTGCAATAAATAATTATTAAATTTATATAAGATTTTGGTTAACTAACCCAACTTCAATCGATTAAGCTCGATATCTCCGGTGTTTCTTTACCGATTTGGACGAAATTTTCAGAAAAGTTCTATCGTTACCCATTACTTCAATCCTCATTTTTATATTTTCCAAATTCGATATTTTTTGTTATCGATAGCATGTGTATATCAGAAACCAGAATAGTTATCGATAATTTGAAGCAAACTTGTTCTGCTCATGGTATAGGAGAACTTAAATACAAAATCTGCAGTCTCTAGCTTTTGCAGTCTCTGAGATCCACGCGTTCATACAGACGGACAGACGGACAGACAGACAGACGGAAAGACGGACATGGCTAAATCGTCTCGGCTGTTGATGCTGATCAAGAATATATATACTTTATGGGTCGGAGATGCTTCCTTCTGCCTGTTACATACTTTTGCACAAAACCATTATACCCTTTTTACCCATTTTATGGGTTAAGGGTATAACAATTGCCGCATAGTTAATTTTGGCTATGCCAAAACTATGATACCCTTCACATATGGATTACTATTTTTTTTTTTTTTATACCCTTCACATGTGAATCAGGGTATATTGAGTTTGTCATGAATCTGTAACGCCTTAAAGGAATGATGGGAGACCCCATAAACTATATATCAAAATGATCAGGACGAGCTCAGGAATTGATTTCCGTCCGTCCGTCCGTCTGTCCGTCTGTCCGTCTGTCCGTCTGTCTGTTTCAACACGATTTCCGGCCAAACTGCTGAACCGATCTTGATGAAACTTTCACAGATTGCTTAGATCATGTCGGGTTTGTTCACTATGAAATTTCATCCCGATCGGAGCATTCTACGATATAGCCACCATATAAATTTACCATATCAACACGATTTCCGGCCAAACTGCTGAACCGATCTTGATGAAACTTTCACAGATTGCTTAGATCATGTCGGGTTTGTTCACTATGAAATTTCATCCCGATCGGAGCATTCTACGATATAGCCACCATATAAATTTACCATATCAACACGATTTCCGGCCAAACTGCTTAACCGATCTTGATGAAACTTTCACAGATTGCTTAGATCATGTTGCTTACCATATCGTACTATCAATTGTTGTCTCTGTCGTGCACTTTCAAGTACCTACATGTCAATATGTTGTTTTTGTCGAAAACGAACAAGTAAATGACGCTCAAGAGTAAAAATATTAGCGAAAAATTACCAACAACTGCACAGAAACATAAGAGGGGGGAGTATTGATTTGGCTGTGTGAAGGGTATCATAGTCTTGGCATAGCCAAAATTAACTATGCGCCACTATGTTTTTTTTTTGCTGTTATTTTTTATGTTTTTATAGTACGATATTGTCAATTTGTATGGTGGCTATGTCGTAGAATGCTCCGATCGAAATGAAATTTCATAGTGAACAAACCTGACATAATCTAAGCAATCTGTGAAAGTTTCATCAAGATCGGTTTAGCAGTTTGGCCGGAAATCGTGTTGAAACAAACAGACGGACAGACGGAAATCAATTCCTGAGCTCGTCCTGATCATTTTGATATATAGTTTATGGGGTCTCCCATCGTTCCTTGAAGGCGTTACAGATTCATGACAAACTCAATATACCCTGTTTCACATGAGTGAAAGGTATAATGAAATGTGCAAGGAAGATAATTAAAATGGTACATTGATATATTCGAGAAAAGTTCATGCAATCAGTTTTCTATCCTTAACACATTCAAAATGTTTCGATTAGCAGAATATCATTATCAATATCGACTTTGAAGCTAGGAAGATAAAGCTGATTGAACTTAGCTTAAGCAAGCGCTTCCAAAGCGTCTACAAGATGCAATCAAAAAACTGATAGAAAATAAGCTTTTGAAAGGAAGCGATTTTAAGGAGGAAAATAGTTTTTTGGTAAAACTACAACAGCTCTGAACACATTCAAAATTATGGGCTTTCCTTTTGGATAGTTTGTCGGGGGAACATTGGAACACAATAATAATATACGTGCTATGCGAACAATCGCTATGGAGAAGGAAAAGAGGAGAGAACAATTCATCTATGGTATGTTTATGGTGGCCTCATCAACCCTAATAGAAAACAGAACAATGGCGACTACCTTTTGTTGTTGTTATTGCTTAGATATAATGGTGGTTTTGGTTCAACCCTAAGTTTTCACATAAGCGCATATCGCTTAAATAAATACTTTTTTTTATTATATATAATAAGTATATAAAAGAAGAAGAAACATTTTCAAACAACATTTGCGTTTACTTTTTGCGCAAACTGTGATTAACAAGTCGACGATTTGAAATGGCCATTAAATATCAGTTAAGATCAAAGACATAGCTCTATAATAACAACATGCTTACTATGCTATTAAAAATGGCATGTATGTATGTGTGTGTGTGTGTGTGAAGTGGTTTTATGAATACAAATAAAGCTTATACTATGTACGATATGCTTTGTCTAATTCCAAATAAAACTTTAATGCATTCATTGCGAGATATTGTTTCTCCTTCATACGCACACACCTGGCGCTGCAGTTTCCCCCTCTCCCTCTCCCTCTCTCTCTCTCTCTCTCTCTCTCTCTCGCTCTCTCTCTTTTCCATCTAACTAACATGTAGTACCTGACACTGACATTGAGTTTTGTTTGGTTTTGATTTCATTTCGCATTGATGATGACGAAACTCTTGAAAAGCGAGCGCTGTGCTCTGCACTTTATTTTTATTCACTTTAAGTTGCATAATGTACAGTCGAACTTCCGCTTAACGAATCTCAAAGGGACAAGAAACAACTTCATTATAGAGATTATTCGTTACACTGAAGCTTGTTCCGGTCTAGCTTCTCAACATATTAAAACATATTCTTCATTTTTTTTTTATACATATCGCTTGCTGATAATTTGTTATACAGTCGATTCTCTCGATTTATTATGTTTTTGCTTTTCTTTTTCACTGCATTCGCTGTTGCGCACGCGCAAAACTTGTTAGAAGTTTTTTGTGTGTTCTATTCCTATATACAACAAATGTAGTATATAAGCTTGGATTGGAAGGAAGGGGCGGGAATCTCGGTAGCGAATGTTCAAGGTTAACAACATACACACACACACACACACACACTGACACACTCTTAAGTGTATGCAAGTTGGCATTTGGCTTTGTCTAATGCTTATAGTTGTGTGTGTGTGTGTGTGTGTGTTGGCATGGACAATGCGGCAAACCCGTCAACAAAGCCGGCGACCAGTCAAGTAGGTAGAACCTCGGTAGGGTATGAGAGCGTGGGTAGCACCAGTGTATATATGTATGTATGCATGTATGTATGTATGTATGTATGTGACTGCAGCTGTTAATGTTGAATTATGCTTTAGAGTCTAGACGAAAGTGTTTGTTGTTCGACAGGTCGATAACATAAGATAAAAAAACTTTATTTATTTTCAATATGTTAATTACTAAGTCAAATTATGTATTCATATATATAGATTGTTTTATTGATAGTCAATAAGTCAATACATGCGTTCATACAAATGAGTAAACTATCGATTACAATAAGTTGATATACGATAACTTAGAGTTCATAGGGTTGCTCTAGTCAAAAGTCTTTCCATCCTTAATCAAATCAGTGGAACAACATTTGTTATTCACGCAATAAATTCTAAAATTCGCTAGTCAATTAATCGATATACATACTAAGTAATCAAGTGAGTTATCGTTAAGAGAAGTTAATGAAAGATAACTATGACATTTTCTTATTCCTTCGTTTAAAACACTTGACACTCAACACATTAACACAATAAGCCAAATAGTAGTAGGCTTTAATACAACTTTCGACATTAGCTCAGCATGATTTTCAATTTCTAAAAGGTGCTCGAGTAAGGCACAGCAATTTTTTTGTTGTTAACAGAACTTTTTTAATTTTTATAAATATTCGGCAAACAGTATAGAACATATTTGTAATATAAATCATTGCAAGTGAAACCCAAAATTAAATATTCCAGTGAAACGTTAAGAAGAACAATAAACCAAGATCAAGTTTTCGGTATGCCACATACAACGAAAGATAATGGTGTTGAGATGACGCCGGGTGAGAAGCGACTTGACCTCATAACGGCCATGGGACGTTTTCGTCCCAAAACCGCCACGCCCATACAGTTTTACAATTATGTGCGAGAGTTTTGTATAATGCACAATTGCAGCATCGACGAGGCAATGGAACGAACTCAGGATATTTGGTCGAAACTTGGCCAGCAGCAAAAGGAACTCTACAATTCGGTAAGTTAACGAGTTTGTTTTGACAAATAAATCATTTCAAAGTTATAATATGAACCTAACTTACTATAATTTCACTGGCTGCTGGGGTCAATGGCTAAGCACTAAATATTCAGTCATAAAGATTAATTCTAGTTTGATTTGAGAAAATTGAGTTTTCAGGTGGTTTTTGTGATTTGTATTGGTTCGGTAGTGCCAGAAGATAGAAAAGAAACTACCCCTTTAATATTATCCCAACTAAAACTATTTAATACCACTTATTCAGAAGGCGCACGCTGCTCTGCCCATTCCCGTGCCAAGACATCTCATATATCGTGCATTGAAAATGGAGCGCGCCGGCCGCTGGAAAATTTGTTCGAAGCCAGCGACAAATGGTTCACAAACCATATACACTGTGGAATCATTTTCGCCACCGGTCAAGCCGAGCAAGTTGAAGAAACGTTTACTGGCCCAAAGGCCACGCTATGACAATCTGGCTGAGACTCCACCGCCGTACCACATCCAAGTGGCATGTAGATCAAAAAATAATCGAATTTCTACTCGACACGAGCACCAAACAAAATGTTCAACTGGGAATGTCAGCTTCAAGCGGACGCAAAATGGACAGCAAAAGGTGCCACCATTAGATACGAAGAAGAAACCAACAGTGGCACCCACTGTGAACAAGAAGCTGAACGCTAATGGGCGAGCACTCCAGCAGCAGCAGAAGAGGAAACAGCAGCAGCCGCAGCCGCAGCCGCCGCAGCGTAGTGCAGCCCAAACAAAGTTCAAGCAAAAACCTTCAAATACCAAGCACAATACAAAAAGTGATTGTAAAAGTTCAAGTAAAATCCATAAGACCGCTCATCACACCCGACAAACTAGCCAACCCAAGACAATATTAAATACAGTACGGCTAAAACTATAAATAATATCGAGTGCACTTCATGTAAAGCCCTTAAAACTTATCCCGAATGTTTTTAAAACGAAAATCTGACATTTTTAACTTGATTTCTTACTTGGAATGTGAAATTAAAGTTGACTAAAGTTATTAAAACGATTTGTGCTTGGTTTTAGTATTTTATACTTATTTCAGGTAAAAAAGGAATCATAACAACCCAGTTCGAGTTTAAGTTAATAAAAACTTTATTTTCTATTGTAAGGTCATAAGAAACTTTAACGATTTCAACATATGTTAATAACATTAAGGGAAGCCTTCTATTATCGGACACAAGTCGGGCAACCCCTTTTATTTTGGCGAGTTTTGATGCCAGCGCATTCTAATTACTGTTCAATAGGTGTTTATAACCAGTTTCGGTCAGTTCAGAGACAAAAATTAATATACCGATATTCCGATTTTAACTTTTTAGTTTTTCAAAGCGTTTGTTATCAAAGGGTAATTATTTTTTTCATATTTGTTTGTCCATTATTTTGGGTTTTACATTCAAAAATGAAATAATAATGTTTTTTCCTAGGTTGAACACCATTGATTTTCACTCATTTTTATGGACTTTTCTGTAGGTTTTAGTTCAAAATGCGTCCCAAACGCAACGAAGCGGATTTGTTGGCCGCAATCAAACTACTTTTTAGAAAATCGTGATTTTGACTTTTGTTTTGTATTACAAGTGAAATTTCTCTCAAAACATGAATGAAATGTGTATAATGCCTGAGAGCGAACGATGCGCAATTAAAACAGGCTTTTCAACGATTTCAACAGCTAAGCTGTGCGTCGATTTCTGTCACAGAAACCGCTGGGGTGTCCAGCATTAGAACATTTCCCTCACACATTAAAAAACTTTTCTTTTCCATTCATAAGTTAACAAAAAAAAGTACATTGAAACTAAGTTCAATTGATTTTCTATTTCTTTGAAGTTAAAACATAAGATATCCAAAAATTTGGCAACGCTTCGGAAGCAGGTAGCTGAATCACAATAAAAAAGTCAGTTTAGCTTATATGTATGTGTACATATATGTATATGTATGTATATGTGCATATGGCAGGCATGTATCTGAATAGTTTTGCGTATGTATTGGTGGATATCATTGCCGACAGTTGGTTGATGAACCGTTATTCAAGCAACGTACACCATAGGCAATAAAAACATTTCATTTGATGTTGCTTCTGCTGATTTTGTTGTTCTACGGACAACTACAAAACAACCTAAAAAAAAAACAACAACAACAACAACAAGTAGAAGACATAAAAAGATAAATGAAATCAGCAGATAGAAAAAAAGTTTGCAAAAAATAATAAATTAATTTTTGTTTGCCTCTCTTCTATTTTTTTGCCAATCGGCTCGCAGTTGCCAGTTGAGCATTTGACCTAAATACGTTGACTGACATTTGTTGTTGTTGTTGTGGTTCTCAATAGGCTAAACTTAACGCGCTTTTGTGCGTCGCCATAGAAGACAAACGAAAAAAGACGAAAAAAAAACTAAATAAAATAAAATGGCAAATAAAATACATTCGCAGCTAGATTTTGTTGTTGCAGCCGCTAATTTCGCAAAAAAAAGCTTAAAGAAAATAAGAAAAAAAATAAAGAAGACAAGACAAAAAAAAAAACAGGCGAATTCTATTCCGCGTTCGTTGGCGGCCGAACAAGAAGCAGGCATGAAATGAACAACTGTACACAAAAACCCAAAAAAGTCACTGTTGACGACGACAGCGACGCAGCGTCGCTTTTTGCTGCCGGTGCCTGTGCCGGTGGTGCTGCTTCTTCTACTTCTTTGGTGCTTGCTAAATATACAACATATAGCCGCTTACGCATGACGCCAAAAAGCAGCTGACAAAAGCTCACACGCACACATATGAAAGCTGTGTTTTTGCTTAGTGTGCGGCGTATTTTGCCGTCTGTTCTGTTCGTAGTTAGTTCTAGAAGTAGTTCTAAAGTAATGCGGCGTGGATTCACTTCAAAAAAGTTTTCCTCACTCTGCATGCCTTAAGCCTAATCGCCTCTCTCTCTCTTTCTTTGCTAAGAAAATATGAGATAGCGTACGTAGCAACAAAAATAATGAAACTATTTGCTCCCCTGGGTATTTCTTTTTACTCTAAAGAATCAGTAGTTTTAATTTTGACTCAAATATCACTAGATCTGCTCTAGTTACAAGGTAATGCTTCTTTCGTAGGACATTAACAGTTTTCAACTAGATCTGCGCTGTTCTGGGCTCATTCTTACTGATCTCCAACACTCACACACACACACACACACACATACACATATACACATACATATGCACGTAGGCGCTAACTAGACGTTCAACTAAAAACTTAACTAGCGCCCTCTGCGAACAGCGCTGTTCGGTGTTGTCAAGCTGCAAAAGGCGCAACGAGCAGCGTTGTTGATTACGCAATGCGTTCGTTGCTTAACACACACATAAACACACACACAAACACATACAGCAACAACAACAAAAGCGTTTTTGTTTCGTTTCCGCGATCGACGCGTTTGCAAAAAACAAAACGAGAAGAACAAAAATTCGCAAATAGCTAGAGTTGCGATGCGTGCGACCCAATTGGAAATCTGACATACAAAGGCAGCAAGAGCGTGAGAGAGTGTAAATGCGAGAGAGAGAGAGAGAATGCGAAAGAGGTTGAATTTGTGACAAATGTTCATGAGAACTCAAAATCGAATGGAATTATTATGGTTGAAGGAAATTTAAAGAATTTAATTTAAAAATAATTCTGTTTTTGTTTAATTTATTTTTTGCACAGTTTTATTAGCATCTTTCTTTAACATATTTTATTTAATTTTTTTTTTTTTTTTTTTCAGCATTAGAGTTTTAAAGTCATTTATTATGTCTTTTTGGGCTCTCAAAGATGTTTGGCCTGTCATAAAAATAATAAAAAAAAGAGAAATTTTGCAGTCGGCTGACCTTTTGCCTGACCGTGGGCGTAAGTTGCGCCAAAAAACGCAAAAAAAAAAGTTAGTTGCGAAAAATGTTTCTAGCGGGTTGCCGGTCAGTTGAAATTCAATGCTATCTACGCACACACATACACATTAGCACTCACACACACGCACACTAGCGCAATGTGCGCAAAATTAGTTCAGTAGGTGCCTTTTTTTTATCTTGTTGTTGTTGGCAGCTGGCGCGGCGTCATTCAAATTTAGCAGTAGAGCGTACCGACAGCCGGCAAAAATTAAACATTGAAAATCATAAAGTGCGAGATAGAGGGAAAGAGAGAGATATAGAGAGAGAACGAGAGCTAGAGAGAGAGAGACAGAAGCAAGCATGGCAAAATTCGCACATATCTGTCCTTGACACACATTGCGTATACGCAATTTACGCAGCCCGAGACTCCGTTGCGTGTGAGTGCGTACAAAATTAGCGGCGTGTGTGTGTGTGTGTGTGTGTGACCTACTTACGTATCTGCCAGATACAAATAACAACATGTGTTTTGTTAGCTTTTTGCGCACATTTGCAAAACTAGTCGTAGTATCAACAAGCGCTTTGCCCCTTCTCTCTCTCTCTCTCTCTCTCTCTCTCTCTCCATCTCTATCTCTCTAGCTTTGCCCCCGGAAATGGAGATACGCGTAAGCTTAAGGCATCTCGCTGTCTGCAGAGACTGCAGTATTTTGGCATTGATTAATTGCATCGCTTTGCCGGCAGTTCAAAAGGTTCGACAACAAACAAATTACTTGGCAAAAAAAAAAAAAAAAAATGGAGAGAAAACCAAAAAAAAAAAACCAAAAACTTTTGGCTAATGCATTATTTTTTTCGACAGCTGCTTAAATGGCAATCAAATTTGTGCCAAAGATCAGCTGTTGGGTCGTCAGCCAATTGTTGTATAATTAATAGTTATGTTTTAATCAAATCTAAGCAATAATTCGCCATATTATAATATATAATATATAATATGTATGTAAGTTTGACACTATAAAGTTGTCTTGCTTGCTGCAAAAAAAAAAGCAATTTTTGATCGACTTTTCTTATAACTAAAATCTGGAAATATTACTTTAATATCAGGATAACCTAACAAAAATTGTTTTTTTCTTTTCTTGTTTTTTGTTTGTGGAAAATGCGTGCTTTAAATAAATTTCCATAACCTATAACTTTCTTGTTTCTTAACCGATTTCAAAGAAATTTTCACACATGTTCAATAACATATCAAAGTTCCTTAAAATGAAGGCAAATCTTCAAGTGCGTAACGTAAATAGAGTTATTGATAAATAGTCGAACTTCTATATAACGAAACTCAAGGGGACAAGATAATACTTCGTTTTAGAGAAATTCCGTTATAAAGAATGGTTTTTTGACTGAATCAAATTGCTGGGTTCTGATTCCTGACTTCGTTGTATGGAAAATTACTAGTGTAATAGGTTATGTAAGATATCTTGTTTCATGTTGGAATTTCACTTATGATATGATATGATATATGATATGTTTACGTTTAATCATATCTCTCTCACGCTCTCCGTACTTTGGTCGTAACGTAAGTAGAAGGCACAAAAGAAGGGTTCCGTCTTCTATGCCAATCACATAATATTCTCATGCCATACTATGGAACACTGATCGAAAAAGATATCAAATTTACTATTACAGATATTCATACATAGAATCAAAAAAATATATATTGTCAAGTGCAGGCAAACGAGAACTATCTCGCTCTCTTGCCGTCTCTTTCGGAGCAAATAAAAAAATTGATAAAACTCAAAGCAACGACAATAAACGTTAAATGTACATTATTATTATTTTTTGTAATTGTATTTGTTGCTAGATTTGGTGGAGGCCATATGTTTGCCAAACATACGAATTGCGTAAGCAGCGGCAACAGCGACAGCAACGGCGACTGCGACGTTAACATTGACAGCGGCGTCAAAGCGAACGCCAGAGCGCCTAAATTATTTGCAAAGAGAATTTGCAAATTGGGCAGAAAAAAAAGATCACACGCACACACACACGCACACACGCACACGCACACACAGTGCTAAACGGCCGTCAACATTTTGGCGCTCTTCAACTTGACTTTGAAACGAATGTTGAGAGAGCAAAAATGTTTGCCAAATTTGAGCGAGCTAGAAGAAAACGAAGACGAAGACGAAGAAGCATATGCTGACGCTTTGCGCTCTTTGCTCTTGTTCGTTTGTTGTGCGAATTTTTGGCAACATTTTTCTATTGTCGTTCGGCTCGGCCTCATTTTTGCGGTTGTTTCGCTTTGTTTGTGTTGCGGTGCGTGCGAGATCTTGCGAATTCTTTTTTTTTTCTGCTTCTTTTCTGTTTGTTGTTGTTGCTGGTGACGCGTGGCTTACGCACTTTTTTTGGCAGCGATTATTTGTTGTGTCGTCTAGGCGCTCTCAACGGCGTCGGCGACGGCGACGTCGACAGTTCATTGGCTTTTGTGGTGCGTGCGTTGTTGGGCCTATGACTATGACTATGATTGTTGTTGTTGTTGTTGTTGTTGTTGTTGTGCGTGTCGTTGATCTTTTGGGCAAAGCTAGCAAAAAACAGCAACAAGCATGGCTAGATTGGCCTGCCTGCCTGCCTGCCTGCCTGCGTGCTTGAGTTCAATGAACTTTTTTGCGTTTAGTTTTTATGCTGTTTGTTCCTTTTGTTGTTGTTGTTGTTGTTGCTTTGTGCGAATCTATGTTTCAGCTGTGGTTGTTGCTGTTGTAACACAAAGTTCAATAGACTCGCGAATTTTTATAAGATTCTCTGTGTTTTTGTTTCTCTTCATTTGCTTTGCTTGTTGGGCCTACCGTGAACAAGAGATTTATGTGACATTTTTGAATTATTTATGTTTTATCTCGAAGTTATCTTTTGGAAATCATGTTCGAATTTCCTTTTTTTGTAAATTCCCAAATAGTTTACCCCAACATAAGGTTTTATTTATGTTTTAATGCGAATTTTCAGGTTCTTCTTTGAATTTCATCCCGAATTAAAACTTGCGATAGAAATTTGGACATAATATGGATCATCTGTGAAAGTTTCATTGAAATCGGTTGAGAAACACAAAAGATATCGACAATTGAAATTTACAATTGGAGACATTGTCTGTAGGACTTAAGGACTGGAAGCCGTGAACTTATAGTAACAGGATTTTCGATCCTCAATCGAAGGATCATCGTGCCTTTATCTACTTCCTTATATAATGAAAGTCTCTCTCTCTCTCTCTGTCTCTCTCTCTCTTCCCCTCACTCTTTGATAGCTTTTTACAATCAATGGGGAAATTTTCAACAACCATTTGGATACAATGATAATACCAAAATGGCTTGTGTTTCTTGTGTGACTTCTTCTTTATGTTTTGCTTGCCTGACTTGGGTGAAATTTTACCAGCACTTGTTTCTGTTGTCGTTAGTATCTCTGTATGTACCTAGATAGCCCCCCCCCCCCCCCGCACCACTCTCTTTAATTTGATGTACATATGTATTTATTGTTAAGGTTTTTAGTTTAATTTCTAGTCTTTGGATAAGAAAGTTTTTTGGAACCGGATTAAACAAAACCATGCCTAAGTCGCTTTTCGACCATTAAAAAAGAGGAAATAAATACAATTAACTTAAAAAAAAGTTGTCAACGGGTCAAAGTTGTTGTTGTTGTTGAAGTTCCCAAAGCGGCAAAATAAATTAAATAAATAAGTAATAAATTAGTTTCGAATATGTGTGTGTGTGTGTGTGTGCGTGTGCGTGTCAAAAGCTTAAAATTATTATATAAGCGAGCGTAATTAAAACAATAACAACAACAAACAGCAGCAACAATTGCAACTGACAGCAACAGCAACAATGGCTAACTGAATTAACCTTGTTCTGGCCCAACGGAAATTGCACACACACATACACACACACGCACACATACAGTGCAGATATATTTGTATCTTTATTTGTGTATCTTGTGAGTCCTTGGTTATAATTAATCCACAATTGCACAAACACAAACAGAAACACACGCACACACACACATACACACACTAATACACCCACATGGCACGCAAGCGTCCAGTGTGCTCGTTTTTATTAGTTTCGCTGTTGGTGGTGGGGGGGGGGGCGTCAACTGTACCCAAAGCGATCTGATAAATTGCCATTGGCACCTAAGTAGTGTGGCCTGGGGAGAGCGAGAGAGTGGAGTGGAGTGAGGGCTTCATCCAAATGCTAATTGCCAATGGGTTAGACCAAAACTTTGGCTCGGCTTGCATGTCAACCCGTTGCAGTTGAAGTTGTTGTTGTTGTTGTTGCTCTATTAGAGAATGTGTCACGCAGCGTTACTCCAACTCTGCTCTCTTACTCCTACTCCACCTTTTTCGTCGCATACAACACGCATACGCAACGTGTACAATATTCTTTATGCCACTTGAACTATGAACTAGTTCATAACTTTGAAATTGATTCTAGACTTGAGCTCGAATGGTTCAATAAATCGAAATCAATTCAATCTAACTTAGTTTGTAAATGGTTTGAATAAGAACAAAGAACTGGCAAGAAAGAATAAATATCTATTTTCAACTCACTGGTTCACTTGTTCACTGGTTCAAAACGCAGCTTTCGACTCACAAAACTCAATTCAATTTGATTGAATGCTGTTCCTTAGCAATAAACGTCTTTGTTGTTCATTTCAAAATAGTTTCCCAATATGTATTTGAATAAAATCTGAAGTTTTTAAGTCAATCTGGAAATCAAAATCACACAAATTTTGCAGTTATTTCAAGGCGTTCACGTTCACGTTCATTCATCATTGCAAGACGATACGAAAATGCAGCCCTGGCTTTAAGCATATACTATGTATGTATGTATTTGTATATATATTTAAAGTTATTCAGCTAATATTATGCATTATGATTGTACAACATTTGTCGTTGTTGTTGTTGTGTAAATTAGAAGGCGGCTGCCAGATAAAACTAACAACAAAAACGTCAAACTGAGAAATGCGCAATAATTGATGCACGCAAAATGCAATTACGAATTGAGGCGTAAGCCAAATGGAAAGAGAGAGAGAGCGAGAGCGTGAGAGCGAGAGAGAGCGGTGTATTGTGTACTTTGTGGGTAATGAGTCGTAGGTGAGTGCTTTGCACTGGCATGTGTTGGCGGAGGGGGGAAGGGGTGTGAGTGGGAGTGGGAGGGAGGGCAGTGTTTGCTTTAGCTGCATATAATTGCGTTATAGTTTGTTCGTTGTTGTTGTTCGTTGTTGTTGTTGCAATGCGAACACGATAACACACACGCAGAAGTGCCGCTGTTTTTAGGGTTACCATATTTACAACAACAACAAGAAGAACAACAACAACTAATGCGCACGTTCTCACTGCGCTACACTCTTACTCTCTCTCTCTCTCTCGTTGCACTCTCACTTTGAATGCAGTTCTCTTTCTCTTTTGGCTCTGCAATCTCTTAAACAGCCGGCAAAAAAGTTTTCGTTGTTGTTATTAATCACTTCCTTCTTGCGTTTTGCACGCGCTTTACTCACAAACCCCCGCCCTCACCATCCCCACCTCCCTCTCCCTCTCTCTTTCACTCTGTCATGCATTTTGTGCATTTGTCAGCGAACGACAGCGACACTAATACACACGTAAAAACACACACACACACACACACTGATATACACAACCTTGAAGCTTATGCATCAGGCCACAAAATGTTGCAGCGTAAAGTGGGGGGGGGATAAGAGGGTGTGTGTGTGTGTTTAAGTTGGTTTGCCATAGGGATTTGTATAAATATTTATATAAATTTGTGTGTGCATAATTAAGCTGTTGGTATCTTTGCGGGCAAAGCTTGAAATTCGTTGCTTTGATCGATATTTCTACACTTAACGATATTAACAAAGTCTCTGAATATCTCAACAGCGTCTGAAAAGGATACGAAACGTATAAGGATATTGCCCTTAACAGGAACAAGCGATAGAGAATTGATAGGTTTAGGATCTGAAGGAAACATTTGCTTTCCATTCACACTTGATGAGATTCATTCATGCAACATGCTTCCGCATTGATTGCAACAATTACGCATGCCACTTTTAAGTTTTATGCAATGGCATATTGCTTCGATAATGGTTTGTTTTCAAATCGAAAACGCGTGCTCAGAGCTTGTGCGAAAGTGAGTTAAGTAAGCGCGTGAGAGGCGCCGCCGTTCATAACGGCTAACGGCACGCAGCTCACACGCCAAATGATTAGCGGCAATACATAAACATATTTCTAAAGAAAAAACCAACAAAAATATGTACGTGCCTGGTTGCGCACTTTGATTGCATTCAGCCTCGAAAAGGCACATTTAAAACTTATAACAAAAAAACACAAAAACACAAAAACCCTCTCTCTCTCCCACGCATAACTATACAGAAAGCCATTCATTGACTTGAGTTAGTTGAAACTAGAGCTTGTATTGTTTAACATTTAACTTAACGAACGATTGTCGTTCGACATGTATGCAACTGAACGAACTTAACGAGTTCTGAAGCTTCTTGCGTTTCGTTATTCTGCGAATAAATGATAGTAAAACAAGTAAGAAGGCTCTAGTTCGGGGGGGCCCGAACAGAAGACACCCTGAACCCAGTTGCAATAAATATACATTAAATTTATATAAGACTTAACTTTAATCGATTAAACTCGATATCTCCGGTGTTTCATAACCGATTTGGACGAAACTTTCAGAAAAATTCTATCATTCCTCATTATATCAAACCCCATTTTTAGATTTTCCAAATTCGATATTTTATTGTTATCGATATTATGTGTATATCGGAAACCAGAATAGTTATCGATAATTTGAAGCAAACTTGTTCTGCTCATGGTGTAGGAGAACTTATATCCAAAATCTGAAGTCTCTAGCTCTTGTAGTCTCTGAGATCCACGCGTTCATACAGACGGACAGACGGACAGACGGACATGGCTATATCGTCTCGGCTGTTGATGCTGATCAAGAATATATATATGCTTTATGGGATCGGAGATGCTGCCTTCTGCCTGTTACATACGTTTGCACAAAACCATCTTTTTACCCATTTTATGGGTTCAGGGTATGAAAAAGAGCAATATTGACTCATTTTGAAGATCTTTCGACTGTTTTTTATTTGTGTACCAAAATCAGGTTTGAAGTATTGAGGTTCATGGCATTGCTTGCCGTATAGGCAAACAACCTTTCAACTGCAACTGTAATATGAAAACTATTTGCACTAAAGTCTAGTGTTATTGTTGTTGTTTCGTCGTCGTTGTTGTTGTTGCAGCTCGATACGAAACGAACGTCATTTGCCATTACTCGTAAATGTCACATATTTATGCTGATGATAACGGCGCTCTTTTGCCGTTTTCGAGCGTGCGAAACTGCCAACCGCATTGACTGTCGCCGCCGCTGCCGCTGCTGCTGCTGCTGCCTCTCATCCCCCTCATTATCCCTTGCTTTTGCCACCGTTTTGGCACTCCTCGCTCTACGATCAAGCAACAGCAAATACAAAACAAACTCTGCCAAGTCAAGTCGAGCCGAGCTGAGACAGCAAAAACTCTCTAAAAATTACTAAAGTAAAATTGATTTGTCACGCTGCGCATAAATTGCACATAAGCAATTGTTGTTGTTGGTGTTGTTGTTGTTGGTGTTGGAAGCTGCAGTCATTGCAGTCACTTTGCCATGCTTTTCAATCAATAGTTGTTGTTGTTGCATTATTTCAGCTCTGAACAGTTTTCTTTTAGCAGTTTACACAAGTTTTCTTCGCCTTGTGTTTGGGCCATTTTGCCATTTTGCCATTGTCATCAATTAGGCGTTAATTTTTGCAGCCTGCAATTTAACGGTGCTAACGTTTTATTAATGAGCTAACGCATTTGGGGGCCTGGGAACCAGCCAAGAAGACAAAACCTCAATTCAAACAATTCAACTCCAAGTGAAATAACACAAAACATATCTAAAAACTAAAATCATGCGCAAGGCCAAGGTCAGATTGGCCAGCAATGGCAAAGATTGGCTTAATAGCGAGCAAAGCAAATACAATTTTGGTGCATAAAAGGATTGTTGTTGTTGTTGTTGTTGTGAAGCGGAAGTGAGCGACGTTTGCGTTTTGCCTTTGACAATGGGAAGTGAATGCAAAAAGATCGTTGCAAAGTATATATATATGTACTCATGTGCGTATTGGTGTCCAACAACAATTGTCTGTCTTCAAATATTTCAATATTAATTGAATTTCATACTTTTTTTGTTGTTTTTGTTGTTGGCACAATTGCGAAAATTGCTTTAATTAGCCAATTTTCGTTTGTGTGTGGGTCGCTGCTTTTTAATTGCAGCAGCCAAAATTAGCCAACACTAGCGAACACACACATATATAGGCAAACCGCCAACACGCCCCTTAACAACTGTCCCAATAATATAGTAAAAACCAAACTATATTTATTTTTATGGCGTATTTTTGATGCGATTTCATTGACATTATTTCCGAACTCGGAATACAAACACACACTTTTTTTTGAACTTTAATAAAAATTCTTTTTTGATGAGTATATTTAAGCATAGGATCTATTAAAATAATATTTTATTTATGAAAATTTAAATAAAATTTCTCTAGGCACAAATTTTGTTAAATAGAAAAAGCTAATAAGTGTTTAGAAATTGACAAAAAGAGCCAAATAACTATTAGAAAAACACTATTCTACAAGATTTAAACAATGCTAAACAAATATTTGACTTATTCTTCCTTTATGTATCCAAAAATAAAGCACTTTTTGCCCAAAAAAGTCGAATAAGTTATTAAATCTTGTTATAAAATAAAGCTTTAAATTCAAAGACGGGGAAGATTTTTAGTTGTTTTCGGAAATTAATTATTGAAAACTTACCTTAAACTAAAACACTCGCCAGTCGGGCGTTACCCGTCCAGCAATCCATAAGTTTTAATTTTCAATTGATTTGGTTTTTGGGGCCGTCTTCTTTGTTGTTTTTGTCGTTGGTTGGTTTTTGATGTTGTTGTTGTTGTTGTTGTTATTGTGGTTGCGTTTGCTCTAAAGATGCTTGTTGTTGTTGTTGTTTTTGTGTGTCGCTGCAGTTGTTGAAATATTTTGTTGTCGCTTTTGGTTTCGATTTAAGTTGCTTGCTTTTTGCTTTTTGCTTTGTTTGTTTCACACAATTTTGCACACCGAAAATAAGTAGCGTTGTACAACACTGCTGTCCGAAAAATTACCGAAATTTCAATTCTCCAGCCAGCAAGCAAGCAAGCGAGCGAGAGAGAGGGTGAGGTGATTGATTGTTGTTGTTGCCCAAAGAAATTGTTCAAATTGTAAACATTTTTTATGCTGCTTCTTCTTGCCGCTATTGGTATTTCGTGTGATGTTCTTCTGCTAGTTTCTTATCGTTTGAATATTATTTTGTTTTTACTTTGTTGTCGATAAAAATGTAATTGGTCCAGTTGGTTGCAAAAGTTTCGTCAAGTTTGACTTTCAAGAGTTGGGTGCATATGCGCATATGTGTGTGTGTGTGTGTGTGTGTGTGTGAGAGAGAGAGATAGAGTGGGGAGAGAGAGAGCGAGAGTTGGTTTCAATAGCCAGAGAGCGCTGCCAGAGTTGTAGCGTGTTGATCGTTGTTGTTGTTGCCGTTATCGATAAACTTTTTGCTGAGCTGCTAATCGATTCGCCGAGATTTGGTATGTGATTTTCTTTGAGTTTTACACGCTTTCTTCTTCGTTGAAATTTAGAATTTTGAAGAATATTCTGCAATTAAAACGAGCGAAAAATATAATATTTATATCAATAATCAAATTGAAATCATAACGAAAATACTTTGCATAACAATAATACAATCTGACAAACTTTCTTAATATGTTTTGTAGCATTAACTTTATACATATTTTAACTGTTAAGTTTTAAATGTCATTTGAGACAGGAGCAACGATATTGCCGCAACTTCCTCTTGGCAATTTGGTCACACTTTGTTTTAAAGCTCATTAACACTTTGCAATTTTGAAACTTGAACACAACAAAAGCAAAACAAAAACTTTTTAAAACTACACACACACACACACACACACACAATAGACCTCAAAAGTAGGCTATGCCAAAATGCTACGGTTAGAAAGAGAGATAAAAAGAGAGCGAAAGAGAGCGAGAGAGTAAGAAAGGGGTATTTGGGAGATGGGGCGACGACGAACTGCAGCCAAACAATTTGACGTAAAACTTTCACTATTTTAATTACCAAGCTCAAAATTTTTGTTGCTTTTGTTATGTTGCAAGGGCAACAACCAACCAATGCCAAAGTCAGTCGTTGTTGTCTGTCGCTGTCTCAAACAGTCTGGCAACTGTCTGCGGCTGCTTCAAGTGCCTTGCAACCAGCAACATACACACACACACACACACACGCACACAAGCATAAAAAGTAAAGCACATGCATGAAAAGTTTTATGCAGGATTGTTTTTGATATTGTTGTTGTTGGTAGTGTTTTGCTGCAACATGTGGCATGCTTAATTATGACGTTGAAAAGTCACAACGACAATGTCAGCAGCTGAATTATGAGCTCTGTTCAACAACAACAACAACAATTTTAACTTTAATGTTTGCCAACATTTTGCGGCGCCTGACGTCATCGTCGTGAATTTAGTTATTGCTGTACTTGAAGCATATATGTACATGCAACATATACATATTTTAATCAGCTGCAAGAGCATCAGCTCGTATCAACTTTATCATCAACAAAGAGGGAGTAAGCAATAACGAAAGAGAAAGAGAGAGAGAGAGAGCAACAAACTGCATCTGAAAGTTGCGCTGGCATTGAAAAACTTTTACTTTGCCGCATAAGTAGGTTGCTTCAAAAGTCTGCATCCCTCTCTCTCTCTCTCTGTCTGTCTTAATCTCTGCATCTCTTTCTGGCGCTGCGGCTTTGTCTGACAAAAAGTTCAAGTTCATGGCAAGCTCCAGATATGTCCTTAAAGCATAAATTGCATCGAAAACTTCCACTTGTAACATTTAATAATAATATTCAATATCAAAATAATCCAAGCCCAGCATGATAATGAGCTTTGATTGCTTTTCTAATCGATAATTCTACTAGATGGTTAGGGTTGGTAAACGGTTAAAGCTGAAGTTAATAGATCTTTGATGGAATCTTCTTGTTTTTTGTAAGTTCCTTTAAGTTATTCCTGCAAATTTCAACAATCCAATCCACCATTTGCTATCATTATTCTGTTGACTTGATGAATTTTTGTGTGGATTACTGGAAAACTTATTTGAACTTGGTCGAATGATAAGCAGAAGAGTTTTTCTTATACGTTTCTTAAGTGTTTCAAGATCGTCCTTGAAGCTTTGGCGCGATCTTCGCCTTAAGCTTATGTCTTTTTCACTCTGGGGAAGGAGGAAGGAAAAGATGAAAATCAAAAGCAAAGAATGGAAATAATAAAAAAACAAAAAAAAAAAAGGTAAAAGCAGCCAGAGTGCAGTGTCTGGGCCAAGTCGGTAAGAGCCAGTTAGTCAGACAGTTAGACAGACAAGTTGGACAGTCTAGAGGGGGGTAGACAGGGCGCTACAGTTAAGAGTTAAACCAATGCCAGACAGTCAGACAAATGCGGGTCTAGAGATGGAATGGGATTTGCTTGGATAGGCGCTTTGAGGTCGGGGTAGTCACAGTTGGGACAGACAAAGGTTGTTTGGTATTTACCAAACACGGCACACACACACACATGTCGACTAGAAGAGAGAATATGTCTGTGACTAGACGCTGTCTGTTGTATGCCACCTTACAATAACTTCACCCCCTCTGCCACAACCATACCAACCAACCAACCAACCAACCAACCTACCTGCCCCGTGAAAACGACTCCAGGAGTCGAGACAAACACACAAACACATGCTGACAAACGACAGCCTGATGACTAGCTGCTTAAAATGTCTGCACAGCTGTTTGATGTGTGTTGGTGTCTCTCTCTGTGTGTGTGTTGCATCAACAGTTGAAGTTGCAGCCATTGCAGCACAGCACAGCACAATGCCATCGACATATTTTTTAATGTTGCCAGACAGCGCAGGACACCCAGCACATACCCCCTTTTCAACAGTTAGTCGCCAGTTGCACGTTGCACAAGTCGCAGGTGAATGTTGTTAAGCGTGTGGAATGTTACTTGAAATGGGGCAGCACACACACACACACACACACACAAGCGTATACAATTTTTGTGTTTTATTCTTGACAATGCGACGCGTCGCGACGTCTTGCCTTTTAATTTCGTTTTCTTTTTATTTTTTGTGTTTGTGTTGAGTCCTTTCTTATCGATTCTCTCTCTCTCTCTCTCGCACAAGGACATTTAGCTAGTCTTCTTCGGTTGCCATGCGTGACCGACGCTGTTGACAATAAATTTATGCAATTATCATTCAAGAACATCATCTGCATTTGCGGAGAATTGGGCAACAACATATTTTAGCAGCAACTGTGCGTCCCTCTTCTTTCTTGTCGTCTTCTACTATGCTTCTCGTTTCTCAGCTACTTTTTCGCAGAACCAACAATAGCAACAATAACAAATGAAACTTGCCTGTCTTGCCGTTTATTAGAAACGGCGGAATTTCTCAGTCGAGCGTTGACGGCAGCGCGACAAATTCGTTGAATTTATGAAATTTTAGAAGTCTGCCTTCGAAACACACAACAGCAACAATAACAAAATTTCTGAGCATTATACAAAGCTCGAGTAACAGGGCACATGTCACGGAATTGCACTTTGCATATGAGATAGCTGGCAAAAAATCGAAAAAAAGAAAAATATTTTGCAATGGCATCTGGAACAAAAGTTTGTTAAATGACATAAGCTTCATAAATTGTTATTCACATTCTTAACAGAAAACTAGCTTCGTTGCAATATACATATATACAATATATACTTTAGATAATATTTTATAGTTTAAGATCTTTGTTTGGCAAATCAGCCCGATGGCAAGAGCTAAACTGTTTGTCAACAAAGCCATTTCTTAGCCAACAATTAATGCGAAAAAATAGTACTTAAAGACATCAAGTTACTTTGGTTTATAAGCTTATTAATTTATCGCTGGCAATTCGCTCGAATAAATATTAATAAATGCAGTGTAGTGTTGCACAACGTTGCGTTTGTGTAAGTTTTCCATGTAATTGAAATACAATAATTGGCTAGATCTGCTTCTCTTCGACTTCTTCGACTCAAGCATTGCAAATACATAGTATTGAAGCCAAGTTTATCAGTAACTGTTTAATTGTAATTATTGCATGATTGTGTCGCCCGCCCTGAACTGCTGACACAATGCATTTGGAGTGCTTTTTTTTTTCTTTCGATCCGTTTGTGTTTGTCAGTTTCATATTCTTTGCGTCGTCGCTCGGACCTTTGTTGCCTGTAAAATGCTTGTTGTTGTTTTTCTTCTTTTTGCATTCGCATTATTAACAACAACAACAATAGCAAACAAGGTGGTATTCGTTTTTGTGCTGTTCTTGCCTATGTGTTTTTCCAGGAATTCCGCCACTGATACGCTGCCTTCTTGCAACAACAACAACAACAACAACGAAATATTACTGTTGCATTTTTCACAACGTCATTTGCTGGAAATAAAATGCAGTTCCAAGCCAACAAAAAATTATTATTGTTTGCTGTACAATAATTTATGCAAATATTGCAGACGCGCTAAAAACGCAGCAGCAACTGTGGGCCGCGTAGTAGGGGAACGGGGTGTGACCAAAGCTGTTGCGTGGCAAGCAGGGGAGCAAGCCCAAGTTCAAGTTGATCATGTAGCGATAAGTCGGCAACAAGAGTTTTGCAACACTGGCAAGGTGAAAGCTTGCTTGAGCACTTTCCAACACTAGTACTTAAGAAACTGTAGCTTCAAGCTTTTGCAAGTAAAAAAAAAACAACGTTTGAACAATTTTTTTAATTAGAAAGAACAAAATTCAGCCCGTTGACAGCTGGCCTTTTTGCCTTGATTGAACGTTGTGTAGCCAATAATTTAGTTAATGGGCGTACCAATAAACTAAATGCTAATATGCGAGAGCTAATATATATATTTTGTCTTAGGTTTTGGTTCTTTGATGGTGACCTGAATTGAACCCTGAGACAGAAGCAGCCGTTTGATGGGCGTATTGCGTAGGCTCTTAACAGGGCGCCACTTGGGGCATTGTCACTTGTGCTTGCATTGAATAAGACTATCTATGTACGTGTGTGTGTGTGTATGTGTGTGTGTGTGTGTGTTTTGATATGTGTTTGCGTTTGATGCCGCCTTCTTCTTCTTTCGCACAAACACTTAAGCACGCATTTGGCGGCATCGTCAGCTGCCACTTGGGCGTATATACAATTTTTTTTCCTTCTTCTTCTTCTTTTCTTTTTCAAAATGCAATCGATATGTAGAGCACACGCATCCATACACACACACACACATACAGAGAGGGTGGCCTCAAATAATTAATAGTAATTTATGGCTCACAACTTTGTCGCAGGCACTGCAATTAGAAAGAGAGAGAGAGAGAGAGAGAGAGAGGCGCACCCAGTGCAGTTAAGCCAAGTCAAGCCAAGTTGTCGCGTCGTTGAGAGGGCTGCTCTCTCTCTCTCTCTCTCTCTCTCCCTCTCACCTCTCTACTCTGCTGCACACACAAAAAGGAGTAGAGACCCTACAAAATTATGCATAAACGCATTTTAGTGCGCCTACAAGTAGGCAATGCCCACTGAGGATGTCGCGTCGGTGAAACTACAAAGAGACAGAAAACAGTCAGTCAAAAGATGAGAGTGGCAGGAGAAGAGGCGCGGCAAGGCTTAACAGTGGCTTACAGCATGGCGTTGGCTACCAAGGGTGAAGGGTGGGCAACGAGTTAGTCGTAGAGTAAAAAGGTTGAAATACCCTGCAGATTAAGTAAAAACGCTTGGGAAAACGTCAAGCTAATTGATTTTATTATCAGAGAGTTCATATTTGGCGAGGATATTTAAAGTACTTCGGATGATTTGAAATATCGTTGCCTAACTTAAGTATTAAATGTGTGAGCAGGGTATACTCTGGTCGAGCAGACTGTACCACAAAAAAGAAAAAGCGAACTCTTTATAATACGTTTTTTTCTACTACTGTTCTTTGCTTTTGTTGCATTGCGTTTCTTTTTTGCTGAAGTGCACTCAAAAACGCACTTCTCGCCCGAGACTGGGCGGGTTATGGGGGAAGCGAAAAGGGGGAGAGGTGTTGGAGGAAGGCAGGACTCGCGAAAACTTAGATGCACGCAAAGCGCCTTTGATCCTGGCGTCGCAGTCAGCAACTAGCTTACGCAATTCGAAAAAAAACAAACAAAAATAAAAAAAGCCAAAAGAAAAGAAAATATAACCAAGCAAAATACGAACGAGCGAAAAACAAAAACAACGAAGCAAAATAGCAGGAGATTGAAGAGTTTTCTTCTTCTTTTTTTGCCGACGCTGACAACAACAACAACAGCAGCAACAATGCACGTTGACAAAGGCAACAAACAACAATAAACTTGAGGAAAAGCACCCAAGGGAGTCAAAAATGGTCGGCGGTAGATGGGTGGCTGCGGTGGATGGGGGAGGATGGGTCGTCCGCCTCTGGCCTGGGCATAGAGATAATGAAAGGTCGTCGAAGTGCGTTGCATTCCGTTCGTGCATTGCCATCAAAGTTGGAGCCGTGATGCTAGTATTCCCAAGTCCAACCAAAAGTGGGCGGAATCCGGGCGTTTTTGGCGGGTTTGGGGTGACAGGACCTCCTATGCTGTGTCCTTGATTGTATGTGTGTGTTTGTGTTTGTGTTTGTAACAACTATTCAAGTGTTAAAGCAGCTTCTGCACCACCTGCTGGGCTTTGCCAACTATGAAGATTAAAAGCTCTCAAGTGACTCAAAGCTTGCTGCAAATTGTGAAGCTACACAATTGTAGAGTTGCATGGGAAGACCGTAGATAAAAGATGCAACACTGTTGCAAGTTAATCCATAACTAAATTAGCTAAATCTCGTTTCTAATCATTATAAATATGTTAACACAATGCAAACTTATTCAAAGATATAGTAGAATATTCCAAAGACATTTCAAAAACTTAACTCAAAAATGAATGTCATGAATCCTTTAAGAAATAAGTAAGAACGAACTTGAAGCTTTACTTTGTAGAATTTTCTATTTTAAGAAAGTTTTCGTTGTTATTTTTTAAAAAACATTCGCTTGACAATATCAGCTGATTTTTGGCATGGAAGCAACATAGAAGTTAGACCCTCATTTGAATGTTTTTTTTTTTTTGTCATTAAACCTGGATAAGGATATAAGTTTGTTAAACTCTTTCCCTTTCCCCCCCCCCCCCTCTCTCTCTCTCTCTCTCTCTCCTCTCTCTCTCTCTCTCTCTCTCTCTCTCTCTTGTTTATTAATATACATTTAACGTTTTAACTTTATTTAGTTTCAGTATGAGAGTTTAATGTTGAACTATTCGCTGATTAAGTTTTGGCATCAGGTTTGCCAACAAAGCATTAAGTGCGTATTACACACACACACACACACACACAACACAACAATGCTTCTTTTAATCCTTGCTGCATGCCTCCCTTCTCTCTTCACCCCTCTCTCTCTCTCGTTGTCTCTATCTAACTTGCTTTGCTGACATTTGTTTGACTTTGACGCTTTTGTGTTGAAGAAAAGCCGCGGCACACGCACATTCAGCTTGCATGTGAATGAAATGATGATGCTGATGATATTGTTGTTGTTGTTGTTGTTGCTGTTGCACTGTTGTGGCGCACGGCCGCCTGTCAAAGTCGATTTGTCATGACTGTCAGAAGCAGGAGCAGAAGTCGCCGCCGCCGCCGCTGGCCTGATAAGCTGCGTAGCCTTTGACAAAGCGAAAGCAAAGTCACTAACTGTGAGGAGGGGCAAAAGAGGAGCTGCAGAGAGCAACTTTCAACTTTCTAATTGTTGAAGACAGCGGTAGCGGCAGCAGCAGCAGCAACACTGGCAGATGCAACATTGGCTCGCGACAAGTGCAACAGAAGAGGAAAAAATGCGCCGAAAATGAAAGAAGGGGCGAACAGGACATTGTTGTTGTTGGGGTCCTGGCCAGTTTTTAAAGTTGGCCATTACCTTTTGTCGTCAGCCAGAAATATGTAGCAACAGCCAGCCGGCTCAGCCTGCCCCTTCAGGCCAAAGGGCTAATAAACTCAACTCAAAATGCGGCCGGAAGTGCGTGCAGCAGCAGCAACAGCAGCAGCAGCAGCAGCAGTAAGGCAAATAAATGTCCCAAAAAAACAACAACAACAACAAAAATAAAACCCAAAAACGAAACGAAAAATAAAAAGCTGCTGAATGAGCCCCTGAGCCTCTGAGCTGTTGCGGCACAAGTGGCATTTGGGGTCGTATACTCGTCCTCGTCCTCGTTCCCGTTCCCGTTCCCTTCACTTTATTGTTGCTGCTGTTGTTGCTGTTGTTGTTGCTGGTCGTCAACACGCGTTCCACTTCACAACGCACACACAACGCACACACACACACACACACACATACTTGCGCGCTCGGATGCAATTGCAGTGAACAACGTCGCCAACCCCGAAATAAAAAAAAAAAATGCCAAAAAACGAAAAAAACGAAAAAAAAAGAATTGCCAAAAATTACCGAAATATACATGCGATATACAATACACCAACTGTGGCAGCATTGAATAGTCCTTGCGTTGCAACAGAGGGTTAAGCAGCAGACACGGCGTATGGGTAGGGAGAAGAGTGAAGGGTGGAAGGGGTGGGGTGGGGGGTGGAGGCTATCCTGTCGCGGCCGCTGCCTCATGTTTAACCCCTTTACTTTACTATACTTTACTTTACTTTATATATATATTTTTATTTTGCGTTTCCTTCTTCTTCTTCTTCTTTTTGCAATATTCCAGTACACGGAATGTGTTACAAACCGGCCACGTCACACACACACACACACACAGTGTTATACTAAAACCATGCTCAAACCCAAGCTGAACTTGCAACTCAGCCAGCAGCTAGGCAAACTTTTTAGGTGTGCGTTGCACCAAAAAATACAATATATATATATATAAATGAAAAAGGGTCTCAGCGCCAGACAGGCTCTGTTCTTTTTTCGTATATACCCGAACAAATATATATATATATAGCTTTAGATATGATATAATATTGGGTTTAACTTGACGCTTGCAACTTTCATTTCATTTGCTTTTCCTTTTTTTTGCAACACAGAACAATTTGCCCAGACTTAATCGCTAGGCGGCAACTCTGAAGCTTTTCTTTTCCCTTTTTTTCTCTGTGTTTTGGGCAGATTTCGAAGGGGGAAGGGTTGCTGCATGTAAGTGAAAATATGCTTTGATGAATCGTTTGGTCGGTTTGTGATACATTTTCTAAAACGAACGTTAACAAATTGTCAACATTAACCAATTCAAGGAAAAAAGTTAAGAGGAAAATTATTTCAATTCGATGACCGATCAATATTTATGTTAATCATATATGTATATATATATGTTTATCGAATGTTTCTTTCAATGCATAGGTTTGAAAATATTAAAAGCTAAAAATATATTTTTTTAATTAAAATCATTTGATAGTAAATTGCCTTTAAGCACTTTTTAGAGCATTGCAAATTCGTTGGAAATTTGTTGTTTGTTCTCGAACTATTAGGCATTGTGTGTGTTGGCTTTTGCATGTTGCATGTTTTGTTTTTGGTTCCACTTGAAGAATAATGCCAAAAGTTGCATTTGTTTTCACAGCTATCGGAACCCAAATAAGTCCCTACTGGCAGCAGGCATATGTGTCGAAGAGGGGGCCCGATCAAGGGGAGGGAGCCTAATAAAAATGCATGAAGTACACGAATTTATGTACACACATACATACATACGTTCATATGTACATATGTATGTGTGTGTAAACTTTTGCTACAAAACAAACACTGTATGTTTGTATGTGTGCCGAGTGTTTGTTGCATGCAGGCATGGTGGCCGGGAGGGGCATGCTTAACCAAGTTACCGCAAAAATTGCGATGAGGGTCCCAGGGAACAGCGAGCGAGAGAGGGACAGAGGGACAGAGGAAACAGACAGCCCAGGTCGGGAAGCACTGCAGCAACGCATTGCCAAAAATAAAAAATAAAAAAACAAAACAAATAAAACAAAAAGGGAACAAAACATATAAAGAAAATGGAAGAAAAAAAAAAAAAAAACACGGACTTGCACACAAAATTGGGACAAAACAAAAGTTTCAACGGGTCGAATGGTGTTGATATCCTCATGGTGGCGTCGCGTCGCGTCGCTCAGCCCCTCCTCCCTTCTCGCCAACCCTTGACCCTTGCCACTGCCACTGTGCAACTGCCACTGCCACTGCTGCTGCTGCTGGTGCTGGTGCTGGTGGTTAAAATATGCTGCGCGCCGGCGTTTCCCGCGTGGAATTTTAAAGCCACTCATCAGCGTTGCATTTGCCGCTTTCTTTGTTTTTGTTTTTAATTCTTTTTGTTTTTTTTTTTTGTTTTTGGGCTCTTTATATTTTCGGTTATTTTTGAGTCGCCGTCGTCGTCGTCGCTGGCGGCATCTTCGTTTTCATTTTTTCGTCGCCTTGGCCCCGCTGCACCCTCCTCGCTGCACACACCACTTTACCACTCCACCACTGCACCGTTTCAAAACCATCCAACCACTTCACTCCTTTCCCACTTAAGTCCTCTCTCTCTCTCTCTCTCTCTCTCCTTTTTTTCTTCTTCGTTTTTTATTTTTTTTATTTTTTTTTGGTTTATGTATTTGCGACTGTTTTTGGCAATAAGCTTTTGCCAATGCCGCAGGGTTGTATTTGCATTAGCGTTACGTTTTCTCTAGGAAGGGGCACAAAAATTATTCTTTTTTATTCTTCTTCTTCTTCTTTTTCTATATACACACGTACTATATATATATATATATATATATATATATATATATATATTTTTTTTTGGTGTATTTCTTTCTTGCTTTTACCCTCATTTGCAGAGTTTCACTTCTCTCAAGCTTTGAAGCGTTGCAACGAGTTGCACACACACACACACACACAACACACACACACACATACACGTGCACTCTATACGAATGGGTGTAGACAAATCTGTGGGGTTTACGGACTTAGCCAAACAGAGCTTTAACAAACAGAGCCAACAGTCAACAAAAATCGGTTTCAAAAAAATTGCTAAAACATTTTTGGCAGAAGATTCCTTCTTGATTTTGCTACTTTTCGAAATGCCAACAAATTATACAAATAAATCAAATTTCAAACGATTCAAAGTTAAAAAATACAGGTGTTAGATTTTCATTAACTAGCAACTGTTGCTGCTGTTTGTTGCAAGGGCTGACACATTTGTCACTCGGCCAGTTGTGGCATGATTGTTTGTTTGTTATTAAAACGCCCAGCGCCCCGTTGAAGGTTCCCTTTTGTGGGGGGCCCTGTTGCTGCTGTTGCGATTGTTCATTGTTGCTGCAACTATTGTTGCCACGCTTGCAATGGCAAATATTGCAACATGTTGGTCGCGCCAGCCCTGCTTGACTGCCTCTGCATGCTTGCAACGCCCAAAGTCATCGTCATCGTCGTGTGCCTGTGCGTGTCTGTGCCTGTCTAGGCCCAGTATCTATAAGTCTGTCTATTTATCTGACTCAGTCTCATTCACAATCTATCTGTCCGTCCGTCCGTCCGTCCGTCCGTCCGTCTGTCTGTCTGGCGTGTCTTGTCTGCCTCATTCTGATAGTACGCTGATATTATTTCATATTTTTTGGCCAAATTACGAGCCCAACACACACACACACACACATTTAGCTAGCGATCGGCGCAAGTTTTTAACTGGCAGCCGCGTGTGCGCAACCCTCGAGTTGCGAGTAAAACAAACGAGCTGAGTACAGTGAGTGATGGGGGGGAGAGGGGGGAGGACCCTATTAAAACCCCTATATAATAAAAGCCCTAAACAGCAACAGCGGCAACAGCAGCAGCAGCAGCAGCAGCAACCCCTTAAGCAAAGGCAACGAGCCATAGCTTTGCCACCAAGTCGTACTATATACTTTCACACACACACACACTAACACACACACAACAAACGATGTGGTCTCTTAGCCTGGCCCTGCACAATACCCCCTTACTTCCTCACTTCCTCGCTCTCTCTCTCTCTTTTATACACCTGACCCTGTCGCCATCGTTGCCTTGCCGCTGTTTGTTTTCGTTGATTATCTTTGGCGTATTTAGAGCGTAAAGCGTAGTCAGACAACAAAAAACAACAACGACAAACAACAACAACGGCAATGATAATGATGGAACGCAGGACGCGACACAAGGAACCCTCTGTGTGTCTGTGTCTGTGTGTGTTGCAATGACTGTCCAAATTAAAAGTGAAATTGCAATTTATATATATATATTTTTTCGACAAATTTCCATTGCCACCTGCAGAGAAAATGCCCAAAAACCAGCAATAAAAATGCTGCAATTAAAGACAGTTAATGAGATGCACTAAAGGCCAAATCGAAAGCTCAACAATAGCAGCTATATGTACGCCTGTGTGTGTGTGTGTGTTTGTATTCAAAGTCGGAAGACATAAGTCCATAAACATGAAATGTCGATTATGATAAGTTCTTTATCGAATGGAAATTCTCGTCCTAATAATTGGTTAAAACTGGCAAATGTTCGTTCATAAAATGTTTTTTAAAAGAGGTTTATGACACTTAATTATACTCTTTACATTCGAATAATGCTGCGTAAACTGAACATTGATAAAAAAATTCATCATGCCCGCTTTTGGAGCAATACAAATGTTTGCAGGGTATGTGTATGAGATGCATAAATGTTAAGCTATCAACGCTGTCTCCAATCAGACATACCAAGAGTCTCGTCCATCATTTCGAATAGCTGCATGTCCGCGACGCGGCAAGGTGCATGCCTTAATGTTGCATAATCAAAGATTATGCACCGGCAGCAGCAGCAGATGTAGCAGCAGCCGCAGCAGCAGTAAAGGGCAAGCAGGCTCTGGCTACCGCAAGGCTACCACCAAAACCTGAAACCTGAAACTGACAAACCGCGAATACGAATGCGAATGGGGCAACAACAAACAGCAGCAAAAAGAAAAGAAAGAGGTAAAAAAAAAAACCCAAAACGATAAAGGCAAAACATTTGCAGCATCCACACACACACACACACACACACACACACACACAGCCAGCACGCTTCAATTTCATTGCTGAATGCCCCCTAAACCCACATGTGAAACACACTTACTCCCCTTACCCCTCCCTCCCTCTCTCTCTCACTCTCTCTCTTTCTCTGCGCGGCATCGCGCATTGCGGTAGCATTGATTTAATCATCATCAATTATATGCAGCAGCAAGTTAATATAATAAAATCTGCGTCTGCGTCGTCGTCGTTTCTTCTGCTTCTGTGTCCGGCGCTTTACTTGCTGATCTCTCACCCCCCCCGCCACCCCCTGGCCCCTGGCCACTGCTATCCACGCAGGCCTCTCCTGACTTTCAGCTTGGCGCTTAAATGCAATTAACATAATGACAAGCAACACTTGTGCCCATGCGCATTTCACTTGGCTCAGCGGCCAGGTTAGGGTTGCGATAGGCGCCTATACCCCCGCCGTCCCCCTCGCCAACACTCCCCCTCCTGTCTTCTTTGTTCGGTGGCAGCTGAGGAGCATTGGGCATGCGTTGCTCGCTGTGGGCCGCCGCTGTCAATAGTCCAGATAATTATATCATAATTGATCTGTTCGAGTGTGTGCGAGCTTGTGTGTGTGTGTGTGTGTGTGTATGCTTGTATGTGTGTGTGTGCGTGTATAACCGGTAGCCTTTTTGTCGGCATCTGTATTTGCAACGACTTGCAAAGTTGCGACTCATAAACTTGACATTTGTCTGCCGTTCATCTGCTGTTCCCATCTCTCTATCTCTCATTCGCCTTCTCTCTTTCTTTCTCTTTCGTAGGATCAGTATGTATCATATATTTAAGGATGATATCAATCAAAATCCTTGAAAAGTTAATTACAAAATTCTGTTTTCAGTTCGAAAGCAAAACGTTTATTACTTAAAAAGTATTTAAAATTAACTTTGTTGCATGGAATTAAGGATTCCGACTACTTCAGACACTTGTTACATGTACAACTTCTATGGAAATGAGATTTGTTTTCTCTTCTTTTCGATTAAATATGTTTTTTCCTCTGCTTTTCGTGGGGCGACTAATCCGGAATTATGAGAACCGTGCAATGCAATCTCCTTAGCTGAAAGTCAGATTGAGTGCAAATGCGACTTAAATAGCGATTTAAACACCTAAGCTGGCCGCATCTTGGGCTAAGCTTTTGACTAAATAAATAATTATTCAACCGCTTGAGATACTTTTTCTTATTTGACAAATAAAGGGCAATGCGATATATTGAGGGAAAAGTAATCGATTTTTGTGCATCATATGATTAATCGTGATATTATTGCCAGGCGCCATAATGCATGCTACAAAAATGCGTCAAGGAACGCGTACAGTTACGCGCGTTACCAGACAAAGAGAGAGAGAGAGAGAGACAGAGAGAGTGAGCGAGAAATTATGTAAGGGCAAAAAAATGTTAAAATAAAATATTGTAACAAAAAATAAATCAAAAAAACATTCAAATTATGCACATTTTATGTTTGAAGCCCGCTTTTTGCAAGCAGAAAAAAAGTAAGGGAAAAGATAAGTCTAGCAACGAAATCCTGCGACGGCGACGCTGACTGCGGCGCTGACTGCGGCGTCTGATTAATTGAAGTGCGAGTTTCGAAATGTGAAAATGTGAGAAAAGCAAGGCAAAAGCAAAAGAAAAAAAAACAACGCTGCCAAATTACGTTGGCGGCCGCCACGTACTAGTTGTACTAGTATCTGCCACATGCCACTGTTGCAGGACCTGCCTGCCTGCCTGCCACGCAGCCAGCCCAGGTTGTTCTTGATGCCTGACCTGGCACGAGCTGTTTTTCGTTGTTGTTTTTTGATTTTATTTTTATTTTTTCTCTCTGTTTTGTGAGATTTTCGCCGTGAATCCCCTTTGCCTTGCACTTATTTTGTCAAATGCAAATATAGACATTTATACACACGTATATGTATGCATGCATGTGTGTGCGTGTGTATATATATAAATGTATTTTTACGTATATATATATATATATATATATATATATATATATATATATATGCATTTATATTTGGCTGCCAGACAGAAAAGGAAATCGCCAAAAACTGAATCTAAAAATTGTTTAATTTGCTGCTGTAGCTTGCAACATGTACTCTTCGTGTGTGTGTTAGTGTGTGTGCATTTTATATGCTGCAGTAGCTGTAGCGGCAACACGGCGTATGCGTAATGTGTCAATGTAGTTTTATTTCACTGTCTGGATTATATTGATTTGTGCTTGAACGTTTGTAACTCGCTGCTTCACTCACTCAACCCCCGTGCCAAATGCAATCGAAACTTAACATTTTTCTCAAATTTTAAAGCTTACTTCAAACTCAAACACAAACTCTCTCTCTCTCTCTAGTTTTTTTATTACTTGATTTAAGCCCAACATTTTATGAGCTGCAATAGGAAAACGAGGCCTCTCTATGATTTTGATTGATGCAAATGCAGTTAAGGTATAAAACTGAAGGTAATTTACGATATTAATGCTTATCATTAAATGGAACGTGTACTCGTTATTATCATAAGTGCTTATAAGCTCAGCTTGAATTGCGTGTCAAGGCTTCAAATCTGCGCAATGCCTGCCCTTTTGCCAAACATTGTTGCTGTTGCAACACACACAAAAAGTTGCCGCACAGCGGCATAGACTGAGATAGAGATAGAGATACATTTCCATTCAGCTCATTAGCACTGGCATTAAAAAAAAGGCGAAACGCAATTATGCGAATATTCAATGAAGGTTTGTAATTTTGCACTCGAAATCAACAAAAAAAAATGGCAGACAAAGTCGCGCATGCGCCACAAATGCGATAAACACGCATTGAACAACAACAAATAATAAAAAAAAGAGAAGAAAATTAAACACAAAAATGAACTCAAAGGGAGCGAGAGCTTTGCAGACGAAGCGGCAAAGACTTTATTCCAGTTCCACTTTCAAAACTTCAAACTTGCGACGACTGTGCAACTTTGCAACATTGCAACATTGCAACGACTTTGCGACTGCGTGCGTGGGTGTTTATAAATATTTATAATTGCAATGCGATTTTTCAATAAACTTGCAACAAAATTGCAGGCGGCATTTATTTTTCTTTCGCTTTTCGATTGTGTGAAAAGTATGTAAGTGTGTGTGTGTGAGTGTGTGTGTAAATGCAAAGTACACAATCATTAGCAATAGCAACAGCTTCAGAAATGCCAAATCAGCGCTAAACTAAGAGATATGTACAACAACAAAAAAGCTAAACGGATCTGCAGAGTAAGAAACTGGGGGAAAAAATTGAACATGAAAATTATTTGAAACGTGCAACAGAGAAGGAAAAGCTTGGAAAAGCAACAATTAGTAGTAATACAGTCAAACTTCCATGTAACGAAACTCAAGGGGAAAAGAAAAAACTTCGTTGAAGAGAAAATTCGTTATATGGAATGGGTTTTGACTGAATCAAATTGCAGGGTTCTAATTTTTGACTTCGTTTTAAAGAGAAAACCTCGTTATTCGGAAGTTTGTTACATGGAAGTTTGACTGTAATAGAATAACATAACAAAAATATGATTTTTTTGAAATAGGAAACTAAGCAATAAAATTTAACTGAATTGAAACCGACTTAAGATAGGATAAGAAAATCTAAAACTTAGTGCAGAAAACTTAGGAATGTTTGAAATAAAAAATGCTTTAGAAATCCACTGAACAGGGCCGTTCTCGGAGAGGAGAGCATTTAAAAATTGGAAAAGTTTTAGAATAAATAAAACTGAGAAGAAAACTAAGAAATTAATGAAAATGGAAAGAAAGCTTAGATTGGAATATTTCAAGTTAATGATAAATCGAAAAGAAAATCTTTCAAGAAACTGAAACAGATCTAAAAAATTTGTCTGGCACTCAAAATTTATTTTATTAAACGCTTTTGTTTCAACGTCTTCAAATTGAAGCCGGAAGACGACGAAAGACGAAATTCAGTCAATCAATCAATCAATCAGGTTTTAGTTCCTAATTCTGACTAAGCATTTTGTTCGTTTTTTTTTTTTTTTTTGGCAACTTTCGCTTGATTTCCATTCTTGGCAATGAGGCCACAAACGAGGTATTGTCTTCATTCTACTAATTCAATAATATTCAGCAAATTTTCAGCTCACATCCGCTTCTTGTTCAACCAATATCAATACTCTGATATTAATGGGAAGTGAATCAAAAAAAAAAAAAGTTAAAATATTTAAATATGCATTTTTTTTTGCAATAGTTTGGCACAAAAATCGCTGCGCTTAATGTTTAAAATAAACTTATTTAATAAGAATTTGTTTGAGTTTGCACAATTCGAAAAACACATTTCCGACACAAAGCCAAAAACCAAAAATAATGATAACAATTTGATTTTTTAACTTCATTATTGAATGCATATTTGGGGGGGGGGGGAATAATATTTATTGTCTCGTTTGTTGGTTTTGGTTTTTGTTTATTATTAAAGCTTACCATAAACGCCAAACACCGCAGTTTAATACTTTTATGTTGTTGCTGTTGTTGTTGTCGCTGCTTCTGTTGTTGTTGTTGTTGTTTCACTAGCTGCCTGCTTTTGTTGCATTTTTTTGGGTTTTATGTTTCGTTTTTTGAAATATTTACGTTCTTTTTGTTTTTTTAATATTTTCGGTTTTGAAATAAGTTCGAAAGTGAAATTTTTTGCTTGCACAACCAAAACAAAATTTTTGTTCAAATATTCTTTTGTTTTTTGTGTGTCTTGTTCTCGAAATAATTCAATTTTCGTTATTTTTTAATGCGCCCAAAAATGTTTTTTTGTTTTTTTGTCGTGGGAACAATGAAACTAAAAACAAAGTTTGCAATTTTCGCAGCCAAAACCAAATTTTGTTTTTATAGCATTTTTAAAAGTTCAAAGTTGTTGTTGTTGTTGCTGTTTGGCGGTAGGCAGCATGTGGCATGTGTGAATGCCGAAATTTGACAAATGAAATTTCCGAAATATGAAAGAAGAAACGAATCCAAAATGAGACATAAAATTTATTGCAAGTTGAGCCCAAAATGTTTATTTCTTGTTGTTCGCTTGTTTGTTGCTTGACTTTTCACACACACACACGCAGGATGCAGCGCTGTTGTTGTTGTTGTTTTTGTAGCTGTTGTTGTTGTTGATGTTGCATTGCAGAGTTGTTGCTGTTGTATTTGATTCTTGTTTTGTTGCAGATTTTGTTTTGTGTGTATTTTTGTTGTTGTAGATTTATATGTTGTTTTGTTGGCTTAAAAACGCTTGTTGTTTTTGTTATGAATTTTGTTGTTAAACATTTTTTGTTGTATTTTGTTTTAGTTGTTGTGTTTTGAGTTTATGCCTGCAAGAAGAGAATTGAACAAAGATTTCTTTTTTATATATTTTGTTTTTCATAAATTTTTCGTTTGCCGACGCTAAAAAAAAAATAGCTACACCACCATTAAAAAAAAACAACAAAAAAAAACCCACACACACGCAGACTATCAAAGAAATGTTAAAAACTAATCAACGAATGAGTAAGACAATGAAATTGTTGCAAGCCGGACTTAAGGACAAACAAACAAACAAAACAAACAAACACACAAAAAATATAGGAAAACTTTTGCGCGCGCAACAACAACGAACGAACGAACGACAATAAATACGCTAGAATAAAGTATTGAAAGTTTGCAAATTTGCGAAAACAAAATATTTGTTGCGAAACAAACAGTTTGGATCTTTGCGTTGAAATGTTTCGTTTGCTGTTGTTGTTGTTGTGTGCGTTTGCCGTGTTTTGTAATGTTTTGCCGCCGCGCTGCAACTCGAAACGAACTAACGAACGAACGTATGAAAGTGTCTGCAAGAACTGCAATCGCATCGCGTGTGAAATCTCTGCGAAAGTCCAAAGCGCAAAGAACGTGCAAAACGTAACGAAGGCGACGACAGCAGCAGCAGCAGCAGCTGAAGCAGCGGCAGCGACGTCAGCGAATGAGTCAAATGCGAATGCGAGTGCGCTTCGTTAGCAGCACGACGATGATGACGACGTCGTCGCCTTGCAAGCGCTTTGCGTGGCTTTGTGTCTGTGTGCATATATACTAAACGTGTGTGTGTGTGTTTGACTTAAGAGAGTCGCACGCGCTTTGTCAAGAGAACAAAAACGCAGCAGTCGCAGTCGCAGCAGCAGCAGCTGCAGCCTGCATTAAACTCTCTCTCGCTCTTTCACTCAATTTGAGCGTCGCACGCAAATCAGCTGCAACTAACGAACGGCGGTCAGCGCGGCGTATGCGTAATTAACATACGTGTGTGTGTGTGTGTGTTTGGAGTGTAAGGAGGAAAGGAGGCGAGGACAGGCAGGCACTCAACTGTTAATGGAAGAGAGCGACACACAGCTGTGAGAAACAGTTGCAAATGAAGAGCAATCAAATCGAATCGAAACGCAACGCAACATCATTTTCCAGCGCAAACTTTAGAACAACTCAAAATAAAGTTCAAAATATCTTTTAATGTGAAATGATTAATATTTTTTTGTGTTCTTGGAAATGAGCAATGTTTCAAAAATGGTTCTGAGCGTGTGGTTTTTTTATCTTGTGTTTTGGTTTGCGTAAAATACTCAAGTTTCTCTTAAAACATTTAGTTTTAATAATACTTCAGTTTCATTTAAATTATGACTCAAAAAAATCCTTTCTTTTTCTATAATATGTTTGAGTTCTTTGAGTCAGTTATCGAATAGTTTCAAGGATCGCTTGACACAAAAGTACGAAAAAAAAAATAAAATTCGTTTCCTTTTTGAGGCAGACCGTCCGTCGGCAAGGTCTGTTACGATCTTTCCTCTTCACGCACATACGCTTCTGTCCCTGTCTCTGTCTTTGATGCTCTAAGCTTCCTTGATTTTTCTCTGATCTGTTCACACACACAAACACACACACCAACACACACTCAAAAAATTCACCAATCCAAAAAATTGACAAAAAATAACAACATTTAGACAGAGAGAAAAAAAACGTTTATTTCACTCATACACTGCGCGCTTTTTTATTTTTTAAAATTTTATTTCGTTTTTTTTGTTAATTTTTAAAAAATAATATATATATTCATATATGTATATAGATATATCATTTGAATATCATTTCTCAAATATTTTCACAACGCACCAAGAAAAAAATTCGTTTTTAGGCACAATAAAAAAATAATATAAATTCAGTTAGTTATTTTTTTTTCTCCATATAAAATTAATTTTTATAATAATTTTTTTTTTTTAGAAGCGCGCGACGCGATTTTCTTTCAATGGATTTTTTTAATGAGAGTTTTTTGATTTTTTTATTTATATTTTTATCGGGAATATTATTACTTTTCTCTTTTGAATTCGCTGAGCTGCGGCAACAACTTTTGGAAAAAAAAATATTTTTAAAAACGAAATATTTTTTTTTTTTAAGTTAAGAAAGAACTTTGTTTAGAGTCGGTTGTTGTTGTTGTCGGTTGTCGGTTGTTTGTTGTTGCTTGTTCCGCGAGCTGCGTACGTGCGCGACAACGTGCGGATCTGTTATGATTCAATACGTTTTCGATACGTTACGTTGAACGTCGCCGGACCACGCGGCAGGCGGCGACGTCAACGGCGGCAGCGCGACAGGCTCACACACACACATGCACACACACGAAGAGACGCAACGACGCGCAGAATGCAAAAAAACAAAAATGGCAAAGAAAAAACAGCAGGCGGCAGCAGAAAAGAAACGAAACGAAACGAGCAAGAAGCAGCAGCAGCAGCAGCAGCAGCGCAGCAGCAGCAACGATTCTAAACAAAGCGCTCAAAAGTTGAGCGCAGCTCAAAAGTTTGGCAGAGCGACGCATCGCTGCAATCGGCAACAAAGCGGACGTCGCTGCAGGCAGCAATAGAAGCAGACTTCCCCTTCCCACCCCCACCCTCTTCCCTACCAACTCCCGCACCTAATGCAGAATTGGCCACCCACACAAACACACAAGCGCAGTATCCCCAAAGAGCGTGACACACGCGACACACACACACTCATAGATAGACGAAAGGCTGGCAGGCAGAAGGCTGAAGGCAGAGGCATTGGCAGAGACGCGCACACGCTCTCAACTATCAATGTGCGTGTGTGTGTGTGTGTTTGTGTGTTTGAGCGCATTTGCCTGTGTGTGTGCGAGCCAATCAACGCCAAATGAGTCGCAGGCGCAACACACAAAATAATTCATAATTATTTTGCATAATTATCTAAAAAAAAAATTAATTAAATTTTATATATATTTTTATATTTTTTAACTTTGTTATTTTTCATTTTTCAATTAATGGAAAGTCGAGAAAAGTGCAAAAAAATTTGTTTCAAATTATTTTAAAACGGTTTAAGACAAGAATTTTTTAGTTTTAAAAAATAGATTAATTCATTTGCATTTAATTAAATAAAAATAATAAAATAAATGTTGTATTAAGGACAAAAAATAATAATTTAATTTAAGTTAAGTTTTTTCTAATTTGTTTGAAAGAAGAGCAAAAATAAATAAAACTTAGACTTAGAATAAAAAATAATAATTCAAATTTTAATGATGCCTTAAAATAGATATTCGGAAAATAAAAATCGATAGGTTAAAAATGTTGTTCTTAAAATTTAAACCAAAAAATTTAAAAGAAAAATAAAAAATACGAAAATATATTTTAGTTAATTAATCATTCTATTTTCATTAAAAAAAATATTTATTTCAGCAAAGTTTAAGCTCAAATCAAAAATTATGTTTTATTCACACACAAAACGCATGGGTTAGGAAGAAGTTTAAGGATCCAGTAACTTATCGATACATAATAGATTATCGATATCACACATACAAAACACAATCGATAATCTCATTAATAGAACAATCGAAATACAAGGGAAAAAACCCTCTACAGAAACAAAAAATTCTTGAGCTAAACGAAAGCTAACATGATCGATAATCGTAATCGATCTACGAGCTTTTATTCACAAGATTTGTGTGGGAGGGGGGGGGGGGGGGGTTTGTTTGGTGTAGGGTGAACCGAAAATCAACAAACAAAACAAATTTGACAATCGACAAACTATTTCGTTTTAACAAGAGACTCGTCGAGCGAAAGAGAGCTTAGCTAATCAAGAGAGAGCGAGAGAGAGAGAGAGGGTGAGAGAGATGGTGGGTGTGCAGGTGAGGTTGCGGGGGGAAAAGGTTGCGTTTCACGCAATTGATGACGATAAAAAGCCGCCAAAGAAAATCTGTTCTAAGTTTCGTTGTGTCAAAGGCAAGAGCGAGAGAGAGACAGAGAGAGAGAAGCAAAGAGATAATCTCCATGCACCATCTACCCCCACTCCCACCCCCTCACCCTTGCCCACTCAACCCTCAACACCCCCTCCAGCACACGCACAAACCGATCTCACAAAGAATGTTTTTGTTTTTTGGGACTTTTTCACTCTTCGTGTTTTTTTTTATAAATTTTATTTAAGTTTTTTTTTTGTTGCCACGCAGCGTTTGTTTTTATTCATATTTATTTAGGAATTTTTCTTTGAATATTTTTTTATTTTTATTATTTTTTTTATTAGTTTTATATTTTGTTAAATGTTTCGAAATTGTTGAGGGAATATTTTGTGTTGTGAAATTGTAGATTTGTAGATTTTCTTAGCGCTTTACACTCACACACAAGCGACGAGGAGCAAACGAAACAACCGAATGAACAAACTGAACAACTAACTCTGAGCTGAGGCGACGTCGACGTCGGCGTCAGAGGCTCGCAGTTACGGCAACGTTGGCGTCTCTTCTTCTTCTTCTTCTTCTGCTTCTGCACTGAGCGTTTTTCGTCCACACACACACACAAACACATACAGTGCGCTCTAAACCAAAGCAAACCAAATCAAACACACACAATCATACATTTTATGCAAACTGCAAAAGTCAGAGCTCCAAACACACACACACATACACAGACACAGACACACACACGTTACGTGGCGGCAGAGTGAAAACGCGCTCGCTTAAGTTTGCAAAAAAGTTGCATTGGCAGAGAAAGAGTGTGAGAGAGTGAGAGTGCGAGTGCGAGCGCAAGAGCGAGATCCTCCAGTCAACGAAAAAAGCAGCAGCAAATGTTGCTAACCGGCAGACTGCTGCTTATTGCCGTATTGCGTTTAAGCAACATGTTGCTACGCAACAAAAAACCACACACACACACACACACTTAAAGTGAGAGCAAGAGCGAGAGAGAGCGCGCGCGGCATTCTTTGCCATTTGCGAATTCTCTTTTGTTGCGAATTTTTTCATCGCCTCACACACAAACAAACAAACAAACACGCACACACCTGCCCGCCTCTCTCTCTCTGTCTGTCTCTCTCACTGACGCTCGTTTTCTCTCATCGCATGGCTTTGTGTGTGCCAAAGAGATCCCAGCGTCGACGTCGGCGTCAACGTCGCTGTCGCTGCTTAAGCGTGCGAAAAAATTAGCAAATAAAATAGCAACAACAAGGCACACACACACGCACACACACGAGCACATGGCATAGAAAAAGTGTACAAAAAAAGCGCAAAAAATTAGAAAACACAAAGCGAACACGCACGCACACACACACACACACACACAACAAGTTAACTTTTTCGGCTTGCAAAAAAAAATCAAATAAAATAACATAAATTCAATGAGAGAAACAACAAAAAAACGAAATAAAATAATAAAATAAATAGCAATTCGCGCAGATATCTCGCTAGGGGCCCTCAGATGAGTCTAGAAATGAGCGCAACAACAACAGCAACGACAGCAACAACAACAACAACAACTTAGCAACCTAACCGAAAAATTCGCACAACATTTTTTTTTGTTCTTCTGGCTAGCAGGGAAGGTTTGGGCAGCGCTGTGCTTAGTTTTGGCAGACAAAACAACATAATTAATCAGCTGCGTTGTTGTTGTAGCGTGTTGTTGCGATCAGTGCAGTGACAGTTTGAGCTGCGTTGCGCTCGCGCATTCATAATTGTGCATTGTTAGCAGTTTGAGTGTCAGCACACATTCATGCACAGTTGCAAAGCAATTGAGTTCGTTTCGCTCAAACGATCGCACAGTTGCGCAAGCGCTGATTGGCAGCACAATGCCAGCGCTTATCGTAGCAGTGCTTCGTAACCTGTCGAATTCTATATCATAAATATATAATATATATTAAAAACTGATCTTTATATGGACTATTTAGTATTCGAGGGTTGCATGAGCACTGCTACAGTTTGCCAGCAATTGACAGTTTGTGCTGCATTGTAGTGTGAAATAGATCGCAATTAGCAACAACAAAAACAACAGCCCAACTACATTAACTTCTCCTCCTCTTCCCCCCTCCACCCCTCCCCCCCACTAGCTTCATTCACCTACCTCATTCTCTTCATCTTGTTGTTGTTGTTGTAGTTAAAATTGTGTTTTATTTTAACGGTTTTATATTTTCTCATCGTGGTTTTTGTTTTTATTTGCGAATTCGTTGTTTGCTCAATAAAATCGAAATGCAAGGCACACAAACCAAGCACCCTCCACCCCCCCCCTCTACATTGCACTCAACCGCAAGCACACACACACACACACACACACACACACACGTACGCCGTCGTCGCCGCTGCTTTGGAGTCTTCGTTTTGGGGCATGTCAAACAGGCAGCAGCAACAACCCCGTTCAGTTTGGGGCAACGCACCACCACCTCACCTCTTTTCTAGACACACACACACACATACAGACACACACAGACAGGCACGCAACACTCAAAATAAGCTCTTTGGGCTTCGCAGACATTGACTCCAAAAACAAGCAGTTTGAGGTGGATTGGGTGCTGTGGTGGTTTGACAGCAACTGAATGGACTGCGCTGTGCCCATGTGTGTGCGGGCGTCTGTCGGCCGCTAGGAAAACACACACACACACACACACACACACAGCGAGACATCGACGAAGCAGACGACGTCAACGTCGAAGTCCACGTCAACTGAGGCAAAGTTTTCGTCCTTTTTGGCTTTGGCGTTGCTTCTGCTTCTTCTTGTGCTTTGTTTTTTAATATTTTTCTGGCATTCCTTTTTGTTGGCCTGCGTTGCCAAGGGTTTCCTTTGTTCAGCTACCCCAAAACCCACCCACTCACCCCCCCCGCCCACTACCGCCGCCGCCAACCCCGCTGTCAGCTTCTTGCCACGACAAGTCTGTTGCACTCACGACCCCCACAAAATGACGACGACGGCAACGACGCCGCCGCCGCCTAATGACTAACGGACACATTTTTTTCATCCATTTTGTTGTTGTTGTTGCTATTTGTGCGCTGCGTGCCAGCGTTACACACACACATACACGCACGCACACACACAACGCGTCAAGCTCAAAAACAAAAACAAAAAAGTCCTTCGGCTGAAAAGATTTTTATTTTTTGTATGTTTTTGCCCTTTTTTGTTTTGCTCGTTTTGTTCGTTGCGTTTTTTGGGCATTGCCAGCCGCCGCTGCTCGCGTCGCAGTCGCCGTCACAGTCAACGTTAATGCTCAACGTCAGCGCTCTTAAGCTCCGTTATGCGCTCAATGCAGCTGTGCATTTCGACAGACAGAGCGAGAGAGAGAGAGTGAAAGAGCGCGCGTGCCTTTAGCAACATGTTGCGAGCAACATATTTATGTTGTTTTGCATTTATTCGAATTAGATGCGTATAGAAATATATATATATATTTTTGGGGCAGTTGGGGGGGTGGGGGTTTGGGTGTTGTAAAGTTGCTAGTTCAAGAGAGAGAGAGCGAGAGAGAGAGAGAGTGAGAGAGGGAGAGAGTGTGGGCAATGTTAATGAACTGATGCCAAACAGCAGTTTTGAAATGTTTCAACTTGAGCTGAAGCTTAGTGAGGGAGAGAAAGAGATAGATACAGTCGAGGGGGGGAGGCGGTGGTGTTAAGCGGTTTGAGTGTTGGGTTGCAGTTGGCAAGGATTCGGCAGACAAAATGCCAAAACAAAAAACACAATAATAATAAAAATAAATTTATAAAATACAAAAAAAATAAATAAATATAAAGTCGTTTGTGGTAGCAAAAAGCGAAAGCAAAGCACACAGAAATATGCGAAAAACAACTTAAACTAACACTTATACACAGACACAGACACACACATATACATATAAGTATTTGTCTCAAGGCTGCAGCTGCCACAAACTGTGAAGATAGAAATGGGACAAAGCAAAAGTCCAGGAAAGTAAGGAAAACACAATAAAAGGAAGAAAACTACATTAAATACTCCACTTTTATACATACATACATACACATACATACATATACTTACATATTAAAATTAATGCCAAATGACATCGATAGAAAGTTTTCCATAAGCTTAGCAAAGCGTTTATCTAGTTGCCAAATCATGGTGAAAAAACCAAAAAAAAAAAATATTAGCTCGATTAAGATGAAAAATATAGCTACAGATTTATGATTACAAAAACATGCACGACTTGCAGATACCCTTCACACTTGTCTTTGTAAACTCATTAAAGCTGACGTTGTTTGTATGTATGTATGTTTGTATGTATGCTTGTATATACAGTCGAGCTTCCATGTAACGAACTTCTTTACAAGGAAGTTAAAAACCAGACCTCTGCAATTTGATACAGTCAAAAACCCATTCTATATAATGAATTTTCTCTATAACGAAGTTTTTTCTTGTCCGCTTGAGATTCGTTATATGGAAGTTTGACTGTAAATAAACAAACTTCCATAGTATTGCGTGTATATAACGGCAAATTTCCTAAGACAAAACTAAATATTTCGATGATTTTATTGCTATCGATATCGTAAACGGGCGAAAGTTATCGATAATCCTTAACTTGACTAATCTAAAGTTTTTAGCTCTTTCTTTCTTCAATGCTATACATCCAGATGGACAGTTGAATGTACAGTACGACCTCGCTCAACGCAACCTATCAAATTTTGGCCAATTGACAACCGAGACCCATATCCAAAATGGAAATGCCTTTGCTAACTATCAAAATTAGGGTGAATCGAATAAATCTCTGTTCAAAGCAAGGATTTCATTTTATTTTATTTCGAAAAGAACATACTTAAAAATTCGATTTCCTTAGGAAGTTGCGTTTAATGAGGTAAAGTCATTTGAGTTGCGTTAACAACGAGGGTTGCGTTGAGCGAGGTCGTACTGTATACTTAATATATATTTTTGACTTGGTAAACTTGTTATGGACACAAAGTTATTTTCATATATTATATTTAGCTATATATCAATATAATAAATAAATAAAGATCATATCATAAAAATTATCATATGAAAAAATTAACTAAAGGGGTGCTTAAGGCTTATCCAATGCTCTGTATAATTGATTCTCTTATATACCCTCTCCTAAACCCTTTTTATTAAGCTGCCTAAGATCGATTAAGTATTGCAACAAATTATGCCAAATGAAAATTTGGAATCATTTTCTATAAATCAAATTTAATTTATCGTTTTTGCTTTTCAAAGTTTTAGGCCAGATTCTTTGAAAAGATAATGTTCTGGGAAACTTTTAAAGAAACTTAAATTGGAATTGCAGTTCCAAAGAAAACAAGGGAATGGAGTTTGTTTAAGCATACACAGTCACACTTTCATGTAACGAATCTCAAGGGGGCAAGAAAAACCTTCGTTACAGAGAAAGTTCGTTATATAGAATGGGTTTTAGACTGAATCAAATGGCAGGGTTCTGGTTTCTGACTTCGTTGTATAGAAAATCTCGTTATACGGATGTTCGTTATATGGATGTTCGATTGTAGCACGAAATGGTTCATGAATAAAAAAGTTGCTCGAGCTATGATCAAGGTTAAGGGATAATTTGGTTGGATAGTAAATTTTATTCGACTCAAAGAAGTAGATCCATCTAAAAAAATCATCCGTAAAACGAAGTTTTCTATATTACAATTCAATTCCCAGAACCCTGCAATTCGATTCAATCAAGCCAATTTAACATTACGAATTTTCTGTGTTCCTTTTGAGGTTCGTTATATGAAAGTTCGACTGTAGTTTCATAGTTCTACGGCTTACATTTAACAACTTTCAGTTCATAGATATGGTTTGATTCTATCCGAATAATTTTATGCTGTGAACAGTTTTTCAACCACTTAAAAGGCGACCTCAGTTTAACTGCAACTAGCTGCAACAATAACCCACCCTCAAAACATTGATAAGATGGCAAAAAAAAAGCAAAAGACAACAAAAACTGCAACAACAACAACAACAACGACAAGTAGACAAGAAAATAGCAAATGTAAACTGCGCCATATTGAAAACTGTCAGCCATTAAAATTTATAGAAATGTGAAAAGGGGGGGGGAGGGAGAAGAGTGTGTAAGAACGCTGACAGCGACGCTGGCAGCAGTGCAACGTGCGCCTAAAATGCGTACTGCAATCAGCTGTGCTCTTTAGTGCTTAGTTGCCGTAGTAAAAAATAGTAGTGCATAGTAGTAAAAGCAGCTGCATTGCAACAAAAAGCAAATACTCAAGAGCAAATAAAGGTCGCTTTAACAGCTGCGTAGCAGCGACGCCAGCAGTATTGCAGCGACAGAGGACGACGCGTCGTCAAACCAGAGCCACAAAACCAAGCTGAGTGCAATGCAATTCGCTCTCTTTCTAGCTTGCTCGCTCACTGGCTTGCATGCGAACACGTTGCGCTCTCTCAATGCACATTGAGAGTAAGCTGGAGCGGATGGTGGAGGGCTTAGCGGCGAGACATTGCGAGTGCAAGAGAGAGTGCTCGTGTGTGTGTGTGTGGAGTGGGTTGGGTTTTTTCGTGGCTGGCTAACTAGTCGCCGTTGCCCAGCCTAAAAGCAGATGCTCATATGTGTGTGTTGTGTGTGTGTATGAGAGTGGTGCACATGTGTGTACATGGCTGCTGCTGCTGCTGCGTTGTTGTTGTTGTTATTATTGCTTTAGTTGCGAGGCTCGGTTTTGTGTTTTTGTTTTGTTTTTGTATGTGCGACTGCTTATGCGTCCATTGGGCATTGCACATATGTGAGAGAGTGAGCGAGTGTGTGTGCGTGTGTATGTATGCGTGCGTGACAGGCAAAGCCAAACCTCTCCTCTACTGCCCAATGGCCTGTGCGGGGGGCGTTAAAACGCATAAATGTTGATTACACACAAATTCCACAGTTTTTGAGTTTTTTGTTTTGTTTTTTGTTGTATTTTGTTGCTGTTTCTGATGTTTTTTTGACGTTGTTTTGTTGCTGTTCCTGTTGTTGTTGTTGTTGCTGGAGGGGGGGCCGAGGGGGCGTGTGTTAAGTGTGTGCGCCTATCGCATGGTCAATGGTTGCAGTTGTTGGTTGTTGTTGTTGTTTGTTGTTGTATTGGTTCAATTGCAAATGACCAAACAGAGGGGCGCAGTGTAAATATGTATCGCATATGTTCGATGTGTATGTGCGTGTGTGTGTGTGTGTGTGTGTGTGTGTGTGTCTGTGGTTTGTCTGCAAGTAAGTTTTATATCTCTCTTTAATTGTTGTGCGTTTGTTGTTGTTGTTGTTTGGATAGTAAGCAAAACACAGTCTTCTGACATTTTTGATCAGTTAAACTATTATTTTGCTCAAAATAGCGATTTTTATGTTGTATATAATATATATTACAGTTGAACTTCCATACAACGAAGCTCAATGGAACAAGAAAAAACTTCGTTAAAGAGAAAATTCGTCATACGGAAGTTCGTTTAATGGAAGTTCTAATGTATTTCGAAATAAGATATTTTTGCTTTTGTTCATTATATGCAGACTAGACTGTAGGTTGACAACATGCCACTAAATATTTCAAAAATAATTATTATTATAATATTTTTTGGGTATTTTGTTCAGGAGTTTATTGAAAATCGTTGTTAAGTTTTAAGAAACAATTTACTCAAATACATAGTTCGACATTTGCAGTCGAACTTCCATATAACGAACTTCCAAATAACGAATTTTTCTATAAATCGAGTTTATTTCCAGAACCTTGTAATTTGGTTTGATCAAAAAACCAATTCTTTATTACGAATTTTTTTTAAATAACGCTGTTTTTTCTTGTCCCTTGAGAATCGCTATATGGAAGTTCGATTATATAAACATTAAATTTTTAGAATTAATTTTTAGAGATAAGATTTAAGTCAAGTTATAAATATTTCTCTTAAAAGTTGTCTAAGTTTTTTGGAATTATATCCGAGGTCTATTTTTAATCGATTCTTAAAAATGAGTATAGTGATACAATATCAATTTTTATTAACTTTATTAAGTAATTAAGCAAAAAAAACTTTATTCCGCTGTTTATTTTAATACTTAGTATTTGCTTTAAAAAAATATCAAGCATATGTTAATTGTTGAAATATTATTGATATTTTCAATTCCATGGTCAGATTTGGTTAATTGTATATACAATTCATCTGAAAAAAAGTATAATACTTGCTATACCTATTGCTACAATATCATATATAATTGCTGATTGGAAACATGAGATTGCCAATTCAACATGAAGTAATTTATTCTAATTGGCATTTGCGCGTTGCGGTCAAAAAGCAGCCGGCTGCTATACGCATGCCAGTTGCATGTCAGAAAGCTGAATGCTACGACGTCAGTGCATATCTGACACCCGGTAGTCTACAGTGTTGCCAGCACATGGCTAGTATTTATATGGTATACAAAATTTTATAGGCTTTAAGCTGATGAAAAACCGTTCAATATTAAACAACAATTGCTAAATAAGTTGAGAAATTTATAATTTATGCTGTAAGTGCCATATAACATTAGGAAAAGGCGATTGAATTTTCTTTGCCTTAGCATTGAAGCGTCTGGCAACCCTGTGTTGCTGACACAGCGACTGACACGCACACAATACATGCAAGCGTAAACAGCACACAAATGCACCAACACAAACAAAGCGCATATGGAACAATTTTTTCGACGTTCATAATTTTTGTACGGAGCTGGGGAGCTGGAGCTGCAAAAACAGCAAAATTTTGTGGAGAAATTTAGATGAAATATTCTCAAAATTGTGTGTCGAATTGTTGTGCATTTGGTAAAACGTGAGCAATTTTGTTTTGTTATTGTGCTTCTTTTTTTACGGTGGCTGTTATTTATACATTTGATACATTTTTGTTGTTTCCTGTTTGCTTCTTCACGTTCAGTGTGCTGTGTGCAAGAGCAAGAACAAGAAAAACAACAACAATTTTTGGCTACGGCAGCGGCGAAGAAGCAAAAAAGCGCAAAACGCATTGACTTAAACCTCTGTGTAAGTGTGTGCGGCTGTGTGTGAGTGTGTGCACAGGTAAGCTTTTATTGCTGCACTCAAATTATAAATACACGTATCGATAATTTGATGAAAAACACCGCACACAAAACTTCTCGTCCGCCTTTCGCGGCTTTCTTTGTCTCATGCGTTCGGCTTGTCTTTGTGCGTGTGCATATGTGTGTGTGTGTGTGCGTGAAGTTGTCGCTCTTTTGATTAAATATGTATTTGTTGTTTAACTTTTTGCTTGGCTTCAGTTTGCTATTGATTTTTTTTTTTCCTATGCAACGTGCGTGACAACTTGCCTTCCCCTCTATCATCTCCACCCACTCTTTTGATTCGTGCAGCAACACACGCGTGTAAGAAATCAATAAATTTTAAAATAAATATATACATATGTGTATATGTGTACAATGGAAAACAAAGCAAAAATATCTACATAATTCAAGTTGTTGCTTTTGTTTTCATGGCATTCAATCAGCTTATTACATATTGCTTGTCTTTTTGTTTTGGAATACTTTCAAGTTGTTGTAGTTTAGCTTGCATTTAAATATGTTTTGTTATTCTTATATGTTTGTTTGTTTGTTTGTATATTTTTGCAGTTGAATATTTGGTTTGTGACAGTGCCGGTCGTCAGAAAAGTCACACAAACAAACACGCATATGCTGACCGGCAAAAGTGCTGTTATGTAGCAGCTAGAGTTTAACACGAAGCTCGTCAAAAGATTATATTACAGTTCGGTTTCGTGTTATTTACACCAACTAGATTCTAATAAGATAAGGAGTCAAATAAGTAAATAAACAAGATCCAGAAAGTCCATTAGTTTGTTTTCAAACCAACTTAAATTATAAGTTAATTTTGAATTATGATTTGAAAATTACAATTTAAAAGTTTTTTTTTTTATTGTCTATTATTAATACTTTTTCAAGAGTATTTGGTAGTCGAGCGAGTTCAGAATAATGGATGGACACCTGTAGCTTGCTGCCGTATTCAATTTATGCAAGTTAATTGTCCTCAAGATTCAAGAGTAAACACACACACACATCTGCATCAGTGAAATCGCATTTGTATCTTGTAGCTGGGTGCAATAAAATGCAGCAAGCGCAAAACTTTTTGCCATTTGTTGAAAGTGAAAGTTAAAGGAGGAGGCAACGGGAACGTGCACCTGCCACTGCCACTGCAACTGCCACACACATACACACAAACACTCACACACGCGTCCTTGAAACCACAACCAAACAACAACTTTGCTTAACTCTCAATTTTTACGCCTTAACGCTCTTTTCAGAACACAACAAGAACAACAACAACAACAGCAAGCAGCAGCAGCAAGCTTAAGAGATACTTGAAGCAAACAAGAAAAAGAAGAAGAAGAAGTAAATAAGGAGACGGCAAAGAACAAGAAGTAGAAGTAGAAGCAGCCGAAGTAGAAACTTAAGAAACATGTCCAATCTGCCACGTCGCATCATTAAGGAGACGCAACGGTTAATGCAGGAACCAGTGCCTGGCATTAATGCAATACCAGATGAAAATAATGCACGATATTTTCATGTTCTTGTCACCGGTCCAAATGATTCACCCTTCGAAGGTGGCATCTTTAAGCTAGAACTGTTTCTACCCGAAGATTATCCGATGTCGGCGCCAAAAGTGCGATTCATCACAAAGATCTATCATCCGAATATTGATCGATTGGGTCGCATCTGTCTCGATGTGCTCAAGGACAAATGGAGTCCGGCTCTGCAAATACGCACGATTTTGCTCTCAATTCAGGCGCTACTCAGTGCACCCAATCCCGATGATCCGTTGGCCAACGATGTCGCCGAACTATGGAAGATCAATGAGGCGGAGGCTATACGCAATGCTCGCGAATGGACCCAAAAGTATGCGGTCGAAGACTGAACTACCGAAAACTGGGCGGTGGAATGGCAATCGAACTGAATTGAACAGAAAGCAAGAGATGTAATGGTTATAGCCCATTGCAGTATGATATGATATATTGTAGTAAAGACCGTAATTAGTAAGTTTGTTAACAAATTTTAACTTGCAATGCAATACACACACACACACACACACCAATAACAACACACGTAACGATGCGAAATGAAATGAAATTATAGTAAAAAACAAATTCTTATTATATATATTTACATATACACACACATACACAGATATTTGTTTGGATGGCTTGGGCGATTGGGTTGCCGTACTGAATGATGATACATTGCAAAACCAACAACTCAGAGATGAATTATTCTATACATAAACTATATATGATTTTAATTATGCCTTTGATGTACGATAAACATTCGCTTTAAGGCACAGAACGACAACAAAATCAATTGTCCATAACTGAGAGATACTTTTACATATAGATTTAATAGTCTCTCGCTTCTTTTTCGTCATTCTTCCGTTAACATCTTAAGTGTGGCAAGTTGTTTTCTGTGTCCTCAGCTTTTTTTTAATTATTTGTTTATCAGTATGTACAAAACATTTGGTAATAAAAAACGAGCCTTCTATTGAATTAGTATTTTACACACGTAAATAAAAAAAATACAAACAATTTTAATGACTGTTTTTTTATTATTGAACTAGTTAAGGGGGAGGATTTCTTTTCTTATCGGGAGTTTATTACCATAAAACATATTTTCCATGAGCTTATGTAAGTAAATAATTATATTTTGGTTTCTAATTGTGGCGAATACTTTTATTTTGTTTCTAGGAAAAGCTAGGAATTAAGATACTTTGATTGACCCATCAAAAATACTTGCTTTCATGCAGGACCCTGGTCTAATGGTAGAGCTATAGGCCAAGAAGGGGCCGCATCGCCAAACATGATAATAATAATTGATTGTTAAATGTTAGTTATTAACCAACAATGAGTAAATTTATTCAATCCCTAAATTTGTTTAATGGATATTCAAGTTGAAATTGTTGGTCCTTTGAGTGCAGTTGTCAATCATTTTGCAGTCTGCTTGATTGTCTGGGGGCGGTTGGGATGGGGTCTTCAGTTTATGCGGATGCATGCAAGGCCTGCTCTTAACTCTTTTGAATACGTGTGTGTGTGTGTTTGATGATGATGATGATGATGATGATGGGGTGGCCAAATTGTTGGCCACACCCCGTTTGGCGTTAGCATATGCCTGCTGATTGGATGCGCGTCTTTCTGTCTATCCTATGCGTCCTTGTTGTTGTTGCTGTTGTTGTTGTTGTTTGGCTCCTCGAGGCTGTTGCATGCCAGGCTCGAACTATACTTTGGCTATGGCTTTGCCTCTGACCAGGCCAAGCAGTCAAATGTCGAACCTAACGACTTTTTTCCTCCTCTACTTTCCTTTCCTTTTTTTTTGCTTTGTTTTTGCACTTTATCTTCCTGTCTTTTTCTATCTCTTCGCTCTATTCTCTGGCTCTCGCTCACGCTCACGCTCCTCTCCTCTCCTCTCTTCTGTCTGTCTGTATATATATATTTATTTTATTTTTCATTTTTCGTTCGCTCGTTTGTGTTTTTTTGTTTTTTTTCGTGTCCAGTTCCATACAGCTTTTTATCGCATTACATTCGCCCCTCTTACCGCCCCCAACCACAGCCCACAAATGGTCAACGCATATGCAGAGTGCATATATGCATGCGAATGATGGTAAGGGAGGGTGGTGGGGGGTATGGCTAGTGCGGGTGAGCGCTTGAGGTGAGGATTTTTATCGGTAGCCAGCTTCATTGTGTGTCTATGTGTGTGTGTGTGTGTGTCTGTGTGTGTTTGCATAGACACAAAAAAAGGTGAGGCTGTGGCATGAGTTGGAGGCGCCACACGCTTGCTCACGCTATTAATCGCGTATGTGTGTGTGGTGTGGCACCTGCTGCGGGCTAGTTGCGCCACAGCCAAACCCACCCAAAATGATGCCTACATTTATGCTACATACTATACATATATGTATGTGTATGTATTGTATATATGTATTGTATGTATGTATATAGTATTTGGCAGGAGTCTTTCTAGCTTTTGTTAAGATTAAGCATTGTTGCAACCTTCTTGCCTCCTCTTCTGCACCATCACGGTGGCATTACACCTGCCTGCCTCTGATTTATGCGTTGCGCTCATAATTCCTGGCCAACATTATCGACTAAAGATCGTTTTTGAGAATGTTTACGCTCTTATCTAATCCTATGTAATGAACGCTTTTATCTGCAAAACGTTTGGGAACGAGTTAATTGAAGTGTTGTTGAAATTTTAAGCGTGTGCAGTGTTGCCAAGTGCTTAAAAGTTTGGTTTAACTATGAGTTTTGGTAACTAAAAATAGAAGCCTCTGCTTGCTGGTACTCCCAATAGTACCCAATAGTAAGTTATACTTACTTTTTGATGAACGAATTTATATTTTTTAATAACTTCAAAATTAATAACAAACTGCGTAGAAGGTTTCATATTTTAAAGAACTTAAAACATTTATTTGGTTCTTTGTCGGTTGGGTTATAATATTTGGCTCGAAACTTGCACTTTCATGAGGTAAACAAGTGTTAAGTGTTTAAAGCTCCCTGCCATGAGCCCGACTAGAAGATACCCTGAACCCAGTTGCAATGAATGAATTAAATAATAATCGACTTTGGTATAAGGACTTAACTTCAATCGATTCAATTCGATATCTCCGGTGTTTCTCAACCGATTTGGATGAAATTTTCAGAAAAGTTCTATCATTACCCATTACTTCAACCCTCGTTTTTAGATTTACCAAATTCGATATTATTTTGTTTTCGATTCCATGTGTATATCGGAAACCAGAATAGTTATCGATAATTTGAAGCAAACTTGTTCTGCTCATGGTATAAGATAACTTAAATACAAAATCAGAAGTCTCTAGCTCTTGTAGTCTCTGAGATCCACGCGTTCATACAGACGGACAGACGGTCAGACGGACAGACGGACGGACAGACAGACGGACAGACAGACGGACATGGCTATATCGTCTCGGCTGTTGATGCTGATCAAGATTATATATACTTTATGAGGTCGGAGATGCTTCCTTCTGCCTGTTACATACTTTTGCACAAAACCATTATACCATTTTTTACCCATTTTATGGGTTAAGGGTATAAACATTGTGTCGAAAAAATGAACAAGTTAACAAACAAACGTAAGAAAACGCTGTGTTTAGAAATACCCTGTACACATGTTGACGGCGTTTATAATATAAAATATCAAAACTTTTATTTAAATAAAAAAAAAAAATTAAAATTTTCATAAAGTTTTTCAGTTATAGCCTAGGTTAGTACAGGGTGTATGATATTATGCGAAGCTACAATGAAAATCCATTCACATCAATTTATATATCTTTCGGAATTATATGTTTTAAGCAACTGTCCATCAATCTGAACCATTGTGCAAGACAATCCTTGTGCTTGTGTTTAAACTAAACGAAATTTATCTGTTAGCCCGAAACACAAATTTCAACGTGTTTTATGTGCGCTTCAAATGATCCAATGGCAAGCCAAATAAACAATACATACACTCACATACTTACACACACTCTATATACAAATATACTATGCATATATATAGTCAGCAGACAGATTTTGTTAGCAATTTGCAGGCAAACTGTTTTTGTGTGTGCGCCTTGGCCAAAAACAAAATGCCCAAAAACGCTTTCACGTCCATCTCACTTCCCCAGCTAGCTTGTAGTTTTGGCTTAAAATGTGTGTGTGTGTGTGTTTGATGGGTTGGTTGGGTGTGAGTTGGGTGGGGATGGGGATGTATGGTTTTCGGTCCTGCCATGGCTGGATGCATCCTTATGCTCGTCCATTCGCACAAAACCGAAACAAATAATTGATGAAACAGCAAAGCGCACGTAGGGATTTTCGAGCCTTCTCCCTCTCTTCGTTTCTCTCTCTGTCTCTCTCTTTCTCTTTCTCTCCCACTCTCTCTCTCTCTCTCGCTCTTTTGGCATATAACGCAGGACTATGTTTTGCGAGTCTCAGGCCGTGCAACGGTCTCTCTGGCCTCTGTTGCCTGCTGCCTGCTGCGTAGCCGGAGCCGCCGCCCGGAGACGCATGACGTTGCCCACATGCGACGTTAAGCACATGCTCTTGCTCTTGCTCTCCACAGATATATTTCTATATACATATAGGAGAAGCCGTTTTTCAAAGGGACAACGCCCAGACCAAACTACTGGATCTATTGTAATGCAATTTTGCAGGGATATAGATTTGATAGCGAGGATACTGGATTTTTTTTCAAAATCCTCCTATAACCATAGAAAAAATGCATGGCAAGCTTTTGAAGCGCTGTATTTTAGCCAGATCTTAACAAAGAGCCAAGAAATTTTAAATGTTTTTAGACTTTAGCTTTTTAAATATTTCCTCATTTAAAATTTTTGAATAAGAGTTTGCAAAACCAAAATATTTGGGAAAATGTTGTAGCTCATAGCCCACATATGATAGAAAATAAACTTTTGCATATTCAGATAGCTTTCAAGCTTTTCGAAATATTTCAAATTTTAGTCGTATATTGTGAAAAACTAGCCGATTTGAGCACTTTTTTTTACCAATTTCGAAAAATAAATTCTTCATGATGTTGTGACAACAAATATGATAAATGAACCATACTCAACAAGAAAACAGTTCCCTCGAAGTTTTCTAACACATACCCAAACAGGCGATGATGGTTATCCATTATACCGCCGAAGGTCACCTTTAGGTAGTACCCTATAACCCAACACTATTTCAATTACTCAATGCTCATATCAATGTAGAGCATTTCACTTCGGTAAAGTCCATTAAATATATATGAAAGTACGTCAAGAAATGTTTGGTGCTTATTGAAGATTTGATTTTTGACGCTAGGTGGTCAATCTTTATGGTCTACCACAACCCGATAGAGAACAATCACTCAACATTAATCGAGGAGGTGGCGAACTTCAAACCAAAGCTGACGCCTGAATGTTCATGATCAAATAATGAAAAGCGACAATGAAGGCAAATTCTTATTTTTAGATGCCCCTTGTCATACCGGCAAAACATTTCTATAAAATTTACTTCTTGCTGCAATTCTAAAAGACTGCTTCCTCCGGAATACCAGCTACGTTATTGAAAGGCGGTAAAACGGCAAAATCTTCGTTCAAGGTGCATTTGAATATAAATCAAACTGAAACACCTCTTTGCAATATTTCGAAACAAAGTAACATGGCGAAAGCATTGATCTTAAAATAGGAGTACCCCTCATGTTGCTGCGAAAGTTGAAGCCTCCTAAGCTATGCAACGGCACAAGACTGCAAATTGGAGCATTATATCGCAACATTATAGAAGCAACAGTTCTTACAGGCGGTACTCGGGCGAGAATGCGTTTTCATACCAAGGATTCCATTGACTCCAACGGATTACCCATTTGAATTTAAAAGACTACAGTTCCTATTGAAGGTGTGTTTTGCGATCATAATAAACAAATCGCAGGGTCAGACCTTTAAAGTAGCTGGCATAGACATAAGAATGAGTTGATTCTCCCATGGACAACATTGTGTTGCTTGCTTAAGGATCAGCTGTGCTAAGGAACGTGGTGTACAAAGAAGTCCTTCAAAAACAACATAACCAAAGATCAACGATTCGGTATCCTGCGAGAGCAGGGCAGCTGTGTGTAGTAGCTTATGATTAGAATTATGGTAATTTTAAAGAAAATAAATGGTAAATATTCCATCAAAAATCAAAACATTTGCCAATGAAATTAAGAGACCTGATCCAGAAAGGAACAATTCGATTGAGCGAAGTGAGAAGGGGGGAACCCCCTATATATACTTATTCCTAAACGTGCGCACTTATCGGTTTTCCGCTTGAAAAACGTTAAGCAAAATTTCACCCAAAGCGCCATCGGAGTTTCCCAACTAAAAGGTTCAACAAATGCGACCGATCCCTTCCCCTAACCATCAACCCCACCCAGCCCACTCTACCCAACTCGCAAGATTCAGACGGACAGCCCGCATATTTTTCGTCTCTATTTTTTTCTAAGTGTAGCCAAGTGAACCTTATTTCCGTATAGGCGTGATACATTTGTAGGCGATGGTCTCGCCTTAGTCGTCACGTTCCCGCGTTCAAACGCACAGCTTCCAACAACAGTTGCATGCATACATCCACACACCGACGCACACACACACACAAACACACACACTTGTGCGAAACTAAAAACGTTGCTGGCCGGCAGTAAAACATTTTTGCTTCAACCAATTTTGCAGACGTTCGAAAAAACAAACAATGTGTGTTGCATAATAAGTTGATAAATTAACTTTTGATACTCTTACCTTAATACTTTTGATATGTATAAAGATCCAATAATATAAAAATAAGCTGAAAATAAATCAAGTTTATGTTTAAATCATTCTTAACTGTTTTGAAGTTCATACAAACTATACATTATTCAAAATAAGAAACAGTTTATCTAGAGAAAGTTTAGGTCCGATTAGCTTAAGGAAAACCAGATCCTATGAGCTTGAGGGAAATCAGGTCATTTGAGCTTGAGAAGAAATAAAACTTTGATATCAAAACAATCGTAGATAATATAAGTAAATCATGCATCTAAAAATTGTGCGACTTCATTCTAAAAATATAGTTCGTACTTGGAAGTAGAACAAAGATCCATCATTTTTATTTTTTTTAATTTTTGTTTTTATTTTTTGCCTGACAAAGGAGTTAAATATTTAATACACTTACTGCACCAGGGTATGCATTTAATAACAAGTGCGATAGGGATAACGTTGAGGGTGGATGTGAGGATTGTATAAGTATTTGTATGTGTGTGGGGTGTGGGTGTATAGACCTAAGTTGCCACTATGTGCTGCATGTTTCTACGAACAAAGCAAAACAGCAGGAAAACAGAATAATAATAAAAATAAACAGCTAAAGGACCAAAGGAGCAAAATAATCCAACCAAACAGAACCGAACGGAACCGAAACGAAGCGAACTGAAGTTGAACCGAATCTGTACCGAGTGAGCTCCAACACCCAACGTCAATATTAAAACCCAAAAAACTCGAAAAACTCAAAAACCCAAAAAGCAAAGCAAAGCCGCCGCTGCCGCACACTCGCAATCCAAATGCAGCCCAACAAAAACCCGCCCACGCAGAGAGAGGCCAGACGGTGGCCAGACCAGCATAGACTGGTTGTCCTCCCACGCACACACACACACACACACACTCACACACACAGAGAAGCCGACGTGGGCCGCCATTTTACTGCGCCCTGTGCAGCCTTGCACCCTTTTTTGCCATGCACTAGGCTGCAGGTGCGCGCACTTTATCAGTGTGTGTGTGTGCACATTGGGGTTGTGTGTGTGTGTGTGCGTGTGTGTGTGTGTGAGTGGGGGGATTTGGTGTTTTGGCTGTGCAATGGTGCCGTTACGTCCACTTGGGTTTGAGGGCCTTACAAGTTGATTGCGAGCAAAATTTCCGACCTATCGCATGCAGTAAGAGCCGTTGCGTTTTTGTTGCTGTTGCTTTAGGGCTGCATGCGTGTGTGTCAGACACATACACACACAAGCACACACACATGGAGAGAGACTGGCGTACCACCATCCAGTTGAGGCAATTCATGTGGGTTGCCATTTTGTGCGAATTCCTCGCCTTGGTTTTTGTGATATCAATTAAGGATATGTTCGCAGTGTGCGCTTATTTTTCGGTGCTGTAGGCACAGATACACACACATGTGTGTATGTGCATGTGTGTATTTAGTTAGTGTGTGTGTGTGTGTGCTTACACCATACACAGCAAACAATCAATTTAAGAGCATTGCAATTTTATAGCTAATAATTTATTTATAATAATAACGAATTTTGACTTTGATAAAATACAGTCGGACTTCCATATAACGGCTCTTAAGGGGACAAGAAAAATCTTGATGAGAGATGAAAATTCGTTATAATAAATGGGTTCTTGATTGAAACAAATTGCAGTGTTGCGCACATTAATTTTGCGTTGAAAACTTTGTTTTATTTGTTTTAAGAAAAACTGTTTTTGTATCAATAATTTTTGAAAATGTTTTAAAATGTAACATAAAATCGAATCAATGTATCGAAAGAACTTTTCTTTGAGTGTACAAATAGTAAGTCTAGAGTCCAGCCACGCCTCACACACACACACACACAATCAGACACAGGCACACGGGCTGAGACAGACGCCACATGGCTCCATATGCACGTCATATGGGGCAAGCGGCGCCCAAGCTTTGCAACATCATGTGCAGCTCATCTATAGGTCCCCAACGTTGTTCGTTGTTCGATGCCTTGTTCTATGCTTTTTTTGGACAACAGCCGAGCGAGACAGCAGCAACGGCAAGGGGAGAAGTGGACGAGGGAGATGGAGAAAGCAGCATTGCACACAAAAAGCAGCGCAAAACGCAGACAGAGAAAGAGAGAGAGAGAGAATCGGAAACGAGAAAGAGAAACAGAGAGAGAGAGTAGGTGTGTGCCTGTGAAAGAGCGAGAGAGAGAGCGAGAGAGAGACAGAGAAAAGTAGTAGCAAGCACAGAGTTGCATGTGCGTGTGCGTCGCAGCTCATATGTCTATGTGTGTGTGTGCGTGTGTGTGTGTGTGCCTTAATGGAAATTGGTTTTATGCATGTTGGCTTTTGTTTATTTTTACAATTTTGATGATGTTTTGCAAAATGCGAGTGGCAGCCGCACACACACACACACACATACGCAGAGCCGCAGACGCAGCCTCGCCGAACCAAATGGACTTATCTATGTTGGCCGCCTTGTACATATGTGTGTGTGTGTGTGTTGTGTTGCTTTTCTTTGTGTGTCGACTGTACTTCCGGTCAGTGCATTGCCACAACGTGCGTTTGTGTGTGCGTGTGTATGTGTGTGTATGTTAGGCAGTACGCTTTTTCGATTAGCTTTCGAACAAAATGGCCCTGCAAGCATTGCAAGAGCAAGCGAGATGCACATACACATACACATATATGTACTATGTATGTAAGCCTAGCTACCAAAATATCCGAATATCCTGCCCTTTCCTATCCACCACCAACCAGCCACCAATTATCCCAAAAATACAACTCAACCCGAACCTGGGCCAACTAACTCAATGTCAATAGTTTTGCATTAGTCGATGTTGAGTTTTGTAGTACTTTGTATTGGAGAAATCTTAAGTTTGTTGTTTATTGTTTCTTTTTCATGTTCGCTTTTGTTGCTTTTGTTTCGCCAAAGATAATGAGCTTAAAGTTCCTAATTGCTTGCAGACGGAAATAGAGCATGCATTACGTAACGTAACGTTTGCACATATTGGCAAATTTCACTAACTAGTATTTGTAGATGTCAATTAGCGTTAATTGCACTCTTAAGTGACAGTCAGCTGTCCTGACAAATATCCAAGTAACCGAAACTTTACGATTGCGTTTGTTGAGGCCTCAATATAATATCAAATGCAATTGATTTTGAAACAAATTTGTGCTTAAAACTTACTTAAATTGGGAATTTTATAAAATTTATTCGAAACTCTTTCGGTAATTGTCGTAAAAGCTTTCAGCTTTTTAACTTCGATGGATTATCTGTTCGAATGTTTCTATATATGATTATAAAAGTGAGAAAATTACAATTCCAATTTTACAATTTTATCATATTATTCTGCTAATAGTTTTTAGTATGTATTATGATATTCAAGTCTTAAGATAGTTTAGTTCAGTAAAACTCATTATATACAATAATTAATTACTTTTACTCAACGTAAATTAATTTCAATAAGTTTTCGCATTGATTCGTAGTTTCAGTATTCACTGAACTAGACGAAAATTGCTTAAACATGTTGCAAAATCTGGGGACATCATTAATCAAGATTTGAATGTAGTCAGAGTGTTGCCTTTACCTTTTTTACCTTTCCTCTGGTGGGTGTCAAAGAAGAAGCAGAAGGTGGAGTAGGTGGTCCTTAGAGTTAGCCGCTGGTCTTCTTTTAATGGGCCTGTGTGTGTGTGTGTGTGTGTGTGTGTGTGTGTGGGCCATTGTTGCAGGCACTATCAATAATAACGGAACGGAATGGTGGCAGGCAACTGCCAGAATTAGTTGCAAGCATTTATTTATGACTCTTTGTTGCAAGTAGAAGCCTCGAGTTTGGCACTAGCATTGTTTTTGAAGCGCCAATAGAGTTTTGTGTGGCAGCCTTTCGTGTGTTGTTGTTGTTGTTGGTATCGCTCACCTGCCACTGATTTATGGCCCACTAATCGGCCAGGCTCAGCCAATAATTGGCCAAAATGCAACCATTCTAACTATCAACTCATTTCCTGTCAACTACAAAAACCCTAAAAATATTAACATTAAATTTGGTTTCTTTGCTGTTTTTGCTGTTGAATTAGCCGCCAATCAATGATGAGTCATGGCAATTAAATGCTCGCAGTGCTCGCAGTAATATTTCTTACAATTCATTCCCATCCGCAGTAAGTGCGTGGCGTGTTGCAGATGCAACAACTGTTTAGCATAATGCCTGACAATTAAATGCATGCTATTCGCTTTAATTAACCAAGGAACAAGTGCCACAAATCGCAAAGAGAGCTTTTCCAAGAGTTTATCTCAAGATGGGTTTTCCTGGGTTTTGACTATAAAGGAATTTTTTGAAGGTTTTCTAAGAATCAAAGCTAGTTGCATGAGCGTTAGCTGTAAGCTTTCAACCGATTTGTTGAATCTCGAGAATTATGTATAGATATGTTCATACCATATATCTCTTAAAAATATCTCTAAAAAAAAAAAAAAACTAAGACATTCAATGAAAGTGAAATGTGTTTTATGGTTTTCATATGGTCATTCATGGAAAAGTTTTTAACTTCGTTTCCAGCAGTTTTGCACAGCTACAGGTTGCCATCACAGATACACACACACACACACACACACATGTACACAAGCACTATATGTGTATGCTTTAAAGTTACATATGTATATGTACATATAGTAAATGTGGTATAACTTATTCCGACAAATTTCACATTGGTGGCTTCGGTGACGCCGTCGGCGCCTTACAAAACACTCGAAAGCGGCAAACATGCAACACAATTTGCATTTTCACCACATAACCCGCTCGCTCCCTTCCATTCTCACAGTACCGCCTACGCCTTCGCAACCTCCAACCCTCCATTCCGCATCTCTCTCTCTTCTAACCCAGCCAGTTGCCCTACCGTGCAAGAAGCGAGCATGTTCCAAATAATGATAATGATGACGACGACGTCGACGATGATGACGATGAAGAAAAAGCATATTAAGAGTGCTGAGAGGGGGAGGCGGAGGGGGGTTAAGATAGGGAGTGGCTGGGGTGGGATGGCTGTTTGTGCTTACATATCACTTTAACCCCTCACACCCCGCCTCTTTGGTAGCTACCATTTTAATTGCCGCTTAATGTTAGAGAAGTTAAAAAGAGTTCTCTTAACTGTTGTTGCTATTGTTGTTGTTGTTGTTGTTGGTTTTCGCTCCGTTTGTTGTTTACCTGTTCGCTTAAAAATCCATTTTCATTTTGACACATTTGCATTTTCGTTACAAATTTCACGAGAAATTGCTGCCGCGGCCGTTTGCACGATTCCAAATGCGAACTGTGCGAATAACAAGCGGAATATCAATTCATATTGTATGTGCTTAATACGGCAGAGATCGACTAGCAGACATACTCTATCCGCATCAGTAAGAAAATCTTCTTTTATACATTCTCTTCAACTCTATAGCTAAAGTAAAAACCTTCAGTTTTAAGAATTTTATGAAGGTTTGGAAAGAAAAACTTGACAAACTTGGTAAAAGCTTTATAATTAACTAATGCCGAAGTCTCTTCAATTTTAGCCTATGAATCGATTTGGTTTTAATAAACTTAAGATCATTTAATAAAATAAATATAAATAAAGGATACTTTTACTCTTCTTTACTAATCACATTTTATAATTCCTAAGATTATTTCTTTCATTTCTTTGTTCAATAACATTTTCCAATATACATCTAAGTATACATTCATATTTTGTTGATATAATCCACCCATCTTCCAATAATTTGTTTGCCTTTGCTATTTTTCTTTTTTACTTAAAGTATTTCATATAGTTAGGGATCAGATTGTTCTTTACAACTTAGAGTTTTGACATTTTGTCTAGATTAATTATATTTTTAGAAGTAGCTGACATTTTTATTTTATATTTTTAAGGTTTTAAGTACTTGACTTTTTTCTATGCAGCAGGCTAAGTTGATTAATCAGATATCCTGCCATATGAAATCGGTAATAAGTTTTAAAACGCATCAAAATAAATGCTAATTATTAGCTTTATACTAGAAAAATGTGCATGAAATAGCTAAAATATAAAGAAAAGTCTACAGAATATCCCAAATAAGTATAAAAAAGATCAATCAGATTATATGTTTAACCTATATATATATATATAACTAAGAATGTTCCAATGTTACATAACAACGAATACTATATTATTCAACAAATGGAAATAAGCATTTGACTAAGAAAGTTATGGCATCTGCTAACGGCGTAAACTATTACGTATGTCCTTATGGATATTGGACGTGAGTTGAGGCGCTGTTGTTATTGTTATTTTAAGCATACGCTCGATGAAGGACTCAAAATAGATGGAGAAAAGCGGGGAGAGAGTTGAATCTGTCAGAGACAGTGTTTAGTAGCTAACTTAGCGTGGAAGTGTATATGCATATATAAGTATTTATTTATTTATATGGATTGCATATGGACATACATATGACGGTTTACCTTCTGGGCACCTCGAACCCTATCTACGTCTGCCCGAGAGACCCAAACCAGCGCTGTGTTTGACAGCCAGGGCACAGACAAATAAACCGCAATGATAAGCAGAATGCGAGGGCAGCGGACACATGCAGCGAAAGAAAGCAGCAGGGAAAGCAGCACACAGACACACACACACAGACACGGTCAGGACTCTTTGCATTTGAGGCTTTTGGGGAATTTCTTTCGCTGTATACGCATCACGCACACACAGGCGGGGCAGCGACTGTGGCAAGAAAAGCCAGCCAGGCGGCACAGGAATCGACAAAAATAGCACACAGAAAAAAAAAAGGAAGAGAGAAAACAAATAATATATGTATATAATAAGGTTGTGTGTGTGTTTGTGGCAGGCAGGCAGGTTCAACGAACTCGACTCGACTCTTTCGGGCATGCTGCTAAAAAAGGTAAATATATTTTCTATATGTGCGTAAGCAAGTACACATACAAATGCGCATGTATGCATGTGTGTCTGAGTGTGAATGTGTGTGTGTAAATGTCAACGAGACGCATGAACTTTGTAAACAGAACTTGGACAAAAAACTTGCAACCAAAATGCTTTTTATATAACTGCAACATTTCTGGCAAATGACGCATTTATGCGTTGTGCTTCTATTTTTGAGTAGATATACTATTGAAATAAATCATTTATATATTATAATATACACTGAAGATTAACAAAATTTACTTTTCTATGCTCGGAACTTATACAAAAAGTTCTACAAAAAATCCTCACAGTCACTTTGATAACAATTACACTTGCCCAAACATAAGGACGCAGTGGTTCCCCCAGCTACTATATATGGTATTGTACAGGTATGATTTTGACATAGACATAGCTGGGAAGTCTGACCTGTGCGGAGGCGAGAGCTTTACAACAACAAGCAGACACAGTAACAAATACATACACGTACACAGCCTAGCCTCAAATGCGTTTGGCGCAGACAAAAATTATCGATCCAGCCGAAAAAAAAAACAACACGCACACACACACACTGAAGTAAGTGTGTGTGTGTGTGTATTATTTAAGCAGCCCAAAGTAAAACACTTGAGCCGATGCCACCCAACGAACAAAAAATAATAAAAATGAACCAAAAAAGGAAAGAAAGTTAAGTAAAGTAAAGTAAAGGAAAGGAAAGGAACGAAATACCCAAACATAAAAGTGGAGGACGCAACTTTTTGTTAGGGTTGCCACTGTGACAGGGCAGTGGGTGTTTAAGTGGGTGATGGGTGGTCTGTGTGTGTCTGTGTGTGTGTGTGTGTGTGTGTGTGTGTGTGTGTGTGTGGGTGAACAATATAATATTTGCTGCTGCTGTTGTTGTTGTTGTTGAGTTGGCAGAAAGTCAACGCAACGTTTCTTGTGCTTGTGCAATTTATAAAATAATCATGACCTAACACAATAAGCTGTAAATAACTGGCCATGTTCTTGCGTCTGTCTGTGTGTGTGTGTATGTGTGTGTGTGTGCATATTGGATTGCCGTTCTTCAACCTACACCCAGCTCCCCGTTTTGGCAGCGTCATCTATCACACTTTTAATGTGTGTGTGTGTGTGTTTTTTTACAGTTTACGATACATTAGGCCTTTATGCTATAAATAGCACAGCTGAGAGTTGCCTTTACACACACATACACACCTAAATATATATATGCACATGTTTATTCATGTTTGTAATAAGGTCCTTTTGAGCAGCGTCTGACTTGACTCGACTCCTGTCTGGAAGCAAAGATTCATAATGTAATGTCTGGTTGGAGAAACCGTCGTTCTCAAGGACTATCGATATATCGATAACTCAAAAATAATAAACAAGTAACATTAAAAGATAAATTTTTAATGATACAAACATTCCATTAAGCAGGCAATTATTACTCTGAAACATACACAAACTATCTGACGGATAGATAAATAAATCGATAACGATAACAATTGATATACTGTTTCAAAGATATAACCATGGAATTAAGTATCTCAATTTACATACATTTTTGATAGTTAAAAATCTTGATCTGCATTTTCCCGATATGATCGTTAGGCTATTTACATTTATATATATGTACATATATATAGCTAATAATCTTTTTTTTTGGATTTTCTTCTTCTTTATTTCTTTATGACTTCACTTTATAATTTTTAGTTGTGCTCAGTTTTTTCAACTCTCTTTAGACTTCAAGATTTTAACTACTGTAAAGTTAAAAAAATACTTTGGCAAATTTATATATTTATGGTAGCCGCGTGTCACATAATCAAACTTGGCAATCGTGGCGGCGGCATCAAGCGTACTCTGGCGATTTCTGCGACGACAGCGACAACGAGCTGGAGACCAAAAAAAAAAACTCGAGATCCCAAAAGACTACACGCCAAAGAGAACAGAAAACAGAAAAAAAGCGAAGAAAAACACAAAAATACAAAACTCCAAGACGTCGACCACCAACGACATGCAAATGTAACTGTGACTGCCGAGCTGTTGCTGTCTGTGTGTGTGAGTGTGTGCATGCATATGTGTGTATATGTGTCGCTTGGCTGATCATTGTTAAGATCAACAACGCTGGCCATGAATGGGAAACTGAAACCGAAGCCGAAGCCAAAGCCAAAAAGCCAAAAGCGCTGAAGACCGAAAGGCGGCGCGGCGCATGAATAAAGCAGTCAGTTAGTCAGTTGGTAATACATTTTGTACTCCTTGCTGCCTGCCAGCTTAACAATAACAGCAACAAAAACAGCAGCAACAACAACAACAACAACAACAATCTACTTGGCTGCACTTAATTTCAGCGCTTAACAGACAATTAAAATCCAATTAATTCTGACGTTTATTATGCTAAGCCGCCTGTGTGTAGACGGTGGTAGATGTAAACGTGGCTGTAAACGTCGCTGTAACTGTTGCACTGTGTTGCACACTGGCCAGCGGCCAGCAGCCAGCAGCCAGCAGCCAGTGGCAGTGGCACTTGTGCCCGTGGTGGACCCTAAGAGCGTAGGACATTCTGGTTCACATAAATTCATGGGGCTAGCTTTAAACAACAACAAAACAACAACAACAGAAGCAGCAATAACAAAAGTTGCAGCAGCAACATGTTGCCAACACACACACACACAGTCGTTCAGTTCATTTGCAGCCTTGGCAGATAGATTTGTTTTAATAGCTGCAACAAGTTATGCGATAGATTTCATTTGTGCCACGCTGCAGCAGAACGTTTGGCAAAACGTTGATGTTGCAACCAGATTGCTGCTCAACATGTCAGCAGCAATTGCAGTTCATGTTGATACAATTAGTCCGCAAGCGGGGGCACAAGAGCAACATGTGTGCACATTTTACGAACATGGCAATGCTATATGTATGTATGTATGTTTGTTTGTTTGTACGTGCAACATCTGCAACATTCTGCACATTGATCGTTAACAAAAGTTATGTTAAGCTGTAGGACTTGATTTATGCTTGAGCTATAGCAACAGCAAAACACATAATAATAAATTATTTAACATAAAATAATAAATAAATAAAACTAAAACTAAAACAAAATTCGATCAATTAATATAATAATCACTCAACTCAGTCTTTTGAAGTACTCGTAGCAACAATAATTAATCAATTACGAAATTAATCAATAAAAACCTTTAGAACTTTTCGACAACTTTTCGTTTTTCTTTGCAGCAACATGTTGCAAAGCAAAAGCTGAAGACAAAACAAAACAATTTCGCAAAACAACGTTCAATGAACTTGCTGCATGTCGTTACGCTGCGTATACGCAACGGCAAGTGGCTACGCATCAGCTGTTTCGCAGCACAGGACACGAGAATTGAGACACGGGACACGGGACACGGGGCACAGGACACATTTTGATTTACGCCCAAGTGAGCGCGCGCGTTTGCTTGCTACTTCATTCGAACTCGAGTTCAATGCACTCTTTGACTTTGTTTTTGTGTGTTGTGCAGTCAAAGGCAGCTTGTCAGTTGCCGCTGCTGCTACTCCTGTAGGGATAATCCAGGCGGCAGGACACGCACACGTGCCTGAGAGTCAAGGCTCGGGCCAATGGCTTTTTTTTTTTTTGGCTTCGTAGGGCTTCGTTGTTTGTGGCGTTTTTCGGTCTGTCGGCATCGTTTGTTTTCGGGTGTCAATGTCCTGCGTGCGACTGCTGCTGCTTGTTGTTGTTGTTGTTGTTGTTGCCGTCCTGTCCTGCTGCAGGCAGCAAATTTCAATTCGCGTTGCGTTACGCTGCTGCTCATCGTCGTCGTCATCGTCTTCAGCGTCGTCTTCATCGTCGTCGCAGTCGCAGTCGTCACATTTTATTAGCCTGTTTGCTGCAGGACATTGAACGTCTGTGCAGCAATGCCTGCTCCTTGCCTTCGTTCGTCCTTTGTGTTGCAATAAATAAAGCACACACACACACACATACGAAAGTGTGCAATTTTCGGGTTAGTTGTAGGTGCATTGAACTGCGCTCTCTACGCTTGGGTCAAACACAATGGGCATATCCTTGACGCCGCCGCCTGGAACCGTTATGTTTCATTGTGGGCCGCCTTAGCGGATTAAGGCGCGTGTCATTGTCATTGGCAAAGGGTAAGAGAGATCGAAACAGATAGAAAGTAAGATAGAGATGGAGAGACAGAGTGAGGCTTAAGAAGTTCTGGGCAGCTGGTGCAACCCTCTTCTAACGGGAACACTTAACCCTAAGCACATTTCTCTTGATCGCGTTGGGGGTGGCCCTAATGATGATGAAGCGACAGCGGCAGCGGCCCAAATGCGACAACAGCAACAACAACAACAAGCGTAACAAACAACTGCCATCATTGTCAAAGTTGTTGCTGCTTTTGTTGTTGTGCCATCGTCTCCTTGATGTGTCCTTCAGGAGCTCTCTGGCGCATGACTTTTCGCTGCCTCAACCAAAAACTTGCAACTTGTCGCAAAACTTTGCCACACTTTTTCCTCCACAATTTTTTTTCATTTCTCTTTCTCTTCTTTTTTTTGTGTGTTGCAGTTGCAGTCAGTCGTTGCCACCAGGCATTGCACATCAGACCTTTTCTATTGGGTTATCAACTTGCTTTGGGCATATTGAATTATTCTCTAGCTTTGGTAACCAAAAATGTTGAGTGCAAAACTGCATTTATACTTTATTAGCTCTAATATCTAATTGTTTATAATAAGAATAAATTGGGATAGAAGACAAGGACACAAAGGAGTTAGTGGCTTACTGGTTTAGAAAGAATATTGCAGCTTCGGTTTTGCAATCATTTGTTATTTTGATTGTTGTATTTTTGATGCCCTTTTGGGCGAGGCTCGGAATTGTTGTGTTGGATATTTGAATAGCACCTAAAATGCCTTTGGGGCATTTAGATAAAAAAAATGCATGTTGCCATAGCTATAGTAGAATGCATAAGTAAATGCACGACAGACAAGGACAAAACCCATCAAAAGAGAGAGAGAGAAAGCTCGGGGAATGTTGCACTTGAGAGCTTAAAGAAAGAAAAAAATCTCACAAGACGCACATAACGTGAGACAACAACTGTAATAGAATTTTCAAGCGAGAGCGAAAAAAAAATATATTTTTTTGTTTTTGTTTCGTTAAGAATTTATAGAATTATGGCTGTTGTTGTATGGAAAAAGCTTTGAATCTTATGAAACATTTTTGAAAAACGATTAGAAGAAAATTCACAGTTAAATTTATTGAGTCCTTGATGATAAGATGCAGATTGTTGTTGTTAGGTCGCCTTTTGGGAAGCAGTTCAAGTTCAAGCTTTTACACTGAAACTAATAATCCGCATTTAATTGGTATTGCCTCCTATAGAATGATTTCTTAGAGTTTTTGCCACAAGTTTTCACGAGCCGTCAACTTTTGTACAAAAGAAATGCGGCAGCAAACAAGTCAGCCAACAAGCAGCCAGGCAAAGAGGGGGCCAGGATGAAAATGGTTAAGTTGGCTGCTGAAATGCTTGAATTTGCCTTTTCATCAGCTTAAAAGCACTGCAGAGAGCGGGATGACAAAGCAACACACAGATACATACATATAATAAAATAATAATGCGGCTTGCCGACAATGCTAATGCCGATGAAGGATGCATTTCTTCAACTGCTTACGCACACATATGCCACATGCCGTACACTTAACAAAAACTCATCGAATAACAAATTTTCCATATATATTTTCATTTTAAGAAATTGTTTTTCTTACCACTGGAATGCCAACAAAAAACTCTAAATCTAAGAAAAAGTTAAGCAACTATTATTTTGAACTGATTATTAATTTTTATAAGTGTTCTACACTTCAATGTTTACTTGCTTGTTAATTCAACCTAAGATACAATTTGAACTTTATTTTTATTAAGATAAATATGTTGGATTCAATTCAAATATTTCTTAGTGGATATTTTTGACTTTTGTGCATTGTTTTTTTCGTATTTTAGTATGATCTTTTGTTGAGTCGCAAAGATGCCGTCAAATTGGCAACGCTTTGGGAGTCGCTCATAATCCGTTATTAATTGCCCGGCGACATGTTAGGGAGGAGCGTTAGCAAACTCAAGAGACCCTCAAACTCACACACACACACACACTTTAACTGCCTGTGTGTGTGTGTACATGGATTGCAAGTATTTATGTTTGTTTGTTTGAAAAATGCACATTTGTCTGTTTGCCTAGTTGAGCTTCATTCGGCTGTTCAGCATTTGTATCTGTATCGGTGTCCGCAACACCAACACATGTGTGTAGGTGTGTGTGTAGGTGTGTTGGTGTTGGTTTTGCGCACAGTGCCCTATAGTTGTATAATTTATTTACTGAAGACACGCAAAATTATTTTATGCAAATGATTTTTTGCCCGCCAAGAGTTTTCCTTTAAACATTTTGACGTTGTTGACTCAGCCCCCCACACACCCCTTTACTATACTAACTAGTATATATGAATGTACCTTTAACTCTCCCCTGCCCTTCTGCCAGCCCTTCACATGCACATGCATATGTTTTGTCTGAGTGTAGGTGTGTGGGCGTGGCCGTTTTGCGGGCGTTTAACTTTTCACTCAGCTTTATGAAGTGGTCATGCAAACTATTCACACACACACACACACACATACAGTCATCGGCCATTGATACTTCTATGTTGCAAGTTGTATGTTTGTGCTTGGGGTGTGAAAATGGCGTTTGGGCTTCTGGCATTGCACTAGCTAACTTTTAATAGATAGAGGCAAGTCGATTCTAGGGATAGTTTACCATAGACACATTCCATTTCATGATTTTATGAGCGAATTATCTAACTTGGATGAGCTCCCATCTTATCTGATCTATCTCTTATGGCAGATTATTGGATTAGATGCAAGAGAGACTAAGATAAGTATAGAAATTATATTTGATCCTCTGAGTTTGTATTGAAATACATTTTTAAACTATATCTAATTATTATTACAAAAGATTCTTTTCAAACATGATGTACTTCTTTGTCTCAGAGGCGTATTGCGCCCCCAAGTTTATATGTATCTTTTACTTTTTTTTGACCAACTTGCAGTTCACATTTGTCACACCGTCGATTTGGCAATGGGTTTGCCGACTCAAATGGCGCCAATTTCTAGGTATCTTAAAGAGTTGTTCAGCTCAGTTCATTGCCCAAATAAAATACAATCAAACGTAGTGAAGGGAGAGGAGGTGAAGAAGGAGGAGGAGGATGAGTTGTTGTAAACCTGAGCGGCGTGCAAAGTTTCAACACATTTTTCTTCTCTTTCTTTTTGCCACAGCGTGCGAGAGTGAGAGAGAGAGAGAGGGAGAGAGAGCGTGGTGGGCGAAAATTTATTGCGAGGCCAAACAGAAAATTGCAAAACGATTTTAACACAACTGCAACTTAAATAAAAACATAAAATAAACAACAACAACAACTTGAGCAGATGACACCAAAATGGCAAACAGGTCAAAAATATAAGAAAAAAAAAAAAAAGAATAAGGAAGAAGCAGAAGAAGAGCTGCGACAACGTTTCGTGTGAATTTTGGTGTGTGTGACTCGTATCGGAGACAGTGTGGTATCTGGTATCTACTATTAGATACAGATAGAAACACCAACCGGCGCATAAATTTATTTTATTTTTATATCTGCTCGTTTGTTGTTGTTGCTTATGGGTTTGCTGCTTACTTGCTTGCTAGCTTGCCGCTTGCCGCTTGCGTCACGGCTGGCAAACATTTAGTGCTGGCCACATAATTTAACATTCGATTTCCTCAATTAGCGACAGGAGCCACGCACAGCTGTTGGCCAAAGCACATACAGTGTGTTTCTCTGGGCGTGTGTGTGTGTGTTTGTATCTACGAGATGCGCAAGTCAATTAATCAACGAAGGCGGAGGCAACACAACAAATACAACTTCGAATTGGGTCAAAGTCTTTTTCGCACTGATCTTTTGCGGTCGTTAGCCGAGGCCTGTCTTCCCTCCCTCCCTCTCTGTCTCTCTCTCTCTCTCTGTTTTGCGAAAAAAAAGGCAAACAACAATCTGAAAGATACTTGAATTCAGATACTATGCGCTATCTAACAATGCCCATTTCGCGCTTCTTGCAAATTTTATGCGTTCGCTCTGATTTCTGTCGCCGATTTTCGCTATTCTTTTGCTCAAGTTGTCGTTGTCAACCTTTTTTTCTTCTTCTTTGCATCTAGCTTGAAGTGTGTGCGTCTGTGTGTGTGTGTGTGTGTGTGTGGGGTCAATGCACTAATTGTACCATCTGTGTCCAAATGTATCTCACAGTTACAGATTATGAAATAAATTTCATTCGAAGTGCTTGGCCAAACCATCTGGCCCGCGCCACACGCTAGCCCAATGATTAATCTAATGGCCAGCGCTGGCCAGGCCAGCCAGCTAAATGAAAGTCCATTGGCTGGCTAGCTTAAGGTTCACAGCACCGCGGGTGGCCCCCACTGTACCCCTCCACCAACACCACCACCACAATTACCAAAGAAAAAGGGGCCCATCTTAAGCGCGTTTAAAATTCAATCAATTTAAGGTTAATTACAAAAAATTTTCGCAAATTTTCGCCGTTGCTTTTGTTACAGGTAATAAAAAAAAAAAAAAAATTGCGAATTTGATGCGAGAATGAAAAAAAATTAAATTAAATTATTGTTCAACAATTTGTCTAAATAACTGGAAATAATTGTCAAGAAAATAAGGCAAAACTATGTATTAGATAATATAAAAATGATTTTAAGTAATCAAAATCAAATAAAAGAGGATTGAAAATCGTTTAGTCTGCAGGATTCGAAGCAGCGTTCTTACCAAAGGCGCCTTAACCGCTCCACCACGCCTTCGCTTCGTTCCTAAGTGAGCAAATATGGAAATAAATATATAAGTTTAGGTTAATATCGTTAAGTTAATTTTAATTTGCTCTCTTAAGTTTGTGGAATCCCAACATTAGGGAAAACAATTGTAGATCAAAGAACCCATAATGCATTATACTTATGATATATTTAAAGTTATACTTAAAACATTCACAATCCTTAAACTTAACACACATAACAAATTATGTTAAACATGCTCGTAATATTTACAAATAAAATAAATAAATGTGTCTTAATTGATTAGCTCATTTGTTGAGAGAAAAGAGATTCGCAAAAGATTATCAGTGCGTCGAAGAAGAAAGCACAATAAGCGAATTATAAAACTTTTCGCAAGCTTTTGACCTTTTTTTTTATTGTTTTTTGGTTCATTGGACTGTCGAAAAGTAAATCTCTGCTTGTTATTATTAATAATGCTGCTTTAGTTGTTGTTGTTGTTGTTTTGTTGTTTGTGCTCTGTTTTCGTGGATGGGCCATCAATCTGCAAGTTAGTTAGCGTATCTATCTATGTATCTATAAACAGTCGGTAATGAAACATTTGCTAGTTTTAAGCTGTTTGAATTGGTATTTTAACAAGCAACGCTGAGATATTTGCATGAAGCATAAAAATTAATTAAAATTATGTATGAAAGAAAGCGCCGTTAACTTGACACAACAACTAGGCGTAAGGTTCAATGTAACTGCGGTTAATATATAAGTATATTTATATTTGTGCCTTTGCACGCATTGCATTATCGAGCAAAAGTTGAATCAACTTGGTCAAGTTCAATGCTCCACGCACAATTCTGCTAATATGTATCTTACAGATACACACACACGTACGCACTGTGCGTGAGGAGGCGTCACATAACTTTTAGTAGGCTCTCTCTCTTGTTTGCCGCAGCCTTGACAATGAAATGAAACGCAGCCGGTTTCTGTTTTGGCTGGCTGCGGGCTCGGGTCATTGTCTGAACTCTGACGCGTCGGCTGGGTTCATAGCACCCGAAAATGACTTGCTGACGGACTCCCTCTATATTCCCCTACTTAAACTGCCTGCATTGTAAGGAAAATCAATAAATGCTGAACCCAAAAGCGAAGCGAACGCCTCATATTTGCCTCTTCTGCGGGTCGGGTTGCTTATCCTTTTGCGAGAATGCCTCAAAATAATTATTTATCTTCTTAATCGCTGCATGTCAACGAAGGGTAAGGCGAAGTAAGGCGAATTGCCAACTGTCAAAAGTTTTGTCTTGCCCAAACAGCTCAAACGTCTGGCTTTAAAAAACGAAAAAGCAGCCTGGAGATTCTTAACCTTGCAACTGCAATTGTGTAAAGCAAAATGTGTAAGATTTCACGGAAACAAAGATTCAGCCAGATGTATTTCTATCTGTTTTGTATTAACGCTTTGATCTTTGAAATGTTACGAGCTAAGATCGATATCAATAATATATATATAAAGTTACAGTCTTAACTGTTAAATTTGTCAACGCTCTTCCGTCCATAATTGCCATTAACTTGTAGCAGGCACTTACGACCAACGCCATTAACTTTATTGCCAAACAAAAAATATACAGTATAGAAATAGACAAAAATACGTAAGTGGGGAAGTCAGTTGGGTTTTGGGGGCTAATTTGGGGACGACTGTTTGCCTGTCTGTCGCTGACTGTTTCGGTATCGTTTACCCATTCCGAGCGGCATTCAATAATTGATTAAACGGGTAAGGAAGACGAGTGAAGTGACGTAAAGTGAAGTGAGGCGTCGCGAGTCGCGACATGACGTAGAGTACATTACGTCAATCGTCAGGCCATACGACGTAAGACATCCATGTAGACGTAAGCGACGCAGACGTCTTTTAAAATTATTCCAGCCATTGAATGTTGCAGTTTTTCTCTTTATTTTTCGGGCAAGCTTTAAGCAACTTTCGCTCGCTTTCTTCGACTTTGCAACTCTATGAGCTTTGTATTTTGTTCTGTTTTGCTTTGTTTTTTAATGTATTTCATTTTGTTGGCACCTTTGTTGCTTGTGTTTCTCTGTCCCTTTCTCCTTATCGCTGTCTGTTGTTGTTTTTTGCACGCCCCTTTTGCTTTTTATCACGCTTGTTAATGTCATTCCACGACGTTGTCGTCCCTGAATCCTTCGATGTTCCTTTTGTCTGCATTTCCTTCTTTTTCACTCTTTCTGGATGGTGCTGCGGTTGCCATTGCCGCCTTATTAGCCGCCATTAACACTTTTGGGTGGAACAGCTCGCCGCCCCCTTGACACCACAGCATGCCTTCAAGCCCTTAAGTCTCCAAGTCGCACCCTCTGTTGTCCTAGCGAATTCATTGCACAGTGTGACAAACTATCGTTATTTGTTGTTCAACCTAACTTTCGGCGCACAAAAATACATTGAAAAGGACCTATCTAATTGGCGACCACTGTGCGCCACCCACAATCACAAGACTCTCAGACAACGAATGCAAAACTGAAGCAATTACTACAACAAGAACAAACTACAAATTGAATACCCTTTAATAATTGGATTTAATAATTATCTATTTTGAAATAAAGTAGTTTATTCTAAGGAACATTTTCAAAGCTGATGCTTTCACAGCTGGCTTCAAAACTTTGTTGCTTAACATTCAATCGGGCTTAGACTTTACATCTCTCTTTCGTAAAAGTCAGCATCATTGTATAAACTTGTCTTTAAAAAGCTCACATTAAAAAAGCTCAATTCAAATATCAAGTACATTTTTATGTTCAAACACTTGGCCTTATATGCCCTGTCAATGATTCATTTATAGAGCATTAAAATGATGTTGTCTTTGTGCAAAAAGAAGAAAATTGTCCTTAGCCTTCGTTTGTTTTTGTTGCTGTTGTTGTTGATGTCCTTGCCGTCGATTTGAGTCGCGTCATTTTCCTTGCAGCATTTTGGGCGCCCGATTGTCTTAGGACTGTTTACTAATATGCCGTCCGCGCATCATTCTTATCACCATCTTCGCCTTGATCATCATCATCATCATCATCATCATGTTGTGCCCAGTTATAGTTGATTGTCGCTGTTGCTGTTTGCTATATTTTATATAGCATATTGTAGTCTTGACATCCTTTGGGCGAAGGCATCCTTGGCTTTGTCTTTGTCATTTTGAATGTTGGCTACTTCGTCGCTTGTTGCTGCTAATTAAAAAGCATCTTGTTTGTGCTTTCATATTCCTTGAACGCGCACAGTTATAAATCGGACAATAATGAGTCCAGACTGGGCCCATTACCCACCCATTCAAAAGCTTTGACCAATTTGCTTCAGCTTCACAATACTTGCTTATATTTGCATTGCAATTCGCGTCTAATGGATGTAAATTAAAGCTTAGTATGTCATATTAAAGTACAGTCCAACTACCATATAACGAGTCTCAAGCGGACAAGAACGAAACTTCGTAACAAAGAAAGCTTCGTGCGTTAAGGTCAACCGTTTATGTAAAAGAGTTTCACCTGACTTTAAGGAAAACAAATATTTCATATGAAAAATATCTGATTGTTAATAGAGAGAGAGAGAATGAATAAAATCATTAAAATGAACAAACTAATTGCTTAATTGTTTGGCTTCATTAGCTGCAGATCAGCTGAGGCTTCCTCAATTGCAGCCACACAATGACAAGTGCAACAGCAGCAGCAGCAGCAGCAACAACAAGGATTTTGTGGACCACCCGTTGAGTGCGACAACAACAACAACAACAACAACAACAATGAGAACAAATATCAGAGACAGCAGGCAAATAGGAAAAATGTATTTTTATACATACATACATACAATATTGTATTACTGTTGATTGTAATCTTTTGGAGCTCGGACGGTGTGGACGGGCTGGACGAGCTAGACTGGATGTATGGGTGAATGGATGTACTAGTATCGTAGAGCGATGGCTGGATGGCTGTTTTGTTGTGGCTTTGTAAGCGATCCGCAGTGCCGCCAGCATTAATGGACGATGGCAACGACGCAACGACGTTGCGAGCGATTGGCGCCAGCAACAACTGCAGCAAACGCCAGTAGCAAGTAGCAAGTAGAAACATCGGCGACAGCAGCAGCGGCAAACAGCTTTGCAACTTTGGAGTACAATTAATTGAACACCAACAACAAATTGATTGCGCGAACAGCAACAACAACAACAACAATAACATGACACATTGTTCACATGCCGCCGCCGCCGCCGACGCTGAAGCCAGATGAAGACGACAAAGCCGAAAAACAAAAAAAACAGCCGGCTTGAAACAAGCAGCCGCAACAAGGCAAATGCGGCTGTGCATGTGTGTGTGTGTTTGCAACATGTTGCCAAGGCTGCCTTTGTGCAGCCTTTTGCCGCTGCTCATTGCCGCGCCATTAATAAAAATTGCCTTAGGCTGCAAGTTGCTATTGCTAATTAGCGTCAACATTGCTGCCAGCAACATGTTGCTGACAGATGCGCTGACGTGTGCTCAAATCCACACACACATGCAACATGCAACATGCACCATGCATCGCAGTTTGTAGACAGGCAGCCAAACAAACGATAGAAAAGTCAACAAAACTAAAAACTAAAAAAAAAAACGACAGCAAAAAACTAAAATGAAAAAGAAAGACTTTCACTTGACGTTAAACAAATATTGAGGCTAGGTAACTAACTACCTGTCATCTGTCCTCAACTAAAATCAATTGGCCAACCAAAAAAAAAACAACAACAACGACGTAACAAATATAATAGATCATTGCTATATACAACGACTGCTGTATGCTCTACAACTGAGACAAATTGAAGATTCCTTGTTTGAGAATTTGAAAAAAGTCTAAGAAATATAAAGAAATATATATCTTTACAGAGATCAAAAGCGTTGCAGTTGTTGCAATGTCAAATCTAACAAAAAAGGCGCCATATGAACTTCATATAAGTTAGGAAAATGCTTACTTTAACTTCCTTTAGCTTTTCGATATCAACAAACAATATTTTAGATACCTTTTTTTTGACAAAAAACAACAAGAACAACAGCAGAAAAACTTGTGTGAACTTCTTGGTTGTTACTCTTTTTTTTTGGCATCAACTTTTGGCCAGTTTTGGCCCCCCCCAACGACCACGCCTCCTTTTATTTTTTATTATTTTCTGACAGCTCGCAGCTGGCAGCTTGCAGAAGTTTTATTTTGTTTTTGGCCACTTTTGGCATATTTGGTGTGCATTATATATGCATTTGATTGACACTTTTATTATGAATATGCATATGCATATATTTTGTGCTTACAGACTGTCTGCACTTACAATATAGTTTGCCATAAAGTGTGGCACCGTTTGACTGCAACGGCAGCGGGCTGGTGTTAAATATGCCATGTGGTAACAACATCAAAGTTAATTAACCACCCTTGAAAAAACTTGGCCAAAGCGTCGCCAATTAAAACTCATTAAATCAAGTTAAAAACTTTTTACTATAGAACGCCACACACACACACACACAAGCTCAGCGAGCAAGCGAGAGGCAGAGTGGAGAGTTGTGAGTGAGCGAGAGAGTTACTTAGATACTGTATGTTGCACAGAGAGAGAGAGAGATATGCATAAGTACGTACGACATACATATGGCAAAGTTTTGTAACCTCGTAATAAAACCACTTAAGTGGGTCATAATGCCCCGGCAGCAGCGGCAGCAGCAGCAGCAGCAGCATCTGTGAGCGGCAAAAGGCAGCAGCAGCAGCAAGTGGCAGTCAGCATATTTATGTTGAAAGTGAAATTGAAAACTTTGCACGATAAATGTGGCATGTAGCACTTACTTACTGCACATACAACATTGCGTTGCGACTGCGACTGCGACTAGTATCTGCAACGTAGAAAGCTACTTATAACACACACACACACACACGAATACATAAATTTCTATGAACTTTAGCTACACAGATACACTAACTGACTGACTTATATGTACGAGATATGCATGTTTGATTGTATGTATCTGCAGCATCTGCAGCCATTGTGTTGAGCACTTTCACTGTCAACCCACAGAAACTTGCGCTGTCTTACACACACAGACACACAGACACGCAGACACACGCATACAGCCAGACATTAAATGCATAAAAATAGCATTAAATTGTGCGCAAAATAGCAGCAAATAAAATTTAACTTCTTGTTGCTCACAAATGTATGCAACAAATGTATGCTGCAATCTCTTCTTTCTCTCTCTCTTCCCTCTCTCTCTTCTATTACTTGTATGCATTGTCTGCTGCTTCTGTGGTCGCTGTGTGTGTGTGTTTATGTATTTATGTATCTATGCTCAAGTTTTCATTTCTGTGAAGAAAAGCGCAAAACTTTCGCATAACTTTAAGAAAGTTCTTTTTTTTCGTTCCAAAACCAAATATTTATTTGTTGCATCTAAATAAAAATACCTTAATTTAAGCTTATTTAAGCAACTTGAATACATTTTAATAACAACTTGCATGAGATCAATTTGGAAAAGGTTTAAAAAGACGAGCAATTGGTTTATGCAATCCTTTGACCAATTCATTAACATGTTGTCTCAGCTTTTGGCTTAATCGCAGTTCTAAGGTACGAGACACATTAACACGAGAAACACAACAACAACAAGAAAGTTTGAAGTTTAAATGTTTTGCCGCAGACGATTTTCTTGTGTTGACATTCCTTTTTCTTTATCATCTTGTTGCTGCTGTTGCTGCTTGCACTTTTCTTTGACTTTCAACTTGTAAGCCAAGCACACAGACACACCACGCACACACACATACACTTACACAAAATGGCGTCAAGTATTTATTGTGTACTGTTGTTGTTGTTGTTGGTCCAAAGGAAAGTGAAAACTTTTTGCAGCAAAGTCGCGAACAAATTTTAACCCAAAAACTTGAAAGCAGCAAACTTAAGAACTTTAAGCAAAACTTGTGTCAAGTTGAGAGACGATGTCTGAAGAATCGCAAAATATATATATATATACATATATATAAACAACATCTACATACTAGTGCAAACGAGATGCTAAGAGTGAAAGCAAGATAGAAAGAAGGAACAAAAGAAAGATTGTTGTCAGTTTTGATTATTTAATTGTTGTGTTTTGTTTCTCTGTAGGCGACAACTTGCTAACTTCATTGGTACTTTTGGCTGAAGAAGAAGAAGACGAAGCTTAAAAGAACAGAACATCATCAACAACAATTTGTTGACATTGCAAAATGCACAAAGTGCAGTTCCTAATGCACAATGCACCATGCACAATAAATAACAATGAAATAGCCGAAACAACAGAAATTTTTATTTTACAAACAGAACCAGAAAACAAGAAAACAAAAACCACAGCAACAACAAAAGATGAAAACTAATATACTACAACACCTAAAATACAAGCGAAAGAGCGAGACAGAAGCGTTTGTGCGAGAGAGAGCGAGATATAGAGAGAGAGAGAGAGAGTGAAACTCTCAACTATACGCATTACGACAAACAACACTTTTTGGAGTTGGTCTAAGGACTTGTGTAGTGGGTGAAGCGCGCGGTGAAGGGGGGGGGGGGGGGGGGTGGGGATAGGGAAGCTTAGTACTGGGAGGCTAGCATCGATTACGCTTTGACGCCAACAGCAACAGCGACGTCGACGTTGCGAACGTTGCATTGGGCTTAGAGGGTCAGGCAGCGGCGGCAACAAATTTTTGGACACGCAGCGGCAGCGCAGTCCACCTGCAGCCACAGCTGTATGTGTGTGTGTGTGCCAGCCACGGGGTTACCGGGCGCAACGGGGCGGGGGTTGCATTTTAGGCCACACCCACATGCGACGCTGCACATCGTTGTGATTGGCCCAAACAATTGGCAGTCAGCTGCAGAATACAACAAGACAAGCAGCAGCAGCAACAGCAAAAATAAATACAAAAAAAAAAAAACATACAAAAATAAAAACATACACACACACACAGAGGGAAAGCGACAACACATGTATAGAAGAAGTGGAGGCAGCAAAAAACTGAAAACGCAGAAAACGAAACAAACAAAACGACGACGACGGCGGCTTCGCTGCAATAGCAGTAGCAAAAATCGCCCCCTTCAGCAAACGCAGCAACAACAACAACAAGGCAATTTCAGGCAGGCCATGCATTCGTTTGTTGTTGTTGCTGGTTTTACTGCAACGACTGCGAAACTCGGGCGACGACTGCTGCCTGACTGCCTGCTTGCTTGCTTGCTTGCCTGCACTGAGGGTGGCCCTGGGCAGCGATGCCGGCATCGGCATCGGCATCGGCATCGGCATTGGCATCGGCATCGGGCTATGGCAACAACTACATACTAGTACTAGTACGGCAAAGCCATCAGCTCAACGTCGTCGTCGGCGTTTGTATTTTTTTTCTTGCTTGTTATTTCGTTTTTCGTTTTGTTTTTTTCGTTTGTTTTTTTGCAGCCTTCTTTTAAGTTACGCTCGTTTTTCGTTGCTTTCCATCTACTACTTCTCCTCCTCCTCTCCGCCACCCAGCTCATCCAGTTAGTTCTAGCCCCCCGCACTTTGGTTCCCGGTCACGTGGCACAGTCGCATGCATTGGCGTCGATAACTGCCATTTTTCTGCCACTGCTGCTGCTGCTGGCGACGACGCTGCCCTTTCGTTCGTACGTACGTACGCTTGTTTTTGTTGTTGTTGTCGCAGTTGTGCCCTTAGTTAAACAAAGGGCATAGTTGGGATAGTCATTGAAGTTGTCCAGGACCAACACTCAAACACTCAAACATAGACAGAACATGTTATTGCAGTGCATGTAATTCTAATCAGAACGGTATCTCCTCTTGCACATACGAAATATGCCGATTCAATTCAATTAGCATGATTATTTGTTTATTAGGGTGGACCAAGCAAACTCAACTTAATCGAATTTTTTAGTTTTTTTAACTAATTGAAAATTGTCACATTTCAGCTTGAGAACATATTTTTTAATAGTATATAAGTTGCAAAGTTTTTAATTTTTTACAGTGTAGTTTGTTGGAGTAGTTTGCATTTAATTAAATGTTGAATTCGTTTATCAAAAAACATTCGAAAATTAAGTTCACTCTTAATAGATTTAAGCCCCTTTTTTGTCCTTACTGACTGACTGCTATCAACGCGTAGATCAACGCAAATAAAATATCAATCTAATTTTTGAACCAAATGATAGCTGAACACTATGATAGGATTGAATTTCATATAGAGGCGTACCAGCTAGATATGAAATCATATCAATCAATCAATCGAGTATTGAGCCAAAGGGTATTCAAGGTTTCGGCTAGTGATCGAAACATTTGTGTCGCTTCATCTTGTTATTCTCTCTTATCTCTTGCATTTTTGTCATTGCTTTTTGCTCTCCTTGTTACTTATTTAGTTTAATGTTCGGTTTGCCTTTTTTTCCCCATCCTTTGCATTTTCTCAACTATTTTTCTGTGCTTTTTCTTGAAGCTCCCTATTTTTGTGAGTGTGTGTTGTTCTTCCTCTTCCTCTTCTTCTTCTTCTTCTTCTTGTTTTAATAGTGCTATTCGGTGTGCTTCTTCTTGTTGTTCGTGTTGCCAGTGTCTCTTTACGGCTGCTCAGTGCAAAATATTTTTGTTTGCTTGCCAAAAAATTTTTCGTCGATTTTTGTGTGCCGCCGTCGTTGTTGTTGTTGTTGCTGTTTGGTTGGCAATGTCCTGGGCAAAGTCCTTGCTTGCAGTTTTTGCCATATTGTTGTTGTTGTTGTTGTTGCTAGTTTTTAGTGTTATTGCTGTCGCGTTTTGCGTCCTGCGTCGCGTCGCGTCGCGTCTTTTGCTACGTCAACAACATTTGATGTTGTTGCATATAATGAATGCTGGCCGCCCACGTTGCAACTACACCAAGCCCCTCCTAACCCCCAATTGTGTGTGCCCGCCTCGTCCACTGCAACACTTTTTTATACCAGAGAGATAGCAGATACACAAAACAAAGCAGAACAGGAAAAATAAAATATAAAAGAATTTTTAAGAAACGGCAGGTGGAGTGCGATGGTAGGGAGGTGGGGTGGTCGGGAGGGGAGGGGTTGATTGCGGGCTGGTAATAGTTTTTTTTTTTTTTGGTTGGTATAAGGCAGTGCAGAAGAAGAAGAGGAAGACAACGTAAACACTTTTGACATTTTATTTTTCACGCCAACTCGTTGGGCGCCTGCATCGATGGAAATGTCCATGTGCCACACACTATGTATCTTTGTGTGTGTGTGTTGTTTTGTGTCCTTTGTTGTCGCTGCTCTTTTAGCTAGCCTGGCTTTTGTTGCACCGCCCACAATGACAACACCCCCAACTACCCCTTATGCTTAACGCTGCCTATGACTTCCATCCACCCGGCTTATCTATTTTTTTTTTCATTTTTATGTCGACAACTTTGCTCTGTGTTTTTGGGCTATGTCCAGCTCCCTGCCACCCCCCACCAACCTATGGCGCCTCTTCACTTATTATTGGAGACCTAAGTGTGTGCGCATAAAATGCAACCAAATTACATATTGCGCATACGACACGTGCGCCGTGTGAGCCCGCATAGCATACAGTTGTGGGCAAGGTTAGGAGGCGTGAAACGGAGCGTGTGCGTGAGGGGATAGGGGCTCAGTCACTGTCAACTAACAAGTAATTGTGCTCGATAAACGATAGCGATGCGATAACAAGCTGCAACTAGAGCTTATATTATTCGATAAATGATCGCAGCTTAGTTGGGACTTTTCTAAAACTGTTTTGGTAAAACAAGTAAGAAGGCTCTAATCAAGAAAGCTCATCCTATCAGTTGCTACCAATTGCATTTGTATATAAGAAACCGAAAGAGTTATCGATAGCTTAAAGCACACTCGACCTGCGTGTTGTATCTAAAGCTCTCACATTTGAGTTAAGCAACACACAGTTTTTGAGTCACAGTCAAAGTCAGAGTTAACTGTCGTTAGCTAATTCTAAATAGCTACAAAACAGTTTCATGTAGCCATAACTTGACATGTTAAATGTTGTTGCGAACAAATCAAATGGCAAAGGAAAGGAGTTAGTTGTGTATTACATTTTATTGCGCTGTCAGCGTTTGGCAGTCGAAGTAACTCAAAGCCTTATCGGGCTGGCGTTTCCTGGCGCTTCCCCATTGATATGCCCGTATCATAACACTTTACTTACTGACACTTTCGCACCTGTAAAACATACCAAACTGAACCCCAATTCCAAACTCCTCCTGCTGTCCCTAGATTTACACAAAGTGCTTGTGTACTGAAACAATGCATAAAATAAATATTAAACGGCCTTCCGTTTTGTTGGTTTGGCTACATCTATGTCTGTGTGTGTGTGTGTGTGTGTGTGTGTGTGTCTATCCTGTATCCAAATTGAAACCACAACAACAACAAACATTGCCACTACTCCTCTTAGCCTCGTAGAGAGGGAGAGAGAGAGACATTCAGACAGCGAATTCTATTGTTTGGTTGGTTTGGCCATAGCAAAAGGGTTGGATGGGGCTGTAGGGTGTAAGGGTTCGGGTTGGGGTTGGGGGCGTTCACAGAGGCATCGCTTTAAAAGTCAAAAGTAAAAACAAGTCAATTTACGTCAAGCACTTTTGCTATAAAGGATATTAGAGCAGAAATACAACAAGGACATGCCAACATTTCCGACATGTAGGCGTCGACTGGCGGCGCCGCGGCTGTGGATGCCACACGAGGCAGAATAAGATAGTGAATGCAATATGTATGCATGCAAGTGTGTTTGTGTGAAGAATGCAACTCAAAGCCAGTCGCTGCAATGGGGGTTTCCAGCGGTTGTGGCGGGTAGCCTAAGGGTGCAACGGTTGCCGTTTTGCCATTTGTTGGTCGACCAATTTGTGTGTGTGTGTGTGTGTGTGCTTGCAGCACGTTGCATGCATGTCATTTGCGCAGTCAGACAATGCAGCAATTGCAACTGGGGACGACAGGCAAGCTAGGAGGGCGAAAAGAGTCAAACGGGTTGCCTATTCAGAAACAAAATGGCGTCAGCTGTGACACGTCCTTTGGGTGTGCGAGTGTTGTTGTTTTTAGTTTGTTGTTGTTGTAGTAGGCGCATAGTTTTGCAAACACTTTTTGGCGGAAATTGCGTTGCCATTAGGCAGCAACTTAACCTTCTTGTTGTTTCTTGTTGTTGACGACCTACCCCAATGCAAGGCACACATTCAAACAGGGTGCGATAATGTGAAATGAAATGTTAGGTAGGAGGAGGGTACACACGCAAGTCAGGAACACTTACACACACACACACACGCACATACAAACAAGAACCTAACCTACCGCAACGCATTCCTTGCTGTCTAAGGGTTGCTGCCCTTATGCTTTTGTTTCCTTCAATTTAATACATTACCGTTTCGCTTGGCATTTCCTTTATGTTGTGGACGCGGGAGCGGGAGCGTTAGGGGGGTGGCTGCCATTTTTCGTTGTCCTCCTTAGCACGCACATCCAACACTAGACAGCAAAACACCCCACACGCACCACCATCAACCAGCAACCATCAACCGTCGCTGGGGAAGTCGCTTGGTCTAGAACTTATACATAAATAATGTCATATTATGCTCGTTTAATTTTTTTTCTTTATTTGCTTCCCACTTTTATGACGTAAGCTCTGCTGTTAGGCTGTGGGATTGGATGTGTTGGTGGGACAGAGTGCGAGGGCGGGGGGGTTGTGTTTTATGTGCTTAACCGTAGTGCAAACGGTGCGTATGCGTAATTTGAGATAATACTATCAAAGATCTGCAACTTAGTTGCACGCAACCGCGACACAGCTTTTGAATCAAGGTCACATTGAACAAGCTTAAAAGCTCCAAGTGTGCAGGGTGGTGGGTGGTGGGGATAGAGACGGGGGGAGTATGTGAAGTAAAGTTAAGTTACAGTCAGAATAAGAAGAAAAACACTTGAAACCGATAATTAAGACATTTTCAACTGAATGGGATGATTATCCAATTAATAATTGTTTTCAATAATTGGATAAAAGGCAGCGAAGATAGAAGGAGAGAGGTGAAAAACAAATAATGAAAGATATAAATAATATGTTCAACTTGACTACAGTCAAGCTTCCATGTAACGAATCTCAAGGGGACAAGAAAAAACTTCGTTATGTGTTTTTAACTGAATCAAATTGCAAGGTTCTTCGTTGTATAGAAAAGTCGTTATAGGGAAGTTCGTTATATGGAAGTTTGACTGTATATCATCGACTGTAGAGTCGAAGGGCTGGACGCCAGTGCTCTTTTATATTAATATAGTTTTGCATTCAAATCTTTAGTTAGTTCCTTAAGCTCATTCAGCAGTAAACTTCATTTAATATGAATTTTTGACTATTTTTAGATATAGTTCCCAATATGTGGAATTATTTTTTTTGAAAACATTTGACTTACACTTATTTGAACCAAATTTCACTTATACAAGCTCTTTTTAAGCTACTTTGAGCTTTATTTAAACGCAGTACGCCAAGAAGCTAAAAAGATTTATTCTCAGAAAAATGTTACACAATTCCCTACAAGCTTAGACACATGAAATGTTTGTTTCTTGATTGAGAAAAGTGAGCAAACAAATGGTGAATAAATTCACAAAATATATATAGAAACAAATTGCAACTCGTTGCCCACCATTGAAAGGCAGTGGGTTGAAGAACGCTGGCTGCCAATCAAGTAACGGCGAGTAAACATAAACATTAACATGGCATTGGGAAAACAAAAGCTAGAGGCAAGGGATACTGATGAAAAATATTAATTAATCTAAACAAATGCAAACGATTTGTAGCTAAATTGTTTACACATTTGCACGCAAACTAACAAAATCAAAAATGGTAGGCAAGGGGGAGGGGGAGGTACAAATGCCCCTGCCACCAACCAGGAAGTTGAAGGGTTTTGGGGGGATATCGATGCCAAAGGCAAAAGCTGGCCGCCAATCAATGTGCAAACGCTAATGGGTGGCTCACAGGGGGAGGACGATGGGTAGTCAAGGGGCACAACAGGCGGTCGGTTCGGGGGCTTATAGGTGGTGGTGGTGGTGGTGGTGGTAAATCAAGCGCCGACTTTTCAAAATGAATGCCATGTGCAGATGTCCTGCCAATCAATGGATACGCTTCAATAAACACATATATCGAGTTCCACTTGCAGTCCATCGGGATGGGGACGTTGAGGAGGTGGATTGTGGCTGCCTGCCTGACTGCACATGCATAAACATATATATACATATATGTATGATTGTATATGCAAAAGGATGCCCCCTGCATTCGATGTGTGTGTGTGTGTGTGAGAGAGTTGGTAAACGGGGGCGCCCAAATTGCAACACGAAAACCGAACAAATCGTGAAAATTATTGAAAAATAAAAAAGAAACTACAGGCGCAGGCGAAGTGTGCGAGCAAGAGAGCTGTACAAGCTGCAAGCATGTGTGCGTGTGTGTGTGTGGTGTGTGTGTTTGTGTGTGTGTGTGTGGAAAGAGAGCGAGCATAACGCCAGCAAAAAACGCGGGCAGCAAATTAAAAATCTTATACGAAAAACGTTGCGTGAGCCTGTTCATAGAGCGAAACAGCGATAGAGAGATAAAAAATGAGAGAAAGAGAGAGAGAGAGAGAGGGAGAGAGAAAGAAAGATAGAGAAAGCATTGGCAGTTTCGCTTCATTTATTGACGTGCAGTATCCCTATGATTGCCTTTCACAAAACTATCCCACAAGCCACTTTTTTTCCCACACTAGCGATCCAACCCCCCCCCCCCCCCCCCCCCCCCCCCACCAACACACACACATCCTTTATATTCACTGATTGCTTCATTTTTTATCCGGTAGTTGCATCGATGCTTTTGTTTCGTGTACATGCATATACATATTTACGAGTTGAAACACTCGTCTGTCTGTCTTTCTTTCCATCTTTCGTTCTATTCTATTCAATATTTATTTTTTTTTTTTGAGGAGTACTCCTTTCTAGTTAACCGAACCGAACCAAACCGATCCAAGCCGAACCGAACGGGCGAGAAGGCGGCATCAGGACGTCAGCTTGGCCAGGACGAATCTCTGCTGTGCTGTGCTGTGTCCGTTATGCTTGAAATATTTCAATTTTTAATTGGAATATGTACACATGAGTTGTTCCTTTAATGAATGCAACGGACATGTTAATATAATCGAATTCAGCTGCATCATCAATATTCAACAACATACAACTACTCTACAGCCCGCTCTTTCCCCCTTTTGTTCTCCTCTCATAAGCCATACTCATTGTGAACCATGTATTCCATAGTCTATATTCATTTTTTGATTTCTGTCTTCGTTTTGGCTATCATAACATATCACAAATCAACACACACACACACACACACTCTCACCCGATTATATACAGCACACACACGTTTATACATGTACATAGACAATAGCATCTGCAACATGCAACAAGAGCAGGCAGCAGCAAATAGCAACTAACTGAAGCAACCTAAAGTCATTTGAAAGTCGCACCAAAGAAACTTATTCCTTGAACTTAACTGTGAAATATACTTGATGAAGGAGCAGAGCGGGGCTGGTGGCTCGAAGGAGTGGCAAGTTTGCCTAGTTAACGTGTTCTGTTCTGTTCTGTTCCGTTGTTGTTGTATGCCAGTTAGCGAATATAGAAAAAAAAATTAATAATACCTTGTTTTGTTGAAAATGTCATACTTGTTTTTTTTTTTCTATTTTTCTCATTAAAATGCGTTGACAAAAAATAAATCAGCCTCATCTTATTCGAATTATAATCGTATACTTTTTTCAAATTGTACTTTGAAGTTTTTGACGAAGAGATTTTCGTTCATAAAATAAACTACTTTAATTAAAAATTAGATTTCTAGCTGGCCATTGCAATAGCTTTTAAGTTCTGCTTGTGAATATCTTCAAGCTTAGGCTCGAGTTCAAAATAGAAAAGTTAATTACATTGAACTAGGTCCAATTTGTAGATGATCTTAATTGAAGTCGCGCGTCATCATCGGTTTCAAACTTTGCAACAGCAGCGCTGAGAAAAAGCCAACTGTGAAAATTTCGACACTTCAACTGCAACAACAACGATCAGCAGTTTTTGTTGTTGTTGTTGTAGGCAGCGGAGCGCACACGTTTTAAGGTAACAACTGCTTATCACACAGCACCATCAATTGACCTTTCGCATCGAGTCGTGTTTGCAACGCAAAAGAGAGCGCAAGCGAGAGAAAGAGCGGGAGAGAGAGTGGGAGAGAGGGCTGGCTGGCATTTCATCAGCAAAATGTGCTCCAAATAAAATACGTAGCCAAGGCAAGTCTCAGTCTTAGTCGCAAGACAAAGACGAGAAAATATCCCGCATTCTATTATATTGGCGACTTTTGGTAAATATCAATCTGTGATAAAATGTAATGCAATATTATGCACTTTAGATAGCGAACGGATTCTATTTATCTCAATTGATTAAACAGAAAAACTTACCCCCTTGCTATCGATAGCCCCTAGTTAGTACATAATACCCTATTTTAGTCATTTTTAGGGTATCCCAAAAAATAGCTTTGGCTATGATGCTGATGCTTCGGCCTTAGTACTATGCGCTCTTATCTGCGACGTGCCGGAAAATGCGCTGGGAAAATGAGTCAGGCTACAGTTGAAGTCGAAGTCGGAGTCGGAGTCGAGACTCCTCTTCTTCTGTGGTTGTTGTAGACTGGTGAACGTACTCGCAAATATGCAATAAAGTGCGCATAAATTTACGCGCGAAATCAATCTGGTAACTTGAAAATTAGCTAGCTGGCTAGCAAAAGGCCAATGGAGGTATGGAGGAGTTTTCTCGCGGCTGCCGCTGCCGCTGCTCATGCTGCTTTTGCTGCTGCTGTTGACTGTGCTAGCAGCTTGAAATCGCATTTTAATAGCATGGAGAATAGCTGGAGAATAGCATCGGCAGCCAAGCAGTTATTTTCGCAGTTACCCTTTGCCCTCTTAAGTGTGAAATTTGCCCAAGCTACTCGTAACTCTCTCAACTCGCAGGTCTCAAGTCTTTTAGCTCAACTGCACCTAGGTCTATGTTCCGACTCGACTGCGGCCTGTCAATAATTGTTGTTAATAACGCAACGTTGAGCTAGACGTTAGCTTAGCTTAACACTGCCAGACTTTGCAACAACCAACAAACCTTGTGCTTCGGATATGTTCTTGTAGTCAATACAAGCTCTTTACGCTGCAAACTTGAACAGATTTAATTAAACTGATGCATTTTGTTGTTGTTGCTATTATGGCTGTTGAAGTAGCAATCAAGTTAACGGGCCAAGCGTTCAATGAATGAATGCGTAAAATTGTGTGTCAGTTGCATGTTGTAACTTCTTCGCCTTTAAGATAGGCAAACATATAAAATTGAGTACTAAAGGAAGTAGTTTTTAATGCCAGGTGAGGAATGTTTTTTTTTTTTTTTTGATCTATAGGCTCTGGTGGTAAAAATCTTGTTTCAAATACACACAAAGAATCTTACGGAAGAAGTAACTTCAAATTGGTGTATTTGCCATTGTGTTAGAGTTGTCTTAAAAGACGAAGCCTTGCTGCTCGTAAGCTAATAAATATAACCAAACGCTATTTTCTGTATGAGTCAATTGGTATTTGTGTGATTAAATCTAGAGGTAAACAGCTATTTCAGCGTTATATTTTGCCTATTTATCGTATTTTGATCGAAAAATTATGACAGCATTGCTTGGCATTCGACTTTTTTGCGCTTAGATGCAGAGAAGCAGCCGCCTGGAGGCTCAGTAAATGCTCAGTTACCCGAAATTAAGTAAAGGTGAACTTAGAAACAAGCTGAACTATTAACGAAAAATACTGCTTGGGCGTTACCATCAGCTTAACACGACTTGACATTGCTTATTTTGGAAGTGAAACCATGACATTAAACACATTGTTTCTGAAAATCGTACATCTTTTGACGAAGTTATGGAAGTCGAAAGATTTTCGGAATTCCTGTGTCGATTTTTTGTCATAAAATTTTAACATGCATTTTGGTCAAAAATCGAATTTCACTTATATGTAAATACTTAAATGAAGTTTTATTTTTGGGGGTCAAACCATGACTTTTAATATATTGCTTTTGAAAATCGGGTCAGTTTTGACGAAGTTATGGAAGTCGAAAGATTTTCGGAATTCCTGTGTCGATTTTTTGTCATAAAATTTGAACATGCATTTTGGTCAAAAATTGAATTTCACTTATATGTAAATATTTTAATTCAGTTTTATTTCAGGGGTCAAACCATTAAGATATTGCTTTCGAAAATCGGGTCAGTTTTGACGAAGTTATGGAAGTCGAAAAATTTTAGCAATTCCTAAGTCGATTTTTTGTCATAAAATTTGAACATGCATATTGGTCAAAAATCGAATTTCACTTATATGTAAATATTTTAATGCAGTTTTATTTTGGGGGTCAAACCATGACTTTTAAGATATTGCTTTCGAAAATCGGGTCAGTTTTGACGAAGTTATGGAATTCGAAAGATTTTAGCAATTACTATGTCGATTTTTTGTCATAAAATTGAACATGCATTTTGGTCAAAAATTGAATTGTATATAAACTTAAATACTTAAATGCAGTTTTATTTTAGGGGTCAAACCATGACTTTTAAGATATTGCTTTCGAAAATCGGGTCAGTTTTGACGAAGTTATGGAAGTCGAAAAATTTTACCAATTCCTATGTCGATTTTTTGTCATAAAATTTGAACATGCATGTTGGTCAAAAATCGAATTTCACTTATATGTAAATATTTAAATGCAGTTTTATTTTAGGGGTCAAACCATGACTTTTAAGATATTGCTTTCGAAAATCGGGTCAGTTTTGACGAAGTTATGGAAGTCGAAAAATTTTAGCAATTCATATGTCGATTTTTTGTCATAAAATTTGAACATGCATTTTGGTCAAAAATCGAATTTCACTTATATGTAAATATTTTAATGCAGTTTTATTTTAGGGGCCAAACCATGACTTTTAAGATATTGCTTTTGAAAAGCGGGTCAGTTTTGACAAAGTTATGGAAGTCGAAAGATTTTACCAATTCCTATGTCGATTTTTTGTCATAAAATTTTAACATGCATTTTGGTCAAAAATTGAATTGTATATAAACTTCAGTACTTAAATGCAGTTTTATTTTAGGGGTCAAACCATGACTTTTAAGATATTGCTTTCGAAAATCGGGTCAGTTATGGAAGTCGAAAAATTTTAGCAATTCACATGTCGATTTTTTGTCATAAAATTTTAACATGCATTTTGGTCAAAAATCGAATTTCACCTATTTGTCAATATTTATAAGTAGTTTTATTTTAGGGGTCAAACCATGACTTTTAAGATATTGCTTTCGAAAATCGGGTCTGTTTTGACGAAGTTATGGAAGTCTAAAGATCTTAGCAATTCCTATGTCGATTTTTTTGCATAAAATTTTAACATGCATGTTGGTCAAAAATCAAATTTCGCTTATTTGTCAATATTTAAATGCAGGTTTATTTTAGGGGTCAAACCATGACTTTTAAGATATTGCTTTTGAAAATCGGGTCAGTTTTGACGAAGTTATGGAAGTCGAAAGATTTTAGGAATTCATATGTCGATTTTTTGTCATAAAATTTTAACATGCATTCTGGTCAAAAATTGACTTGTATATAAACTTAAATACTTAAATGCAGTTTTATTTTAGGGGTCAAACCATGACTTTTAAGATATTGCTTTCGAAAATCGGGTCTGTTTTGACGAAGTTATGGAAGTCGAAAGATTTTAGGAATTCATGTGTCGATTTTTTGTCATAAAATTTTAACATGCATTTTGGTCAAAAATTGACTTGTATATAAACTTAAATACTTAAATGCAGTTTTATTTAAGGGGTCAAACCATGACTTTTAAGATATTGCTTTCGAAAATCGGGTCAGTTTTGACGAAGTTATGGAAGTCGAAAGATCTTAGCAATTCCCATGTCGATTTTTTGTCATAAAATTTGAACATGCATATTGGTCAAAAATCGAACTTCACTTCTATGTAAATACTTAAATGCAGTTTTATTTTAGGGGTCGAACCATGACTTTTAAGATATTGCTTTCGAAAATCGGGTCAGTTTTGACGAAGTTATGGAAGTCGAAAGATTTTACCAATTCCTATGTCGATTTTTTGTCATAAAATTTGAACATGCATTTTGGTCAAAAATCGAACTTCACTTCTATGTTAATATTTTAATGCAGTTTTATTTAAGGGGTCAAATCATTAAGATATTGCTTTCGAAAATCGGGTCTGTTTTGACGAAGTTATGGAAGTCGAAAAATTTTACCAATTCCTATGTCGATTTTTTGTCATAAAATTTTAACATGCATTTTGGTCAAAAATTGAATTGTATATAAACTTCAGTACTTAAATGCAGTTTTATTTTAGGGGTCAAACCATGACTTTTAAGATATTGCTTTCGAAAATCGGGTCAGTTTTGACGAAGTTATGGAAGTCGAAAGATCTTAGCAATTCATGTGTCGATTTTTTGTCATAAAATTTTAACATGCATGATGGTCAAAAATCGAATTGTATATAAACTTAAATGCAGATTATTTTAGGGGTCAATCCATGACTTTTAAGATATTGCTTTCGAAAATCGGGTCTGTTTTGACGAAGTTATGGAAGTCGAAAGATTTTAGGAATTCATATGTCGATTTTTTGTCATAAAATTTTAACATGCATTTTGGTCAAAAATTGACTTGTATATAAACTTAAATACTTAAATGCAGTTTTATTTAAGGGGTCAAACCATGACTTTTAAGATATTGCTTTCGAAAATCGGGTCTGTTTTGACGAAGTTATGGAAGTCGAAAGATTTTAGGAATTCATGTGTCGATTTTTTGTCATAAAATTTTAACATGCATGATGGTCAAAAATCGAATTGTATATAAACTTAAATGCAGATTATTTTAGGGGTCAATCCATGACTTTTAAGATATTGCTTTTGAAAATCGGGTCAGTTTTGACGAAGGTATGGAAGTCGAAAGATTTTGGGAATTCCTGTGTCGATTTTTTGTCATAAAATTTTAACATGCATGATGGTCAAAAATCGAATTGTATATAAACTTAAATGCAGATTATTTTAGGGGTCAATCCATGACTTTTAAGATATTGCTTTCGAAAATCGGGTCTGTTTTGACGAAGTTATGGAAGTCGAAAGATCTTAGCAATTCATGTGTCGATTTTTGTCATAAAATTTTAACATGCATTTTGGTCAAAAATTGACTTGTATACAAACTTAAATACTTAAATGCAGTTTTATTTAAGGGGTCAAACCATGACTTTTAAGATATTGCTTTCGAAAAT